>OX328124.1:122467093-122884052 GCA_946811695.1 Gonocerus acuteangulatus
CGGGGTAAACCCCCCCCCCTTCCGTTGGACCGATTTTGGTGGTTTACGAACTCGTTCAATCGTTTGTTAATTGAACGCTGTATACCAAGTTTCGTGACGAAAAAACAAAAACTCTGGCAGCTATCGTGTTAACAGACATATATATATACAGGGTGTCCCGTAAATGTCTAGTCATATTGTGAGGGGTGATAGAGGACCCTTAGGGGGACAAAAAATGTTCTATGACGATTTCCCGAATTCTCGCCCATAAGGGAGAAAACGTCGTTTTGTTGATTTTTCGAGACAAACGTGGTTTTTAAGAGAATAATCTTTGTAGCTCTGTCCCAGGTGGTACTACTAGAAAGGGAGTGAAACCAATCGAAAGCTGAGTAAATTTACTATAAGATTAGTTGGAAGTAAACGTAAAAATTAATGAATCTAAGTATGTATATCTTACCAAAAGAAAGCTATTCTAAATTTCCTGATATTATATTGATATTTCTTTCCATCGTTACTCCTCAATGGGCAGGATCTGAGACTTCCGGGTTTCAGAAAAACTTCTTCATTTAACCAGCTTTCCATTCATGTATCACAACCCTGTGTTATTGAAGTATTTGAACGGTTTAAGAACAAAAGTTTAAAAAAAAAAAACATGGATCTGTGAAAAGAAAATTATATTTTTTTCTTCAGTTTATTCAAAAAGCTGAAGAGAAATATTTATTTTTATAAATGTTTACATAAATATTAAGTAAATATTTACTTAAAACAATAAAAAAAATTACTTCCACGAATATAAAAAAAAATCCTAAAACAGTAAATGAATAAAATACACATTTATTTTGAATTTATTAATTCAGGTAACTAATACTGGGTCCAGGAGGCGGCCATTAAGGAACCCCAACCATAAATTAACCTCAAAAATTACTATTTTTACCTAGATCACGCATTTGAACAAATTTTTACAGGACTATGTACATCTTATTTATGAGGGATAGAATTTTTAATTACCACAACAAAAACGCATGGGCTCACAAGAATCCCAGTGAGTTTCACAAGCATAGCCATCAGTATCAATTCAAGGTAAAGCATTTGTTTTCTAAATAAATACCTGTAAAAATATGTTCAAATGCTTGATCTAGGTAAAAATAGTAATTTTTGAGGTTAATGTATGGTTGGGGTTCATTAATGGCCACCTCCTGGACCCATTATTAGTTACTGTAATTAACCAATTGTGTATTTTATTTATTTACTGTTTTAGGAATTTTTTTTAAATTCGTGGAATTAATTTTTTTTATTGTTTTAAGTAAATATTTACTTAATATTTATGTAAACATTTATACAAATAAATATTTCTCTTCAGATTTTTGAATAAACTGAAGAATAAAATATAATTTTCTTTTCACAGATCCATGTTTTTTTTAAACTTTTGTTCTTAAATCGTTCAAATACTTCAATAACACAGGGTTGTGATACATGAATGGAAAGCTGGTTAAATGAAGAAGTTTTTCTGAAACCCGGAAATCTCAGATCCTGCCCATTGAGGAGTAACGATGGAAAGAAATATCAATAAAATATCAGGAAATTTAGAATAGCTTTCTTTTGGTAAGATATACATACATACATTCATTTATTTTTACGTTTACTCTCAACTAGTCTTATAGTAAATTTACTCAGCTTTCGATCGGTTTCACTCCCTTTCTAGTAGTACCACCTGGGACGGAGCTACAAAAATTATTCTCTTAAAAACCACGTTTGTCTCGAAAAAACGACAAAACTACGTTTTCTCCCTTATGTGCGAGAATTTGGGAAATCGTCATAGAACATTTTTTGTTCCCCTAAGGGTCCTCTATTACCCCTCACAATATGACTAGACATTTACGGGACACCCTGTATATATATATATATATATATATATATATATATATATATATATATATATATATATATATACACATTTTAACGGGGGACATTTTCGGTTTCTAATAGGTATTATCGATAAAGATTTGAAGACATTTTTCAAAAATTCCGTCATGAGTGCAACCTCAATAGCTACTTTCCTTCGGAGGAAAGTGCTAAACACGCCACCAGACGGGAATCAGTAGACTCAAACTTACTAACGACTGAAGACTTACATTTACTAATTACAGAAAATATCCGACTTGAATGGCAAGCCTCATGGTACAGCACAAGAGATAACCTCCTAAGGGAGATAAAAAGCAGTACTCATGAATGGCAAGCTAATACGCAATTAACAAGACGTGATGAAGTTGTAATTACAAGACTAAGCATTGGACATACATACTTAACACATTCCTATCTCATGACAAAACAAGACAGACCGATATGCCAGACATGCAACAGGCCACTGACAATTAAACACTTACTAACAGAATGCAAAACACGAGACTACTTAACTATACCATATCACATGTCTGAATTATTTTCCGAACAAAGCCCTCACATTGCTACCATTTTACAACACTTACATAAAATAAAACTTTATGACAAAATATGACACAACCTACCGTGTATATGCATGTTTGGTGCGTGTGCGCGAACGTGTGTGATGTTCGTGCGTGTATGTGTGTGTGTGTGTGTGTGTGTGTGTGTGTGTGTGTGTGTGTATGTGAGCGTGGTTGTGTCAGGAGAGGCTTCAAAATTGAAAATAAAGTCTTTATTTTAAATATCTTACAATTCACACACAATAATGATTTTCATCTTGCAATAAAAAAAATTATTATTTATTACTATCGCAATTTGTCATTCTTTATTTTGTTATATTCTATACATTAAATTATTAAATCAATTATTTGGTTTGATTTAATTATTTATTTTATTTTATATTAATGTTATTATTATTATTTATTATTTATTTTTTATTTTTTTTTTAATTTTTATTTTTATTTATTTTTTAATCTTTTTTTTTTCTTTTTCTTTTTTGAAATTGAATATAATGAATTTATATTCTTTAGCCTTCATATAGTTTTAATTGATTATTTTTATGAGAGCAAATCACCTTGCCGTTGTGAAGCTCCGTGAATAAATAAATAAAAAAAAAAAAAAAAAAAGAAAGTGCTAAAAGGGAACAGTGTTACTACTGGCAATACAAGGGCAAGTACCTGTATATCACCTGCCCTAAAACTCACAGTTATTAGCACTTTCCTCTGAAGGAAAGTAGCTATTGAGGTTCACATGGCAAACGATTGAACGAGTTCGTTAACCATCAAAATCGGTCCACCGGGAGGGGGGTTTACTCCGGAGCTAAATGACTAATTTGCTCATACCGGTCGTAATTTCTGTTGTATTCTAACGAAACGCGGAATACGTCTTGGTTATCTAATTAGAAAGAAGTGTTGTATAAATGAACTAAATCGGTCAATCGAAAGGGACTTTACTTTGTAATATGTTTGAATAGAACTTTCCAGTGACACGTAATTTCGCAAAGCTGCCGCAAGGAGTGACTCTGTCTTAATATTACTTCTCACGTCTACCGCTAGGGGTCTTGCATGCCGTTCCTGCCTCAGACGAAAATGTGGACGTTTCGTTTATTTATTAAGTAGTTTAGTACCAAGCATAAACAAAATTTTGCAAGGAAATTATTAAAAAATATTAATAATTAAACAATTTGATTGAGTTGCTCATTACAAATGTAAAAGAGCAGAACTATTCATGTTTTTATTTAATTTATACAGGTTATTTTAAGCAAATAATTCAGGAATGCGGTCTGGACTGCCCAAATTCTGATGAAAGTGCTTAGTTATGCTGCTCCTGAGTGACGGAATTTGTTGAAATTTAAAAATAAATAAATAAATATTTAAATTATAACTTTATTTAAATGTAGTCTACATAATATTCATAAGTTATACAATGAAAGTCTGATATAAGAATGCTTCTTTTAAGAAAAGTCTCAGATACTTTGTCATCTTTGAATGTTTTCAATCTCATCCCTAGATCATTCGGAAAGCTTCGAATAGGAAAAGGTAATGTTTGGTTTTCATGCCATTTTTATAGTAAGTACATTTACATTGATAAACTATGTTTTCACCTACTCCAATGACATCCCGAAGAAATACCCCGATTTCAGGTTCTTAAAGAGCCACCATGCACTAAAAACCGACAGTAGCCATGAGTCTGTGGAAATTATTTACTCCAACTCATTGACTTTCAATCATTCGAAGGCAAAGGATTGATGCTAGTTAGGGATAGGGTGTTTTGGATAGGTGCTAGTTAGGGGTAGGGTGTTTTGGATAGGTGCTAGTTAGGGATAGGGTATTTTGGATAGATGCTAGTTAGGGATAGGGTGTTTTGGATAGATGCTAGTTAGGGATAGGGTGTTTTGGATAGATGCTAGTTAGGGATAGGGTGTATTGGATAGATGATAGGGAGTTTTGGATAGGTGCTAGTTAGGGATAGGGTGTTTTGGATAGGTGCTAGTTAGGGATAGGGTATTTTGGATAGATGCTAGTTAGGGATAGGGTGTTTTGGATAGATGCTAGTTAGGGATAGGGTGTTTTGGATAGATGCTAGTTAGGGATAGGGTGTTTTGGATAGATGCTAGTTAGGGATAGGGTGTTTTGGATAGATGCTAGTTAGGGATAGGGTGTTTTGGATAGATGCTAGTTAGGGATAGGGTGTTTTGGATAGATGATAGGGAGTTTTGGATAGGTGCTAGTTAGAGAGGATAGGGAAGTTGGGAAACGGATTTGGTATAATTTTAATTTAATTATTATTTATTATATTTAATTTTCATAATTATTTATTTCATTTCAGATTTAAGGCTGGTTGAACTTAAAAGATGTGCTTCCAGGATTTTATATAGCCATTGAAGGTTTTATAGCAACCAGCCGATCTAATCTTGTCCTTTCGAGTTGGGTTATAACTTCATACTTTTCGGTAGAGCTTCATGTGAGGCCCATTGTATTTTTCGCAGTCTAAAAGACCCTGAGTGTTAGTTCTGTCTCTCGCAGTCCCAAATTGGTGTGTCTCTTCTTGTGATAAGCATTAAAAGCGCAGCTGTCTTCTATTAGGGCAAGCCAATTGTGGTAGTTAAGGCAATATGTCGCCAACATCTGGTTCATGATTGGCCTTGATTTCTCTGACACACCTTCTCTTTACTTATTAACACAGTTCTCATCATTATCACAAATCCAATCACGGCACAATAATATTATATACTCATAACTCTATCTCATAATCGTCTATTATCATAAAATTATCACATATCTCAATACTCATAATACAAACACATAATTCTCTATACTCATAAGAACATCACATAATCCCCTGTTCTCTTAGTACTACCTCATAATACTACATACTCTTAGCTCTATCTTATAATCGTCTATAGTTATAAATCAATCTCACTTTCTCTGAACTCATAACACAATCTCATAATTCTTTATGCTCATAACACAATCTCATAATTCTTTATACTCATAAAACAATGCCATAATTTTCTACAGCCATAACTTCATCTCATAATCCTCTATACTCTATATAAAACGTTTTCATATTCCTCCATACTCAAAACACTATATCATAATTACCTATAACAGTAACACAATCTTATAAAGATCTTTACTCATTACCTAATCTCATAATCCTCTATATTCATTCATTAATATATATTACATTTAAATTAATCACTCAATAATATAATCACAAGAATTTATTAAAAAATCTTTTATGAATGACCTTTGTTGATATCACAGTTGATTTTCTTATCAAATAAATCTAGATTAATGACTTAATACAGGATCATAATTCTTCTATAATTCCAAGATCCTTTCTTGTCTCATCCTAAAGCGTAAGGAGGTGATGTGTTTGTCTGTACAAGGTATATTCCTCGAGACCTGTGCAACAAGTAAATACAATACTACAAATTTGTAATTGGAATTTTTTAACAAGTAAATATATATATATATATATATATATATATATATATATATATATATATATATATATATTGTAAAGGCCTTATAGGTCATGAAATTGTTTACACTTCGTTTTATAACATTCTTTCTAGCTCTTTGGATCCTTTTCAAAAGAAATTTTCTGAAATTAATTTTTTATAAACCCTTTACATTTTTGAGTATCTTAAATTATTATTATGAAAGACATATTGATTTAATTAGGGGTTGGTTGAATTCACCAGAACACAGCACAACTACCATTACAAAAAGTCCGTCACGCAGGAGCTGCATAACTAAGCACTTTCCTCAGAATTTGGGTAGTGTAGATTGCTTTCCAGAACAATTTGCTTAAAATATCCTACATAAATAAAATAAAAACATGAATAGTTCTCTTTTAAATTTGTAATGAGTAACTGATCAATTAATAATTTGCTTCCAGAGTTATGTTTACACATGGTACCTATTACACTACGTAATAAATACAAAAAACCTCATATTATCGTATTTTGATCTAGCGCAGGAACAGGATACAGTCACTCTAGTGGTAGAAAGCGCTCCTTGCGGCGGCTTTGTGAACCTACGTCTGACGGGCTTTTCTATTGAAATATATTACAAATTAAACCCCCGCTTTCCAATTGACCGATTCAGCTCATTTTTACAACACTTCTTTCTCATGAGTTACCCACGACGTATACCGCGTTTCGTTACAATACAGCAGAAATTACAACCGGTATGAGTGTATTAGTAATTTAGAACCAGAGTAAACCCCCCCCCCCTTCTTATGACCCATTTTTCTCTGTCGATTACCACTACTAATACCGGAGTTTCGTCGAAGTATAACAGCAATTACGGCTGGTAGTGGCAAATTGGTAAACGTGGGTCCGGAGTAAGCCCCCCCTTCTAATGGACCGATTTAGTTTATTTTTACAACAAATTTTTCTCTGTAGATTACCACGACGAATACCAAGTTTAAAACTACGGCAGGCATGGTCAAATTAGTGTTTTGGGTCCGGGGTAAACCCCCCCCCCCCTTCCGTTGGACCGATTTTGGTGGTTTACGAACTCGTTCAATCGTTTGTTAATTGAACGCTGTATACCAAGTTTCGTGACGAAAAAACAAAAACTCTGGCAGCTATCGTGTTAACAGACATATATATATATATATATATATATATATATATATATATATATATATATATATACACATTTTAACGGGGGACATTTTCGGTTTCTAATAGGTAGGATCGATAAAGATTTGAAGAAATTTTTCAAAAATTCCGTCATGAGTGCAACCTCAATAGCTACTTTCCTTCGGAGGAAAGTGCTAAAAGGGAACAGTGTTACTACTGGCAATACAAGGGCAAGTACCTGTATATCACCTGCCCTAAAACTCACAGTTATTAGCACTTTCCTCTGAAGGAAAGTAGCTATTGAGGTTCACATGGCAAACGATTGAACGAGTTCGTTAACCATCAAAATCGGTCCACCGGGAGGGGGGTTTACTCCGGAGCTAAATGACTAATTTGCTCATACCGGTCGTAATTTCTGTTGTATTCTAACGAAACGCGGAATACGTCTTGGTTATCTAATTAGAAAGAAGTGTTGTATAAATGAACTAAATCGGTCAATCGAAAGGGACTTTACTTTGTAATATGTTTGAATAGAACTTTCCAGTGACACGTAATTTCGCAAAGCTGCCGCAAGGAGTGACTCTGTCTTAATATTACTTCTCACGTCTACCGCTAGGGGTCTTGCATGCCGTTCCTGCCTCAGACGAAAATGTGGACGTTTCGTTTATTTATTAAGTAGTTTAGTACCAAGCATAAACAAAATTTTGCAAGGAAATTATTAAAAAATATTAATAATTAAACAATTTGATTGAGTTGCTCATTACAAATGTAAAAGAGCAGAACTATTCATGTTTTTATTTAATTTATACAGGTTATTTTAAGCAAATAATTCAGGAATGCGGTCTGGACTGCCCAAATTCTGATGAAAGTGCTTAGTTATGCTGCTCCTGAGTGACGGAATTTGTTGAAATTTAAAAATAAATAAATAAATATTTAAATTATAACTTTATTTAAATGTAGTCTACATAATATTCATAAGTTATACAATGAAAGTCTGATATAAGAATGCTTCTTTTAAGAAAAGTCTCAGATACTTTGTCATCTTTGAATGTTTTCAATCTCATCCCTAGATCATTCGGAAAGCTTCGAATAGGAAAAGGTAATGTTTGGTTTTCATGCCATTTTTATAGTAAGTACATTTACATTGATAAACTATGTTTTCACCTACTCCAATGACATCCCGAAGAAATACCCCGATTTCAGGTTCTTAAAGAGCCACCATGCACTAAAAACCGACAGTAGCCATGAGTCTGTGGAAATTATTTACTCCAACTCATTGACTTTCAATCATTCGAAGGCAAAGGATTGATGCTAGTTAGGGATAGGGTGTTTTGGATAGGTGCTAGTTAGGGGTAGGGTGTTTTGGATAGGTGCTAGTTAGGGATAGGGTATTTTGGATAGATGCTAGTTAGGGATAGGGTGTTTTGGATAGATGCTAGTTAGGGATAGGGTGTTTTGGATAGATGCTAGTTAGGGATAGGGTGTATTGGATAGATGATAGGGAGTTTTGGATAGGTGCTAGTTAGGGATAGGGTGTTTTGGATAGGTGCTAGTTAGGGATAGGGTATTTTGGATAGATGCTAGTTAGGGATAGGGTGTTTTGGATAGATGCTAGTTAGGGATAGGGTGTTTTGGATAGATGCTAGTTAGGGATAGGGTGTTTTGGATAGATGCTAGTTAGGGATAGGGTGTTTTGGATAGATGCTAGTTAGGGATAGGGTGTTTTGGATAGATGCTAGTTAGGGATAGGGTGTTTTGGATAGATGATAGGGAGTTTTGGATAGGTGCTAGTTAGAGAGGATAGGGAAGTTGGGAAACGGATTTGGTATAATTTTAATTTAATTATTATTTATTATATTTAATTTTCATAATTATTTATTTCATTTCAGATTTAAGGCTGGTTGAACTTAAAAGATGTGCTTCCAGGATTTTATATAGCCATTGAAGGTTTTATAGCAACCAGCCGATCTAATCTTGTCCTTTCGAGTTGGGTTATAACTTCATACTTTTCGGTAGAGCTTCATGTGAGGCCCATTGTATTTTTCGCAGTCTAAAAGACCCTGAGTGTTAGTTCTGTCTCTCGCAGTCCCAAATTGGTGTGTCTCTTCTTGTGATAAGCATTAAAAGCGCAGCTGTCTTCTATTAGGGCAAGCCAATTGTGGTAGTTAAGGCAATATGTCGCCAACATCTGGTTCATGATTGGCCTTGATTTCTCTGACACACCTTCTCTTTACTTATTAACACAGTTCTCATCATTATCACAAATCCAATCACGGCACAATAATATTATATACTCATAACTCTATCTCATAATCGTCTATTATCATAAAATTATCACATATCTCAATACTCATAATACAAACACATAATTCTCTATACTCATAAGAACATCACATAATCCCCTGTTCTCTTAGTACTACCTCATAATACTACATACTCTTAGCTCTATCTTATAATCGTCTATAGTTATAAATCAATCTCACTTTCTCTGAACTCATAACACAATCTCATAATTCTTTATGCTCATAACACAATCTCATAATTCTTTATACTCATAAAACAATGCCATAATTTTCTACAGCCATAACTTCATCTCATAATCCTCTATACTCTATATAAAACGTTTTCATATTCCTCCATACTCAAAACACTATATCATAATTACCTATAACAGTAACACAATCTTATAAAGATCTTTACTCATTACCTAATCTCATAATCCTCTATATTCATTCATTAATATATATTACATTTAAATTAATCACTCAATAATATAATCACAAGAATTTATTAAAAAATCTTTTATGAATGACCTTTGTTGATATCACAGTTGATTTTCTTATCAAATAAATCTAGATTAATGACTTAATACAGGATCATAATTCTTCTATAATTCCAAGATCCTTTCTTGTCTCATCCTAAAGCGTAAGGAGGTGATGTGTTTGTCTGTACAAGGTATATTCCTCGAGACCTGTGCAACAAGTAAATACAATACTACAAATTTGTAATTGGAATTTTTTAACAAGTAAATATATATATATATATATATATATATATATATATATATATATATATATATATATATATATATATATTGTAAAGGCCTTATAGGTCATGAAATTGTTTACACTTCGTTTTATAACATTCTTTCTAGCTCTTTGGATCCTTTTCAAAAGAAATTTTCTGAAATTAATTTTTTATAAACCCTTTACATTTTTGAGTATCTTAAATTATTATTATGAAAGACATATTGATTTAATTAGGGGTTGGTTGAATTCACCAGAACACAGCACAACTACCATTACAAAAAGTCCGTCACGCAGGAGCTGCATAACTAAGCACTTTCCTCAGAATTTGGGTAGTGTAGATTGCTTTCCAGAACAATTTGCTTAAAATATCCTACATAAATAAAATAAAAACATGAATAGTTCTCTTTTAAATTTGTAATGAGTAACTGATCAATTAATAATTTGCTTCCAGAGTTATGTTTACACATGGTACCTATTACACTACGTAATAAATACAAAAAACCTCATATTATCGTATTTTGATCTAGCGCAGGAACAGGATACAGTCACTCTAGTGGTAGAAAGCGCTCCTTGCGGCGGCTTTGTGAACCTACGTCTGACGGGCTTTTCTATTGAAATATATTACAAATTAAACCCCCGCTTTCCAATTGACCGATTCAGCTCATTTTTACAACACTTCTTTCTCATGAGTTACCCACGACGTATACCGCGTTTCGTTACAATACAGCAGAAATTACAACCGGTATGAGTGTATTAGTAATTTAGAACCAGAGTAAACCCCCCCCCCCCTTCTTATGACCCATTTTTCTCTGTCGATTACCACTACTAATACCGGAGTTTCGTCGAAGTATAACAGCAATTACGGCTGGTAGTGGCAAATTGGTAAACGTGGGTCCGGAGTAAGCCCCCCCTTCTAATGGACCGATTTAGTTTATTTTTACAACAAATTTTTCTCTGTAGATTACCACGACGAATACCAAGTTTAAAACTACGGCAGGCATGGTCAAATTAGTGTTTTGGGTCCGGGGTAAACCCCCCCCCCCTTCCGTTGGACCGATTTTGGTGGTTTACGAACTCGTTCAATCGTTTGTTAATTGAACGCTGTATACCAAGTTTCGTGACGAAAAAACAAAAACTCTGGCAGCTATCGTGTTAACAGACATATATATATATATATATATATATATATATATATATATATATATATACACATTTTAACGGGGGACATTTTCGGTTTCTAATAGGTAGGATCGATAAAGATTTGAAGAAATTTTTCAAAAATTCCGTCATGAGTGCAACCTCAATAGCTACTTTCCTTCGGAGGAAAGTGCTAAAAGGGAACAGTGTTACTACTGGCAATACAAGGGCAAGTACCTGTATATCACCTGCCCTAAAACTCACAGTTATTAGCACTTTCCTCTGAAGGAAAGTAGCTATTGAGGTTCACATGGCAAACGATTGAACGAGTTCGTTAACCATCAAAATCGGTCCACCGGGAGGGGGGTTTACTCCGGAGCTAAATGACTAATTTGCTCATACCGGTCGTAATTTCTGTTGTATTCTAACGAAACGCGGAATACGTCTTGGTTATCTAATTAGAAAGAAGTGTTGTATAAATGAACTAAATCGGTCAATCGAAAGGGACTTTACTTTGTAATATGTTTGAATAGAACTTTCCAGTGACACGTAATTTCGCAAAGCTGCCGCAAGGAGTGACTCTGTCTTAATATTACTTCTCACGTCTACCGCTAGGGGTCTTGCATGCCGTTCCTGCCTCAGACGAAAATGTGGACGTTTCGTTTATTTATTAAGTAGTTTAGTACCAAGCATAAACAAAATTTTGCAAGGAAATTATTAAAAAATATTAATAATTAAACAATTTGATTGAGTTGCTCATTACAAATGTAAAAGAGCAGAACTATTCATGTTTTTATTTAATTTATACAGGTTATTTTAAGCAAATAATTCAGGAATGCGGTCTGGACTGCCCAAATTCTGATGAAAGTGCTTAGTTATGCTGCTCCTGAGTGACGGAATTTGTTGAAATTTAAAAATAAATAAATAAATATTTAAATTATAACTTTATTTAAATGTAGTCTACATAATATTCATAAGTTATACAATGAAAGTCTGATATAAGAATGCTTCTTTTAAGAAAAGTCTCAGATACTTTGTCATCTTTGAATGTTTTCAATCTCATCCCTAGATCATTCGGAAAGCTTCGAATAGGAAAAGGTAATGTTTGGTTTTCATGCCATTTTTATAGTAAGTACATTTACATTGATAAACTATGTTTTCACCTACTCCAATGACATCCCGAAGAAATACCCCGATTTCAGGTTCTTAAAGAGCCACCATGCACTAAAAACCGACAGTAGCCATGAGTCTGTGGAAATTATTTACTCCAACTCATTGACTTTCAATCATTCGAAGGCAAAGGATTGATGCTAGTTAGGGATAGGGTGTTTTGGATAGGTGCTAGTTAGGGGTAGGGTGTTTTGGATAGGTGCTAGTTAGGGATAGGGTATTTTGGATAGATGCTAGTTAGGGATAGGGTGTTTTGGATAGATGCTAGTTAGGGATAGGGTGTTTTGGATAGATGCTAGTTAGGGATAGGGTGTATTGGATAGATGATAGGGAGTTTTGGATAGGTGCTAGTTAGGGATAGGGTGTTTTGGATAGGTGCTAGTTAGGGATAGGGTATTTTGGATAGATGCTAGTTAGGGATAGGGTGTTTTGGATAGATGCTAGTTAGGGATAGGGTGTTTTGGATAGATGCTAGTTAGGGATAGGGTGTTTTGGATAGATGCTAGTTAGGGATAGGGTGTTTTGGATAGATGCTAGTTAGGGATAGGGTGTTTTGGATAGATGCTAGTTAGGGATAGGGTGTTTTGGATAGATGATAGGGAGTTTTGGATAGGTGCTAGTTAGAGAGGATAGGGAAGTTGGGAAACGGATTTGGTATAATTTTAATTTAATTATTATTTATTATATTTAATTTTCATAATTATTTATTTCATTTCAGATTTAAGGCTGGTTGAACTTAAAAGATGTGCTTCCAGGATTTTATATAGCCATTGAAGGTTTTATAGCAACCAGCCGATCTAATCTTGTCCTTTCGAGTTGGGTTATAACTTCATACTTTTCGGTAGAGCTTCATGTGAGGCCCATTGTATTTTTCGCAGTCTAAAAGACCCTGAGTGTTAGTTCTGTCTCTCGCAGTCCCAAATTGGTGTGTCTCTTCTTGTGATAAGCATTAAAAGCGCAGCTGTCTTCTATTAGGGCAAGCCAATTGTGGTAGTTAAGGCAATATGTCGCCAACATCTGGTTCATGATTGGCCTTGATTTCTCTGACACACCTTCTCTTTACTTATTAACACAGTTCTCATCATTATCACAAATCCAATCACGGCACAATAATATTATATACTCATAACTCTATCTCATAATCGTCTATTATCATAAAATTATCACATATCTCAATACTCATAATACAAACACATAATTCTCTATACTCATAAGAACATCACATAATCCCCTGTTCTCTTAGTACTACCTCATAATACTACATACTCTTAGCTCTATCTTATAATCGTCTATAGTTATAAATCAATCTCACTTTCTCTGAACTCATAACACAATCTCATAATTCTTTATGCTCATAACACAATCTCATAATTCTTTAT
This sequence comes from Gonocerus acuteangulatus, assembly GCA_946811695.1. Classification (NCBI taxonomy): domain Eukaryota; kingdom Metazoa; phylum Arthropoda; class Insecta; order Hemiptera; family Coreidae; genus Gonocerus; species Gonocerus acuteangulatus. The sequence continues at coordinate 122,480,830 of OX328124.1, forward strand.
ACTCATAAAACAATGCCATAATTTTCTACAGCCATAACTTCATCTCATAATCCTCTATACTCTATATAAAACGTTTTCATATTCCTCCATACTCAAAACACTATATCATAATTACCTATAACAGTAACACAATCTTATAAAGATCTTTACTCATTACCTAATCTCATAATCCTCTATATTCATTCATTAATATATATTACATTTAAATTAATCACTCAATAATATAATCACAAGAATTTATTAAAAAATCTTTTATGAATGACCTTTGTTGATATCACAGTTGATTTTCTTATCAAATAAATCTAGATTAATGACTTAATACAGGATCATAATTCTTCTATAATTCCAAGATCCTTTCTTGTCTCATCCTAAAGCGTAAGGAGGTGATGTGTTTGTCTGTACAAGGTATATTCCTCGAGACCTGTGCAACAAGTAAATACAATACTACAAATTTGTAATTGGAATTTTTTAACAAGTAAATATATATATATATATATATATATATATATATATATATATATATATATATATATATATTGTAAAGGCCTTATAGGTCATGAAATTGTTTACACTTCGTTTTATAACATTCTTTCTAGCTCTTTGGATCCTTTTCAAAAGAAATTTTCTGAAATTAATTTTTTATAAACCCTTTACATTTTTGAGTATCTTAAATTATTATTATGAAAGACATATTGATTTAATTAGGGGTTGGTTGAATTCACCAGAACACAGCACAACTACCATTACAAAAAGTCCGTCACGCAGGAGCTGCATAACTAAGCACTTTCCTCAGAATTTGGGTAGTGTAGATTGCTTTCCAGAACAATTTGCTTAAAATATCCTACATAAATAAAATAAAAACATGAATAGTTCTCTTTTAAATTTGTAATGAGTAACTGATCAATTAATAATTTGCTTCCAGAGTTATGTTTACACATGGTACCTATTACACTACGTAATAAATACAAAAAACCTCATATTATCGTATTTTGATCTAGCGCAGGAACAGGATACAGTCACTCTAGTGGTAGAAAGCGCTCCTTGCGGCGGCTTTGTGAACCTACGTCTGACGGGCTTTTCTATTGAAATATATTACAAATTAAACCCCCGCTTTCCAATTGACCGATTCAGCTCATTTTTACAACACTTCTTTCTCATGAGTTACCCACGACGTATACCGCGTTTCGTTACAATACAGCAGAAATTACAACCGGTATGAGTGTATTAGTAATTTAGAACCAGAGTAAACCCCCCCCCCTTCTTATGACCCATTTTTCTCTGTCGATTACCACTACTAATACCGGAGTTTCGTCGAAGTATAACAGCAATTACGGCTGGTAGTGGCAAATTGGTAAACGTGGGTCCGGAGTAAGCCCCCCCTTCTAATGGACCGATTTAGTTTATTTTTACAACAAATTTTTCTCTGTAGATTACCACGACGAATACCAAGTTTAAAACTACGGCAGGCATGGTCAAATTAGTGTTTTGGGTCCGGGGTAAACCCCCCCCCCCCTTCCGTTGGACCGATTTTGGTGGTTTACGAACTCGTTCAATCGTTTGTTAATTGAACGCTGTATACCAAGTTTCGTGACGAAAAAACAAAAACTCTGGCAGCTATCGTGTTAACAGACATATATATATATATATATATATATATATATATATATATATATATATATATATATATACACATTTTAACGGGGGACATTTTCGGTTTCTAATAGGTAGGATCGATAAAGATTTGAAGAAATTTTTCAAAAATTCCGTCATGAGTGCAACCTCAATAGCTACTTTCCTTCGGAGGAAAGTGCTAAAAGGGAACAGTGTTACTACTGGCAATACAAGGGCAAGTACCTGTATATCACCTGCCCTAAAACTCACAGTTATTAGCACTTTCCTCTGAAGGAAAGTAGCTATTGAGGTTCACATGGCAAACGATTGAACGAGTTCGTTAACCATCAAAATCGGTCCACCGGGAGGGGGGTTTACTCCGGAGCTAAATGACTAATTTGCTCATACCGGTCGTAATTTCTGTTGTATTCTAACGAAACGCGGAATACGTCTTGGTTATCTAATTAGAAAGAAGTGTTGTATAAATGAACTAAATCGGTCAATCGAAAGGGACTTTACTTTGTAATATGTTTGAATAGAACTTTCCAGTGACACGTAATTTCGCAAAGCTGCCGCAAGGAGTGACTCTGTCTTAATATTACTTCTCACGTCTACCGCTAGGGGTCTTGCATGCCGTTCCTGCCTCAGACGAAAATGTGGACGTTTCGTTTATTTATTAAGTAGTTTAGTACCAAGCATAAACAAAATTTTGCAAGGAAATTATTAAAAAATATTAATAATTAAACAATTTGATTGAGTTGCTCATTACAAATGTAAAAGAGCAGAACTATTCATGTTTTTATTTAATTTATACAGGTTATTTTAAGCAAATAATTCAGGAATGCGGTCTGGACTGCCCAAATTCTGATGAAAGTGCTTAGTTATGCTGCTCCTGAGTGACGGAATTTGTTGAAATTTAAAAATAAATAAATAAATATTTAAATTATAACTTTATTTAAATGTAGTCTACATAATATTCATAAGTTATACAATGAAAGTCTGATATAAGAATGCTTCTTTTAAGAAAAGTCTCAGATACTTTGTCATCTTTGAATGTTTTCAATCTCATCCCTAGATCATTCGGAAAGCTTCGAATAGGAAAAGGTAATGTTTGGTTTTCATGCCATTTTTATAGTAAGTACATTTACATTGATAAACTATGTTTTCACCTACTCCAATGACATCCCGAAGAAATACCCCGATTTCAGGTTCTTAAAGAGCCACCATGCACTAAAAACCGACAGTAGCCATGAGTCTGTGGAAATTATTTACTCCAACTCATTGACTTTCAATCATTCGAAGGCAAAGGATTGATGCTAGTTAGGGATAGGGTGTTTTGGATAGGTGCTAGTTAGGGGTAGGGTGTTTTGGATAGGTGCTAGTTAGGGATAGGGTATTTTGGATAGATGCTAGTTAGGGATAGGGTGTTTTGGATAGATGCTAGTTAGGGATAGGGTGTTTTGGATAGATGCTAGTTAGGGATAGGGTGTATTGGATAGATGATAGGGAGTTTTGGATAGGTGCTAGTTAGGGATAGGGTGTTTTGGATAGGTGCTAGTTAGGGATAGGGTATTTTGGATAGATGCTAGTTAGGGATAGGGTGTTTTGGATAGATGCTAGTTAGGGATAGGGTGTTTTGGATAGATGCTAGTTAGGGATAGGGTGTTTTGGATAGATGCTAGTTAGGGATAGGGTGTTTTGGATAGATGCTAGTTAGGGATAGGGTGTTTTGGATAGATGCTAGTTAGGGATAGGGTGTTTTGGATAGATGATAGGGAGTTTTGGATAGGTGCTAGTTAGAGAGGATAGGGAAGTTGGGAAACGGATTTGGTATAATTTTAATTTAATTATTATTTATTATATTTAATTTTCATAATTATTTATTTCATTACAGATTTAAGGCTGGTTGAACTTAAAAGATGTGCTTCCAGGATTTTATATAGCCATTGAAGGTTTTATAGCAACCAGCCGATCTAATCTTGTCCTTTCGAGTTGGGTTATAACTGCATACTTTTCGGTAGAGCTTCATGTGAGGCCCATTGTATTTTTCGCAGTCTAAAAGACCCTGAGTGTTAGTTTTGTCTCTCGCAGTCCCAAATTGGTGTGTCTCTTCTTGTGATAAGCATTAAAAGCGCAGCTGTCTTCTATTAGGGCAAGCCAATTGTGGTAGTTAAGGCAATATGTCGCCAACATCCGGTCCATGATTGGCCTTGATTTCTCTGACACACCTCCTCTTTACTTATTAACACAGTTCTCATCATTATCACAAATTCAATCACGGCACAATAATATTATATACTCATAACTCTATCTCATAATCGTCTATTACCATAAAATTATCACATATCTCAATACTCATAATACAAACACATAATTCTCTATACTCATAACAACATCACATAATCCCCTGTTCTCTTAGTTCTACCTCATAATACTACATACTCTTAGCTCTATCTTATAATCGTCTATAGTTATAAATCTATCTCAATTTCTCTGAACTCATAACACAATCTCATAATTCTTTATACTCATAATACAATCCCATTATTTTCTACAGTCATAACATCATCTCATAATCCTCTATACTCTATATAAAACTTTTTCATATTCCTCCATACTCAAAACACTATATCATAATTACCTATAACAGTAACACAATGTCATAAACATCTTTACTCATTACCTAATATCATAATCCTCTATATTCATTCATTAATATATATTACATTTAAATTAATCACTCAATAATATAATCACAAGAATTTATTAAAAAATCTTTTATGAATGACCTTTGTTGATATCACAGTTGATTTTCTTATCAAATTAATCTAGATTAACGACTTAATACAGGATCATAATTCTTCTATAATTCCAAGATCCTTTCTTGTCTCATCCTAAAGCGTAAGGAGGTGATGTGTTTGTCTGTACAAGGTATATTCCTCGAGACCTGTGCAACAAGAAAATACAATACTACAAATTTTTAATTGGAATTTTTTAACAAGTAAATATATATATATATATATATATATATATATATATATATATATATATATATATATATTTATATTGTAAAGGCCTTATAGGTCATGAAATTGTTTACACTTCGTTTTATAACATTCTTTCTAGCTCTTTGGATCCTTTTCAAAAGAAATTTTCTGAAATTAATTTTTTATAAACCCTTTACATTTTTGTGTATCTTAAATTATTATTATGAAAGACATATTGATTTAATTAGGGGTTGGTTGAATTCACCAGAACACAGCACAACTACCATTACAAAAAGGTGGTAAACGACTAATGATACAAGTAAGTAAGCTAGGCCAATGCCATTGCTATATAAGTAATACAAAAGTATAAATAATTGAATTGCCAAATATTAATAGTTATTTTTTAATATACTTTATTTTGGTTTTAAAACGTCATGTCAGTCTTATAAATAAAACTTCCACAAACTACCAAAACAAAATATACTCTTAAATAAAATTCACCAGCCCCGGCTGGTCTTGTACAGAAGATTTTATTTATTTTTATTTTATCCAATGCCTGTCGGTGGCAGAGCCTCCCAGTATCGCTTAGTGAGGTCAGGAAGATGGATGAGCTCGTACAGAAGAGAAACAGACCACTGTGACCTTAGGACACACCGATAAGCAAGTTTTATTTTTCCTCCGTTCTCCACTATCTATCACTTTATTTCACCTATTCTGTCCCTCTATGTTACATAGAAAAAACATGAAACATGTTAGTGGGGTAATTCATAGCCTGATGTAAATAAAGAGGAATTCCTGCCGATGTTCGCGCATGTGCAATCGAACTCCTGGGCTGATCCGAACAGGCTATAGTTCTAGACGTTCTAGCAAAACACAACTTCCAGGAGTAAACATTACATAGGATAAGAGGAGACAAATTGAATTCATTGGAATAATATTATTTTAAAAAATGTTTGCTGATTTACCTAGGGTCAGCATGTTCACCCATCAGCGCCCCCTTGGTATGACTCCGAATACTCCTGCAATATCCAGAGAGATAATGAAACAGGCTGGGACACTTTGTTCCCCAGAAACCTTTATAACTGTTTATAGACTCGGCAAAGATTTCTGCTGCACGACGGTGACTGCATAATGGTGCATCTACAGAGGACAATAATAAGTGTTAATTATTTTCCATAGACCATTTGTTAAGGGTTTTAAACAACAGTATGTTTATATTTTAAACAAGAAAATGTTAATCATATAGTTTGAAGAATGGAATTTTTTTTTTCAGCCCACTGTTCTCTTTATTTTGTTCATTTACTGTTATTTGGAACTATGAACTCTTTTTATTTGTTATGGTAGTAGAAATCATTGTGATGGAACATTTTTGCCCTAAAGCACTGAAATGAATTCTTTTGAAGCATTACAAATTTGTAATAGATTATTGCGAAGGACTAAGTGATCTTATTTAATTTATTTTTGAGGTTTTTAAGACTTTTTATGACCAATTAAATCAGGATTTTTTTTGGGGGGGGGGGTGCGTTTCCCTCAGCCCCACTGTTATATACACCCGTGGATTATGTTCACTGATTAATAATTTCACAGTATTAGTATATCTCAACATTGAAGTTTGAAAAGCAGTAATAATTAAATATAAAATTTGAAAAATTCTATCTGTCTTTGAATTCTACCCATCACATCTGAATATACCCTTCAAACATCTTCATAACTTTTATTAAATATATTAATTTGTTTCTAATTTTTGTTGTTCTGTCATGAATCCAATGTATTGTTTTTGATATAATAGCAAAAATGAAGAAGTTGTTGAATGTGTGAATGTATGTATACATACTTGAGGAATTGAAGCAGCCAGGTTGGATTGCCCCACCGTTTATGTAGAAGTCTACATGTCCAGATGGTTCTGCTTTCCCGTAGATTCCTGGATCTGTATGGATGATATCTACGAAAACAGCATCGGTCTTGTCCAGTTTCAAATCATCCCTGGGGGTAGCATAGAGAGGAAGTGCTGGGTCCAGTCCTAAAACAAGTTCAGTTTTTTTTTAATTTAAAAAAAATGTAATAGTAATAACTGGGAAGGGACTGAGGTTAGCTCAGTAGTAGAACACTGGACTAATATGCTGGAGGACCTGAGTTCAAATCCCGAGAAAGCACTAAAGATTTTTATCTTCAAGTGCCTTAGTTCATCATATCTAGTGTCTAAGTGATAGTGTTAGGCCTCCCTGACTGCCCCTAGGCCAACCCAGCCTCTAATTAATTTATTAATGGGTACCTTTGTGCTAATGACCCTAACAGTCGAAGCAGCAAAGGGGAAAGTCAGGCGGCCGGAGCATATTACTGACCACACTATCTCCCTAGTGTGCCGTATGGTCATGAATCAGATACCTCTATAGTATCTGCCCCTCAGGGCCCTCATGGCCTGTTATGGGAGTGATATTTTTTTTTTTTTTTTTTTTTTTTTTTTTTTTTTTTTTTTTAACAGTGAAGTGCTAAAAGAGTTGTGGAATGTTTTCCATACCTGTGATTCGGTCTATCTTGATGCCATAGCGAACCTCAACGAAATGTGCAACGTGCCCGGCAACGTGAGCACCCAAGCTGAAGCCTATGATGTGCAGTTCTCCCTCCGGTTGTAGATACGCCAATGCTTCGGCTGTGCATCGGCTAACATGCCAAGTGTTTAATTTCGCTGTCACATAGCACGGTTTCTTTGCCAGCTTACTCCAGTCCACTACAAGTACTGATGCTCTCCCCTCTTCCAAGTATGCTGGAAAGAAAATTCATTTCTGTACCCTCTGCCAACAATTCCTTTTGAGAATATTTATGAATTATTTTTTCTTAAGGCATCTTAGTATTTTTGTATATGCATATATATATATATATATATATATATATATATATATATATATATATATATATATATACACATACATATACATATATATATATATATATACATACATATATACATATATATATATACATACATATATACATATATATATATATATCCCTTGGCAATGATTTGGCTCTGTGGTGGAGGTACTGCATTAAATAGGAAAACCATAACACAATGTCTCAACCACAATTATTTATTAAGTTTTCATAGCAAGCTTTCGGAGTCTACAGTTCCATCTTCAGTGTATCTACAGCGTAGGAAACATAATTGAACAATTCTTTATATAAAACCATGGCCACCTAAGGTGGAAAGCAACTCGACCTAGAAGGCCTATTGTACCCAACAAATTGTTTACACAGAGAAAAGTCTCGTTTACAAAAATAATAAAATAATTTTTATTTAAAACAAAGTTTCATTTCTATAATTTAAAACTGCATCTTAAGTTATTAAAATAGATACATATGCAACCTTATTTTCTAGTAAACACCATATGCATATACAATCATACTCTTGTTATAGAAATTAAAACCACTGCACAAATAACCAAATTGATCCATACATCCACACATGAATACACCCTTACACATTTGTTAATAGCTGGATGTGTGAGTGCTTATGAATGGACCAATTTGGTTATTATTTTAGTGGTTTTAATTTGTGTAGTTTATTAAAATCTGTTTGCGTGGGGTTTTAAAAAGAAATTAGGGTGCATGTGTATCTGTTTAATAACGAGATGAAGATAGTTAGCCGTTGAGGTGATTCGAAGTTAAGGGATGGTTGGGACTCGGCTAGGAGAACAAAAAACTTCTGATCTTCAAGCACAAATCTGTATTAGACATTTCGGCTGCGCTTTGGCAGCCTTCTTCAGCTATATGTTCAAGGGAAGGAGGAAGGCCATTGTCATCTTGGTCTTCCTCCCTCCCCTAAGAATTTAAAAAAAAACAAAACGAAAAAATACCATTGGTTCTTAATTTATTGGTGCAATGTTAATAGGTTTCTTACTGTTTGACTTCCCAGAGTGACTAACTCTAACGGGAAGTGATTCATCCCACTTTACTCTGTGTTGATCAATTGTTGTACAATTAAAACACTCTTTCAATAATCGCATAAGAACCGTCTTTGTAGGAAATTCAATAAGCATTCGAATAGATGCTTTATAGATAAGACCTCGAAAGAGTTTACAATAGATTCCTCGCATACAATTACTTATAAAATGTGCACCTGGAAGCCTAGTAACACAAAACAATCCGTGCAAATTTCGCCCAAAAACTATGTTGCCGTGGACAAGGTCAGCTGGTTAATGCACATGACCTTTTAAATCACACAAAGTATTTTTGCAGTAAATTTCATTAAAATCGGTCCATTTTTTAGCAAGCTAGAGAGCGAACAGACCAATAAGACAATTTTTTCTGTCATAACACACCGACATCTGGGCCATTAGTGCCGGAATAAGACAAATATATATGAGTATATATATATATATATATATATATATATATATATATATATATATACACACATACACATAAGAAAAAACTATATGTTTAAAATAATCTGGCTTTTGTATATTGTCTATATTGACCTTTTAGAATGTCTTGAATGAAGCTGAGGCTGGAGTATCCATGAATGAGAACTTTCAAAGGAGCTCTTGAATGGAACGTTACTCCTCGGTATTTATCTCCCAAGTTCAGCTCTTCTTTCTTCTCGCCCCTAAGCAGACAAATTTATTATTAATCTTGGTATTGTTCAATCATTTTAATAAGCTCATATAAGAATTGTTTTACATCTGATGATCATTACAGAATATTTAAGTCAGACAAAATAACCAGAGCCTGAAATTTCCAATTGTTATGAAAGGAATATTATAAATTAATAAAGAAACTGAGGTACTACGTATTAGTAAAACGCCCACGGAGGCCCAGTGGCTGTGGGTGTTAAGGCGTGAGCACTTAAAAGTCCGTGCCAAAGGGTCGTGGGTTCGATTCCCACTAGAGGTGGTGGCTTTTCTTTAGAAAAAAGAAAAGGCATCAGCCCTATCCTGGCTAGAAAAGAGTGGTAACCTATAGATAACCCATCCTAAAATTCGTAGTTAATAATAAATGGATGTTAAAACTTAATAATAATAATAATAAAGAAACTGGTTCAAAATTGTTTAAAACATTAACTTATATTTGCGGCGTTTTGAACCTGTTTAGGTTCATCATCAGTGTGATTATGACTTATCCACTCAACAAATCATGAAGATTCTTATCCTAATTTAACGTTTACTCTCAGAACTCAAAATTTATTTACCTTAACATGAAACTTAAAAATTATAATATAACTTAACATGACTTAATTTAATAGGCCTAACGATGAACAGGTTCGAAACGTTGCAAATATAAGTTAATGTTTTAAACAATTTTGGGAAGCAACTCCGACCAGTTACTTCAAGATCCATTGATCCTTCCCCACCCTCACATTCACCCTGGTCGTTCTATGAAGTATTTTGATGCGCTAAACACGAGTAGTTGAGAGCGACTTTTTTTTTTTAAACATATTCATGTTTAGTGCATCAATCAATCAATAAAGCTTTATTTACATATCATACACAATAGTTTATTACATGTACAGTATCATAAACATGTTCCTGCTAATTCATAGGAATTGGTTTGATTTAACTAATTTTGAAATTTTTGGGAAAATTTTAAAAATCCCAGAACAGTTATAATACTAAGTTTAATTACATTATTTCTTGCCTGTCAAGTAAAATGTGTTTAGTTTGTCTGTGTACGTATCTAGTTAATGAATTTTTGGTGTAGTCACCTATGTTTGCTATGTGTGGATTAATGGAATGTGTTACTTGTCCAAAAAACTTGACAGTAAGTTTGTATATGTAGTCTGTTATTGTAGCTATTTCTAGTTCTTCGTGCATGTGTGTGATCTTTGTGTATCTTGGATAATTGTTGATTATTCGGAGGCAGCAGTTTTGTATAATATGTAGTTTTTTGTAGTTTGTAGTTGATGTGCAGCTCCATACTGGGCAGGCATAACAAAGGACTGGGCGGAAGACACTATTGTAAATAATCTTTTTATTTTGCGGGTTGAGTTTTGAATTTCTATTAAAATAAGGATACATTTTATATAGTAGATTTTTAGCAGCTTCTTTTTTGTTGTTTATGTGTTTAGTGAATGTTAGGCCTCTATCTAAAGTCACTCCTAAATACTTAATGTGCTCTGTCCATGAAATAGTTTGCTTGGGATATTTGGGCGTCATTTTGTGAAAATGATGGCTTCTGTTTTAGAAAGGTTTATTTTGATTTTCCATTTTTTACAGAATTTGTTAATTTTCTTGTAGGTTTTTTGTAGTCTGTTTGTTATGGTGTCTATCCTGAATGAGCTAGTGTATATGATTGTGTCGTCGGCAAACAGGGAGAGATTTGTATCTTTGGATTGAGGTATGTCGTTGATGTATATGTTGAAGAGGGTGGGGCTAAGACAGGAAACTTGGGGAACGCCTGCATTAATTGGTTAATTATTAGAGGTAAATGACTTTATTGCAACAAAGAAGGATCTATTGGAGATAAATGAGTGGATTTAGTGCATCAAAATACCTTACTGAACAAGCAGTAAAAAAAAATTTGTGGAGGCCTCTAGACTTCATAACTATCTATTTTCTAATTTATTCTTGTTTGAATGTAACAATTAGCTTGAAAGCTTTGAGTTATCTTCCTTATCCCCATAGTGATAAAAAAAATAAGTTTTATTGAATTGGTTACTAATACCTGGAATATAGGTAGAACTTGATGTATTCTGTCGAGTAGCAGGGCTGATTTATCCGTATTAGGCATTTATCTTGGGAGTCTTGCTCATTAGATTTCCGGTGCAATGTTAAACCATGTCCCGTTACATCTAAAATCACAACTAATGTCAGTATTTCAACCAAGATAATTTTAATTCATCTTTTCAAATTATATAGACAAATTAATTTCCAATGTTCATAGCTGTGTAAGAATTGTTGACTGTGTTTCTATTGGCTCGGCAACAGCAACGTTTAGCTTTTTCTGTGATTTGGATGTATTAAACAGGCAATTCTCCATTCTCTAGAAAAAGAATGGAAGTCCTAGGCTTAATAATGACCATTTTACAATTTAATTTTTCCTCAGTGCTGATTTACACCTAAAATTACTCGAGCTTCGTTATTGCTTTACATTGAATTATAGGGTCAAAAATGCACCCAGAAGAGTTGTTAAAAATTCTCCAATGAGAATAATGAGGATGTTAAACGGTAAACTTTATACTAGATTAAATTGAATTATATTTCCCTGTTCATTGCTCTTGTGTAATTATAAATCTAAAGAAGTCTGGTTGACAGGAACTGCATAATGTTAGTAAATTTTAATATCCTTCTAATCCCTGCTATCATTAAAAGTTTCAATAGCAACTGGTAATATTTTCATAAATTTTGTACTATTATTGTGCAAAAGTTACATTGGTAAACTGATTTTATTGGTGAGCAAATTTAAATATTTATTCCAATGAAATCTACTATAAAAGCAAAAAATTACATAAATCCAAAATTTAGTCTAAAATTGACTAAAATCAACGCTCAGTGGAAATGGCTCAATCTCCTTCAAACAAAGCATTTTTGTAACAATGTCTTCAAAATTGGACGATTTTTGAGGTTTCCAGAGCACGCTCAAGCAAATATACAAGTATGTATATATATATATATATATATATATATATATATATATATATATATATATATATATATATACACACATATACTAGCTGTGCCTGCCACTTCGTCCGCGTGGAAAGTGACTTAGGGCAGCATTTTCGGATATATCTTTTGGTTTATTTTGGATTATAAACACCGTCATATGGGTATTAAAAAGAATCTACTTTACAGTAATGCTTCTCTATACACGATATTAGAGGTATAGCCATCGAGGATCAAGCATACAGGCTGCTAGGATTGCTAAAACGTGGCAGAGCCACTAAACTGACCCCTTAGGGATTGTTAAACCCTAGTGTGTATCAGGGCCGCCACATCTCAGAGCCGGACCGGGGACCAGATCACGGGTCCCCACTTCTCAGAGCCAGAATGAAAAGTCTAGTACTTTGCTATAGGACTTTGGGCATTTTAAAATTATTTTCATCTTGAGTTTTGAGCAAAATGAGAATAAAAGCCGACAATTGGTGCAGCAAAGGTCACTTTCGGTACTTGTAGTTCTTTACGACTCCTAATGAAATATACTTGTACTTGTTTTGTCGTTTATCTACATTAAAAAAATATAGACCCCATTCCAATAAATATAGGCTACGCTCGTCTAGGCCCGGGACAACTGTACCCGGTTGTCCCCCCCATGTGGCGGCCCTGGTGCGTATAGAGCGTCTGACAGACAGCATACATACAGACAAACGGACAGAAATTCTAAAAATCATTGTTTTGTGTACTATTGCGTTGATAAAGGCCCCAATAGTATTTATCCCCCATATATCTTCCATGTACAGACAGCGATCCGTTAGAATTTTATTATTACTATAGATTATGGCTGGTAGTGGCAAGTTGATAATTTGGGTCCACAGTAAACCCGCCCCCTCCTAATGAACCGATTTAGTTTATTTTTACAACATATTTTTCTATTAATATTTCCAGAACGAGTATCGAGTTTGATTGGAATAATAAAATAATTTCACATTTATTGGACTTATACGGGTACGTGGCAGGTACCGATAATTAGATGACTGCCATGGGAATTATCTTTCCTGAGCCTTATCTGGGTATTCTAATCTGGGTATTCTAATCTAATAAATTAGGTACTACCCTCAACCACAAGATGACACTGGCTAAATCCTTACAATAAATTAGGTACTACCCTCAACCACAAGATGACACTGTCTAAATTGTTTGTATCAGTCAATGCCAGGAAGCAGAGCCGGACTTTTTCTTTAAACCCTCCCATCTTTTGATTCCGGTCAGAGTATGATGCCATCTCTAGATACCTCGCGTTCTGCTCTATTAAGGCAATTAACAAGTAGCTAATGAGAATCGAAGAATGAAGCTTTAGTAATTATATAGACTTGAAGGAAAAGTGTTTGCGAAAGAAAACTAGATTGTTCCAGCGACCGAAAGCTTTTTAACGCGGTTCCTCCCTCCCTCCAAAGGGAGGAACCCCGCTTCTGAGGTTGACCTCATGACACAATCCGGAAGTGCCGACTAGAAAAAGTCATATTTCGGAAATCATTGATCACGAAAATAACGGTGGTTCAAATTTATATATATTTTTGGATGAAACGGCATTTTTCTCCAGCGGTGGTACTCCTCCTCTCGTCTTCCTGGAATATTTCTATGGGTTCATCTCCATCTTCGTCAGCCAGGTACTTGTTGTTTCTTCCTCGGTGGTTGCCAAGGGAATGAAATTTTAGCGCGGTTCCTCCCTATCTCGTTAGGGAGAACCCGCTTATGAGGTTGACCTCACGACGCAATCCGGAAGTGCCGACGAGAAACTTTCTTGTTTCAGACCCCATAGATCACGAAAATATAGGTGGTTCAAATTTGTATATATATATATATATATATATATATATATATATATATATATATATATATATATGCTTGTCTGCTAACGCTCCTGACGGCTCAAAAATGGTCCGATTTTGATGAAATTTGGTACAAAAATATGTCTTCTAATTTGAAAGGCCAAGTTCGTTAACCAGCAGAATCCGCCTGGAAGAGGGCGTTTGGATCGTAACGCTTGAATTTTTGAGTTCATATGCTTGCAGGTACTTCTTTTATAGGTTTCTTAACATACGAAAACGAATGCAACCATTTTTAAGGCGATATCTGTAACCATTTTGAGAAAAGTGGGATCAATGTTTTCGCATGTCATTATTTTTTTGTGGGTACTTAGAATCGCGGGATTCAACTGAAATTTTTTGTACGTCTTGGAAATTAATCCCAACTTAGATGATTAAATTTTGGTTATATTTGGAGTTAAGGAAGTATGCGAAAAAAATATTTTATTAATAGATATGAAATGTTTTCGGATCTTCATACATTTTTCGTAACGGTTGGGAAATCGTGGTAAGCGGAAGGCAACCATTCGAATGCTTACTAAATTCTCTACACAAAAGGTTCTGAAGCAATATTCGATTGAGCAATGTCAATCGGAGATATAAACGCTTAAAACTTAAAAAGTGTTTGTTTTGAACGGTGTTTTGTCTTTGTTTATCTCACTTTTTAATTGATTGTCTTTTGTTATAATTGCATTTATCAGTATAATTAGTATTTTAGTCAAATAAGCCAAGAAACTATAAAAGGTATTGGTAATATGTTTGGAATAGCTGTGGAAATCAAAATGGCTGTGGCTAACCATGATGGCGTATACATAGGTTTGTTTTGAATTCTCCTATCTGTATAACCTTCCTCCTGCTACAACTGAAGTTATCATTATTTTTTATTTTATAGAAAGATTTAACCCACGAGAGAATGAACTTTTATTTGCCATGAGGCACATATTTACAGTTGATTATTACAGTGAAACGAATTTGATAGTAAAACAAGGAACTTAAAATGACAACGACTTTTCGGTTGTTTGGAATAGAGCCTTCTTAGGAGTAGTCGTAGAGTGAGTACGTTTTCAGCACATAATTGTATTGACTTATTCAGCCTTCCTCAAGAATGAGGATTAAGAATTATCCGCTTCTGTGTAAGTTGACTACTGTCAGTTTCCTGTTATTTGTGATGCTAATCTACTCCACTTCTTCGAGATGTACGGAACCGCGCTAAGATGAAGCAGTTCCTGCGAGTCGGACTTTTTCTCGATCTGGGTGCCCTTTCTCCTCTCTAGCCCCAGTATCGGCGGACCAATGGTGTTAAAGCTCCCTGGTGTAGTTGGGATACTGTCCGTTAGTAGCGCTGATTCGGCGAGGAAAAGAGAAGAGAAAAAAATATGCAATACCATCTTCGCTACTGACGGACAGCAAACAATTTTCTGTAACCGTTTTCGAAAAAAGTGGTAAAATAGTTTTTGTATCAATCATGGGCTTCAGTTGAAATATTTTCTACACGTTAAAGATTAATCCAAAATAAAGTTTTTAAATTCTGGTTACGTTCGGAGTTCAAGAAGTATAAGAAAAACAATTTTGGGATCATCCTATATTTTCTTTAATGTCTCGAAAACAATTGATTGTACGCGGAGGATAACTATTCGAAAGCTTAGTAAAGTATCTGCAAAAAATATCTGGAGACATGGGCGTATATAGGCAATAATTTCGGAGGGAGGGGGAGCTGGGACCATTTCCGGGGAACAATCTTGAACTTGGAATAGTTTTGGGCAATTAAAACGCTATTACACCCAAAATAAAATATTTTTATTAACTAAGTGATCACATTTAATTTATTTTTAAGGGTTTTGGGACATATTTTTACAAAATAAGAATTTCAAGGGGGGGGGGGCTGCAGCCCCCTCAGCATCTCCCCCCCCTTATATACGCCCATGTCTGGAGATGGTGCTTTTAAGAAGACTATGTTTCGTGTCTAGATTATCCTGGAGAGAAAGGAGGCCATGTATGAAACAATCGGATTTCAGACTCATACAGCCTCCGGAAGTTGCGATAGTTTTAGCATTCTCTCGAGAAATATACAGAAGAGACATTTCCTGTTTCATGTTGCTACAGGAATTTCTGCTTACAGAACTCATGAATTATTTATAAAGAGAGAGAAATGTAGCAGAATTTTAAAATATTCTTGTCCAGTCAACTAAAAACACGGACTTTTCTAGCACGATCCTATACATAGAGAAGGTAGTTGTTTGGAAGTTTTTACGTACACTTAAACATATCATTCAATAGGAAGAAGAATAGGGATTACAACCATCCTGGCTAGAAAAGTGTGGTATCCTGTAGAAAAACCGTCCCGAAAATGTGAATTACATATAAGTGGACGTTAAAATTTAAATAAATAACTAAACAAATTATAAATTTTCAAGGTATGTTAGCCACACCCACTTTTACAAGCAAGGGAGGGGGCGATACCTTTTCTTATTTCCAAAAGATAAGCTATCACCCCTAATTGGAATCGAACACATAACTCATACGGCAGTAGGGGGCCTAATATTAAATCAGAGGATGGTAGAGAGTCTAATGTGGAATAAGAAGATTTTAGAGGTTCTAATATTGAATTAGAGGGTGGCAGAGAGTCTAATACTGAATTAAAGGATTGCAGAAGGTTTAATATTGAATAAGTGGATATTGGGAGTACTAATATTCAAGACGAGGATAGTAGAGGGTCTAATATTTAAAAGTAGGATGGTAGAAAGTCTAATATTGAATAAGAGGAAGATAGAGGGTCTATTATTGAAAAAAAGTCCGTCACGCAGGAGCTGCATAACTAAGCACTTTCCTCAGAATTTGGGTAGTGTAGACTGCTTTCCAGAACAATTTGCTTAAAATATCCTACATAAATAAAATAAAAACGTGAATAGTTCACTTTTAATTTTGTAATGAGTAACTGATCAATTATTAATTTGCTTCCAGAGTTATGTTTACACATGGTACCTACTGCACTACGTAATAAACACAAAAAAATTCATGTTATCGTATTTTGATCTAACGCAGGAACAGGATACAGTCACTCTAGTGGTAGAAAGCGCTCCTTGCGGCGGCTTTGTGAACCTACGTCTGGCGGGCTTTTCTATTGAAATATATTACAAAGTAAACCCCGCCTTTACGATTGACCGATTCAGCTCATTTTTACAACACTTCTTTCTCATGAGTTACCCATGACGTATACCGCGTTTCGTTACAATATAGCAGAAATTACGACCGGTATGAGTATATTAGTAATTTGGGTCCGGAGTAAACCCCCTCTCCTAATGAACCGATTTAGTTTATTTTTACAACACATATTTACCTGTAGATTACCACTACGAATACCGAGTTTCGTCGAAATATACCAAAAATCACGGCTGGTAGTGGCGAATTGGTATTGTGGGTCCGGAGTAAACCCCCCCTCCTAATGAACCGATTTAGTTTATTTTTACAACACATATTTACCTGTGGATTACCACTACGAATACCGAGTTTCGTCGAAATATACCAAAAACCACGGCTGGTAGTGGCGAATTGGTATTGTGGGTCCGGAGTAACCCCCCCCCCCCTCCTAATGAACCGATTTAGTTCATTATTATATCTCACTTTTCTTTCTATAATACCGTTACGAATACCAAGTTTCGTTGAAATATAACAAATATTACGGCTGTCATAGTCAAATTAGTGTTTTGGGTTCGGGGTAAACCCCCCCTTCCGGTGGACCAACTTTGGTGGTTAACGAACTCGTTCAATCGTTTGCAAATAGAATGCTATATACCAAGTTTCGTGACGAAAAAACAAAAACTCTGGCCGCTATCGTGTTAACAGACACACACACACACACACACACACATATATATATATATATATATATATATATATATGCACATATATATATATATATAAATTTTAACGGGGGTCATTTTCGGTGTCTACTAGGTAGGATCGATAAAGATTTGAAGAAATTTTTCAAAAATTCCGTCATGAGTCCAACCTCAATAGCTACTTTCCTTCCGAGGAAAGTGCTAAAAGGGATGGTAGACGGTTTAATATTGAATAAGAAGATGGCTAGAGAGTAGAGCATATTGAATAAGGCGATGGTAGTGCAAATATTCAATACGAGGATAGTAGAGGGCCTAATATTGAATAATATGACTGTATAGGGTCTAATATTGAACAAGACGATTGCAGAAGGCCTAATATTGAATAAAAGGATTGCAATAGGTCTTTAACTAAATGAATTGTAGAGGGTCTAATACTGAATAAAATAGCAGGATTTCAAATATCCAACACGAGGATAGTAAAGTAATATTGCATAATATGTTGGTAGAGGACCTAATATTGGTAGAGGGCCTATTATTGGTAGAGGGCCTAATATTGGTAGAGGGCCTAATATTGGTTACGAGGATGGTAGAGAATCTAATATTGAATAGAAGCATTGCAAGAGGGCTAATATTGAATAAGATGAAGTACTTATATTCAACACGAGGATAGTAGACGGCCTAATATTGAATACTATGTTGTCAGAGGGTTTAATATTGAATAAAAGGCTTGCAGGAGGTCTGATATTGAATAAGAGGATGGTATAGAGTCTTATGTTGAGTAAGAGGATGGTAGAGGGTTTAATATTGAATACGAGGATGGCAGAGGGTCTAATATTGAATTAGAGGGTGATAGAGAGTTTAATATTGAATAAAAGGACTGCTGGAGGTCTGATATTGTATAAGATGATGTAACAGGGTCAAATATTGAGTAAGAGGTCGGTCTAATATTGAATTAGAGGATGATAGAGGGTATAATATTGAATTAATGGACGATCGAGGGTCTAATACTTACTACTACGATGGTAGAGGGCTTAATATTTATTTGGAAGGTGGAATGGAGCTTAATATTGAATAAGATGATGATAGGAGGTCTAATATTGAAAAAGTGTATAGTAGAAGGCCTAATATTGAATACAAGCTATATTCAATAAGAGGATGGTTTGGTGTCTAGATTAATCACTTTAATATAAGTGTGGAAACTTCTTGGTCGAGAAGGCCCAACAGGACAAACTAGATTCCCCTGAAGTGTAGCAAGTACTGGTTATTGCTACTAGACCTGTTAGTAGACCCAGAAAGGCAATTACTAGCAGGATTCTAGTTAACCTAGTCTTAGAATCAGGCCTTTCTAGGTTATCACAGTTCATACACATAGCTAGTCCTGTTAGGTATAATATTCCAACATATAAGGTAGGGATTGTCGGGGTTCGGTCACTGCTAACCCCGACAATCCCTACCTTGCATCATCTACGGTCAACGATCTCCTCTCAATGTATTCCAACATATGTTTTCTTGAATGACAGCTGTTGGATTTAAATATATAAATATAAGAGAACGGTGTCTAAGAAGCATGATAACCGCAGACCCAAGAGGAATGGCTTCCATACAGCTGTATGAAGAATTAGATTCAACCAGTTTTATGCAAAATTGAAAACTTTTAAAGGCTTTATCTTAAAATTCACTTAAAGTAATTTGGCCCATTCTTTTAAAGTGCTCATATATTATATATATATAGCTTATTTTAAGCCAATTATTCGGGAATACAGTCTACACTACCCAAATTCTGAGGGAAGTGCTTATTTATGCTGCTCCTTCGTGAACCACTTGTTCGGGCATTATTTGGCGAACAAGTCCCTTTCTTTAAATCTTGACAAATACTCACGAAGAATAATAGGTACCATTCTTCGGAGTCCATCTCCGTAACGCAATTTCCCTGAAGCATCACCTTTCACGTCCCGACCTTTGTAGAACATTGATAGATTCTCACAGATCGAATCACGTCCAAAGAGATCATAATCTCAATATGAAATTAAATTATTACAAATTCTGTAACTGGCCAAAATGGCCTATACAAACATGTAGCTGGTTGTTGAAAATACGGCACATTGGAGGGATAGTGTGGTGAGCACTTTTATTCCAACTCAGACCTTCAAACGACGACACTCAAAGATAAAATCTTAATCCACTACCCATGGTCTATTGGCTAACACTGCAGATTCTCATATATGAGATGGTGGGTTCGATTCCCACCGGCAGCAGGAATTTTCTCATCTAAGGGCTCGCATAAAAAATTCCGATGTCGGCGTTAATTGTCCAGAAAAAAAATAACCGTGATCGGTATCGTGGGGTCATATGATTAATTAATTATTTAAATTTCAACGTCCATTTATTATTAACTACGAATTTTAGGACGGGTTATCTATAGGGTGTGTGATCGTACAGTCCCCAAAGGCGACTCTAATAGGAGCTGTGATTCACAGTACCTTTCAGACAGTACCTCCTGAGTTGTTGACTCAAGTAGCTGTTTAGTGGTAAGTGAGCCCCTAAGGCACCAATGAACTTAAAAAAAGCAAATTCACTCGTTCAAAAAAAGCGGAATCTCTTTGATTCTAAATTTACGGAAGGGATGGAAGATTCTATGAAGAGTTCAGGGAGTGATGTATTTGGCGGGGATGAACAATTCTTTTAATGAGATGTTGTAAGGGTGCGTTTACATCTGATGGTTATTGCAGGATATTTATGTCAAACAGAAATGTTTATTAATTTAAACTGCAAATAATTTATGTCTGGGATATATATTTCTATCACGAGGAATAAGGGATTGTTTACATTAAATACTTCTCGCAGAAAATATATCTCAGGTTTGGGATATGATAATTATCTATCCGATACCTGAGATATATTTCCTGCGAGAAGTGTCAGATGTAAACTTGATTGAAATTCGGTATTTAGTTTCCTCAATGTACAATGCTACTATTAATGGCGAATCTAGAAAACCAGAAATAATAGATTATTACTTGTCCCCCGGAAGTCGATGCACACAAAACAAAAAAAAAAAAAAAAAAAAAAAAATAGATTATTACAGTGGCATAGAAGTAGAGATGAATGCTGTTGACGAGAAGTGCACTGTGTACTCGGCGAACAGAAGAAATATAAGATGGTGCCTCACTGACTTTGTATGCTGCGATAAGAGAGAGAGACCATTCTGAAAGGTAACTGACCACTTTGGGCCACAGCATTCTTCGAAAACCAATAATAGGCAATGATTTAAAAAAATAATAATAATTTTTATTTATTATTATTAATTCTTCTTTATCTTTATTATTGGTCGAGTAAGAAGGCATGCTTTAGCCGTTACCGCCTCAGTAGTCTGTTTATTATTGGTTGAGTAAGAAGGCATGCTTTAGCCGTTACCGCCTCAGTAGTCTGTTTATTATTGGTTGAGTAAGAAGGCATGCTTTAGCCGTTACCGCCTCAGTAGTCTGTTTATTATTGGTCGAGTAAGAAGGCATGCTTTAGTCGTTACCGCCTCAGTAGTCTGTTTATTATTGGTCGATTAAGAAGGCATGCTTTAGTCGTTACCGCCTCAGTAGTCTGTTTATTATTGGTCGAGTAAGAAGGCATGCTTTAGTCGTTACCGCCTCAGTAGTCTGTTTATTATTGGTCGAGTAAGAAGGCATGCTTTAGTCGTTACCGCCTCAGTAGTCTGTTTATTATTGGTTGAGTAAGAAGGCATGCTTTAGCCGTTACCGCCTCAGTAGTCTGTTTATTTTATTTACTACATTTAAAAATTATTTTTCGTTTTTACATCCTTCTTCTCAGCCGTAAAGGTGGTAATTCGCCATCTGAATTGAGTCCTTCAGGATAGTTCTGCTGATTCGTAGTAGGACTTCTTGTTTGATTTGGAATTTTCTGGCCAATTTTTGGATAAATTCCGTGATGGTGCCGCGAGCTCCAAATATAAGTCCTATTACATCCCACTTGTGAACCTTATATTTTTCTTGAAAATATGGGATACAATTTTCGTAAATTATTCTTTTCTCCATATCGACTACCTTTGGTTGGTCCACATCTAATTCGAACCGAATTGTCGGGTCTAATATAGTGCCTGAAGATGTTTTCTGGTTAATTATCACTATAAACGAATCCCTCATTCCCAAATCCGATGTTGTTCGATACCTAGGCTTCCACCTCGACAAAAGACTTACTTGGAACACACACACAAAAACAAAACGACAAGAACTAAACAGACGCTACGGCCTACTTAGACGACTAATAGGTCCCAAATCAAAACTCAGTACTGAAAACAAACTAACAATCTACAAAACGATTATTAAACCGATTTGGACATACGGCATTGAACTATGGGGTACAGCAAAACCTTCCAACATAAACCGAATCCAAACCTTCCAGTCCAAAGTCCTCCGCCGGATCCTTAATGCTCCCTTCTACGTCAACAATAATATCATCCACCGAGACCTCGAAATTCCCTTTGTCGCTGAATTAGCTAAAACCCGCTTCTCCACTTTTCATTCCAAGCTATCCTTTCATCCCAATCCCCTTGCCCAATCCCTTTCCACAGATGCGATCCCTTCCAATCCCCCGAGACGCCTGAAAAGAAAGTGGCCTAGGGACCAACTGTAACACTTAAAAACATTATTCATTCCTTAGGGAGTGACAGCAATGGCTGCCTTCTCCCCTCTGTTCTTCCTTGTGTATACCTATGTATGAGATATTTATTTACTTATTGTATTTATGTATACAGATTGTAAATATTCAATAAAAAAAAAAAAAAAAAAAAAAAAAAAAAAAAAAAAAAAATTATCACTATGTCGGCCCTTCGATTTGACCCTTGATCGGCGACACAGTGTACCTCTTCGAACACTTCTAACCCTTCATTCGATCTGAACACTTCGGCTATGATTGTACGAATTTTATGGTGCCTGTTAATCCTCATCAACTCAGTCTTCCGGCAGGCACCCAGGATGTTCTTCTGCAGTAAATTCATTTTTAAATCATTCATCTCTCCCAGAAAACAGTCACCAAAAGTCCGACTCGCAGGAAATGCGTCATCTTAGTGCGGTTCAGTAATTATTCCTAGAGGCATTTGGAAAGAATAGAAATTAACAGTTTTTTTTATCCGTGAAAAATGTCAACATCTGAAAGAAATCGGTTAGATTAGGCATTACAAAGCATAGGAATTAGCCAGTAGCCAACTTACACAGAAGCGGATAATTCTTAATCCTCATTCTTGAGGAAGGCTGAATAAGTCAATACAATTATGTTCTGAAAACGTACTTACTCTTCGACTACTGCACAGAAGGCTCTATTCCAAACAACCAAAAATTCCTTGTTATTACCGCGGTTCCTCCCTCCCCGATAGAGAGGAACCCCGCTTGTAAGGTTGATACAATGAAACAATCCGGAAGTGCCGACTAGACAATTTCGCGTTACAGAACCCCTAGAGACCGAAAATAACGGTGGTAAAAATTTGTATATATATATATATATTTTTAGATGGAACGGCATTTCTCTCCAGCGGTGGTCCTGCTCCTCACTTCTTCCTGGAATATTTCGATGGATTCATCTCCATCTTCTTCAGCCAGGTACTTGTTTCTTCCTCGGTGGTAGCCAAGGGAATGACATTTTTCTCGATCTGGGCTCCTTATCTCCCCTCTAGCCACAGTATCGGCGGACGAATGGTGTTGAAGCTCCCTTATCCTTACGGCGAGGAAAATAGAAATCCTTACGGCGAGGAAAATAGAAGCAGGAGAGAAAAAAGACGCAATACCATCAGCGCTGCCAACGGACAGAATCCCAACTACACCAGGGAGCTTCAACACCATTCGTCCGCCGATACTGTGGCTAGAGGGGAGATAAGGAGCCCAGATCGAGAAAAATGTCATTCCCTTGGCTACCACCGAGGAAGAAACAAGTACCTGGCTGAAGAAGATGGAGATGAATCCATCGAAATATTCCAGGAAGAAGTGAGGAGCAGGACCACCGCTGGAGAGAAATGCCGTTCCATCTAAAAATACTATCCCAGCGACGAAAAATAACATCAAGCATATATATATATATATATATATATATATATATATATATATATTTGTCTGTTCGCGGATTTCTGGCCTCCCTAATGGTCCGATTTTGATTACATTTGGTACAAAAATCTGTCGCCCGATTTGAAAGGTCAAGTTCGTTAACCAGCAAAATCCGCCCACTGGAAGATATCGTTTGGGGCGAAATTCGCGCAAAAAAATCGTAACGCTTACGTTTTTGAGTTCATAAGCTTGTAAGTATTATAAGGTTTTATAGACTTCTTTGGCTAGGAAAACGAATGAAACCATTTTCAAGGCGATAGCTTTAACCGTTTTTGAGAAAATTGGAAAAATAGTTTTTGAATACCGTTTTTGGTTTGGGTACTTAGAATCATGGGATTCAGTTGAAACATTTTCTGCATGTTTTACTATCATTAAAACTAATATGTCGAAATTTCGGTTACGTTTGGAGTTAAGGAATAAAATATTTTATTAACAGACATAAAAAGTTTTGGTAACTTTGTATATTTTTCTTAATATCTCGAAAAAGGTTGAGAATCTTTGCAAACGAAAGAATACCATTAGAAAGCTTACTAAATGCTCTACGAAAAAGGTTCTGATAAAAGTTTTGATTAGGCGATGTCAATCGGAGAAATAAGTGCTTAAAACATTAAAGTAATTGATTTTGCTTATTCGAACTGTTCTTTTTGTCTGTTTTTATTCCTTGTTATTTTTTAATTGCTTATAGTTGGATAATGTATTTTACAATAAAACAGATTAGGCAAAATAAGAAAAACAATTCATTGTTAGAAATATAGCTTGCCAAAAGAAAAGGATTCGATGACGTCTTTTGAATATTTTCAATTGCCTTTATGCTGTTGGTTTTTTTATTTTATTTTTTAATTGATTTTATCTGTAGAATTATTACTATAGTAAAAGAACACAGGAATATCTGAACATTTTTGATATTTTCCAATTCATTGAAACATATGAAATGAAGTACCGGTAGAAGAGGTTTCTAGGGTCTTGCGGACCCGACCCCAGGTATAGCCATCAAACCCTTTGAACAAAGGCCGAGGAAAATATTATCTGTTTCTATTCTATGCTTTTCAAATGAGAATAGGGATATGAACAGGAACCATCATTTTAAGTATCTTGTTTTACTAGCAAATTCGTTTTACTGTTAAAATCAATTGTAAATATGTATGTGCTTCATGGCGAATAAATTCAATTCTCTCCTGGGTTAAATCTTTGCTATAAAATAAGAAATAATGATAACTTTAGTTGTAGCAGTTTGAAGGGCCATTTTTGAACCAGCTAGATATATGTATATACAAATTTGAACCACTTATGTTATAGTGATGGGGTCTGAAACGAGAAAATGTCTAGACAGCACATCCGGATTGTGTCATGAGGCCAACCTTATAAGCGGGTTTCCTACCTATGGAAGGAGACACGAACCGTGCTAAAAAGATACAATATAACCGAAAATGAGGGGAGCCAGCCTGGCTTAACCACATCTTCGGATGAGTTCAATCAACTTAGACATTCCAGGTGATCTTAGGCAATCAATCCATGGATTGGTGAATTACCGAATCTCGAAACCCTCATCTGAACCTGGGAAGAGAGTAAGGTGTGGCAAGTTCCAAGCGGGCAAAGATTACAAAACAAGGGCTTATTGTACTCAGAGCAGTACACCAATATTCAGTAATTGTTTCAAGAATGTCTGTATCGAATGTTTATTGTATAACTAGTGATTTGTGTTATTATTATCTTATGCCCAATTTTTCTTATGTTCCTTATATAGTTGTTAATAGAAATCAATCACTAGTTTTTAAAAAAGGTTCTTATTATCCTATCTTAATGAAAATGTTTACAATATTTTTATTTTCACTGTACAGTTTTGCGTTTTAGCATGGTTACCCTTTTAGCACTTTCCTCCGAAGGAAAGTAGCTATTGAGGTTGGACTCATGACGGAATTTTTGAAAAATTTCTTCAAATCATTATCGATCCTACCTAGTAGACACCGAAAATGACCCCCGTTAAAATTTATATCTATATATATATATATATATATATATATATATATATATATATATATATATATATACAGGGTGTCCCGTAAATGTCTAGTCATATTGTGAGGGGTGATAGAGGACCCTTAGAGGAACAAAAAATGTTCTATGACGATTTCCCGAATTCTCGCCCATAAGGGAGAAAACGTCGTTTTATTGTTTTTTCGAGACAAACGTAATTTTTAGAAGAATAATCGTTGTAGCTCCGTCCCAGGTGGTACTACTAGAAAGGGTGTGAAACCAATCGAAAGCTGCGTAAATTTACTATAAGACTAGTTGGGAGTAAACGTAAAAATGAATGAATGTAAGTATGTATATCTTACCAAAAGAAGGCAATTCTAAATTTCCTGACATTTTATTGATATTTCTTTCCAGCGTTACTCCTCAATAAGCAGGATCTGAGATTTCCGGGTTTCAGAAAAACTTCCTCATTTAATCAGCTTTTCATTCATGTATCACAACCCTGTGTTATTGAAGTATTTGAACGATTTAAGAACAAAAGTTTTAAAAAAAACATGGATCTGTGAAAAGAAAATTATATTTTTTTCTTCAATTTATTCAAAAAGCTGAAGGGAATTATTTTTTTTATAAATGTTTACATAAATATTAAGTAAATATTTACTTAAAAGAATAAAAAAAAATTACTTCCACGGATATAAAAAAAAATCTTAAAACAGTAAATAAATAAAATACACATTTATTTTGAATTTATTAATTCAGGTAACTAATACTGGGTCCAGGAGGCGGCCATTAAGGAACCCCAACCATACATTAACCTCAAACATTACTATTTTTACCTATATCACGCATTTGAACACATTTTTACAGGACTATGTACATATTATTTATGAGGGATAGAATTTTTAATTACCACAACAAAAACGCATGGGCTCAGAATCCCAGTGAGTTTCACAAGCGTAGCCATCAGTATTAATTTAAGGTAAAGCATTTGTTTTCTAAATATAAGTACCTGTAAAAATGTGTTCAAATGCGTGATATAGGTAAAAATAGTAGTTTTTGAGGTTAATGTATGGTTGGGGTTCCTTAATGGCCGCCTCCTGGACCCAGTATTAGTTACCTGAATTAATAAATTCAAAATAAATGTGTATTTTATTTATTTACTGTTTTAGGAATTTTTTTTATATTCGTGGGAGTAATTTTTTTTTATTGTTTTAAGTAAATATTTACTTAATATTTATGTAAACATTTATAAAAATAAATATTTCCCTTCAGCTTTTTGAATAAATTGAAGAAAAAAATATAATTTTCTTTTCACAGATCCATGTTTTTTTTTAAACTTTTGTACTTAAACCGTTCAAATACTTCAATAACACAGGGTTGTGATACATGAATGGAAAGCTGGTTAAATGAGGAAGTTTTTCTGAAACCCGGAAATCTCAGATCCTGCCCATTGAGGAGTAACGCTGGAAAGAAATATCAATAAAATGTCAGGAAATTTAGAATTGCCTTCTTTTGGTAAGATATACATACTTACATTCATTCATTTTTACGTTTACTCCCAACTAGTCTTGTAGTAAATTTACTCAGCTTTCGATTGGTTGCACTCCCTTTCTAGTAGTACCACCTGGGACGGAGCTACAACGATTATGTTTCTAAAAACCACGTTTGTCTCGATAAAACAATAAAACGACGTTTTCTCCCTTATGGGCGAGAATTCGGGAAATCGTCATAGAACATTTTTTGTTCTCCTAAGGGTTCTCTATCACCCCTCTCAATATGACTAGACATTTACGGGACACCCTGTATATATGTGTGTGTCTGTTAACACGATAGCGGCCAGAGTTTTTGTTTTTTCGTCACGAAACTTGTTATATAGCATTCAATTAGCAAACGATTGAACGAGTTCGTTAACCACCAAAGTCGGTCCACCGGAAGGGGGGGGGGGTTTACCCCGAACCCAAAACACTTATTTGACTATGTCAGCCGTAATATTTGTTATATTTCAACGAAACTTAGTATTCGTAGTGTTAATATAGAGAGAAAAGTGATATATAAAAATGAACTAAATCGGTTCATTAGAAGGGGGGGGGGGGGGTTTACTCCGGACCCACAATACCAATTCGCCACTACCAGCCGTGATTTTTGGTATATTTCGACAAAACTCGGTATTCGTAGTGCTAATCCACAGGTAAATATGTGTTGTAAAAATAAACGAAATCGGTTCATTAGGAGGGGGGGGGGGGTTTACTCCGGACCTATAATACCAATTCGCCACTACCAGCCGTGATTTTTGGTATATTTCGACGAAACTCGGTATTCGTAGTGGTAATCTACAGGTAAATATGTGTTTTAAAAATAAACTACGATAATATGAGGATTTTTGTATTTATTACGTAGTGTAGTAGGTACCATGTGTAAACATAACTCTGGAAGCAAATTAATAATTGATCAGTTACTCATTACAAAATGAGAACTATTCACGTTTTTATTTTATTTATGTAGGATATTTTAAGCAAATTGTTCTGGAAAGCAGTCTACACTACCCAAATTCTGAGGAAAGTACTTAGTTATGCAGCTCCTGCGTGACGGACTTTTCTCCTTGTAGGTATTCGTTTTATAGGTTTCTTAACATATAAAACGAATGAAACCATTTTTAAAGCGATACCTGCAACCGTTTTCGAGAAACATTGAATCACCAAGTTTTCCAAGCTACGGAAACGTTTGATTCAGTTGAAACTTCTTGCAGACGTTTGGCATCCATCTAATCTAAGGTTGTTAAATTTTGGTCCCGTTTTGCGTTAAGAAAGTACTAGAAATAAAATATGTCTTTAACAGACATGAATAGTTTTGGGATTTTCTTATATTTTCTAAAATATCTCGAAAACGGTTGGAAAATCTTGGTAAGTGGAAAGTGACCTTTCGAAAGCTTACTAAATTCTAAAAAAAAATGTTCTGATGTAATTTTCGATGTGGCGATGTCAATCGGAGAAATAACAACTTGAAATTTCGAAATTAATTTTGCTCTTTTGAACGTTTTTTTTTGTATCTGTTTACTTAACGTTTTAATTGGTTGTCGCTTATTTCATCTGCGATTAACTGTATTTTACTATAAAAAGATAAGAAAATTTGAAACACTGTTATAGTGTTTCCAAGAGCGAACGTTGAGAAGGTGGGGGAAGTCGCTAACGATTCTGTTAATTTCCTGTTGTGACGCCTTAAATCGATTTTCTCTTCTCAATAACTGCTACTATTCCTTTACTAATAGCACTAGAGATATGAACGGAACCGCGCTAAGATGACGCAGTTCCTTCGAGTCGGACTTTTTTAAAAATATTTTTAGTAAAATCAAAATTTACATCTATTGTGTTCAGGCAAATTTAGATGCCATTAGATAAGAGGTCAGTTTGCAAACCAATTACTTTTGGTTGTAATTTAACTTTAACCATATTGAATTAAGAAATATTGGAGTAAAGGTGACCCCACATTACCGGTGGTGAAAAAAATTAAGTATCGTACTGGCCACGGGTAATTTCACTCGTTCTAAATTTTGGATCATTATCTGCATATCCAGGTAACGGAAGCAGGCCTATGGAATAATTCTTTAATTTCCACCATAAAGGTCGAACCGCAAAGGCCTATTAGATTATTTCAGCTGAGATTATATACCTAAAGCTTTACCGACCTCTACCTGTTAGGACATTCAGATGAAATGTAGCTAGATTCAGGTTCCATTCATCGCTGGATTTTCGAAACATTTCCCTAAAATCTGCATTGATCATAACCCAAAGTCGGGCAAAACTAAAAAGTCCGACTCGCAGGAACTGCAGCATCTTAGCGCGGTTCCGTTCATGTCCCTAGTGCCATTTGATAAGCTTAGAAAAGAAATAAACTTATTTTTTTTTTATATATCTCGTGAAAATTGTCAAAATCCTCTCGAACATCTCGAATAAAAGTGATATTAAGGCATCAGGGACACCGACAGTAGCTAACTTTTACACAGAAGCGGAAATTACAGAATCTGGCTCTCATTCTAAAGCAAAGCTCTATAAATCAATACAAAATATGCCTAATAAAGCCTTTCTAGTGGACACAGAAGCATGGGCGTACATGAGGGGGGGGGCTGAGGGGGCTGCAGCCCCTCCCGAAATTTTGAATTGATGATAAAAACTTCTCGTAAAACCCTTAAAAATAAATTAAATAAGATCACTTAGTTCATAAAACATATTTTATTTTACGTGTAATAGCGTTTTAGTTGCCTAAAACTATTCCAAGCTCTAAATATTTAGTATTCCATACCCTGGAAATGGTCTCAGCCCCCCCCCCCGAAATTGTTTTTATATACGCCCATGTACAGAAGGATCAAGAAGAAGTACACAAGATTGAGTAGAATACCCTGCCTAATATAGCCTATATAGAATAATATGCTGAATAAAACCTATCTAGTTAATACACAAGGACAAATAAAAGTCTTGACGAATAACAAGTCAAGAAAAAAAACTTTATTTAACAAAATAAAACAAAGTATAGTTGCCCAACTACAATAGAATAATATACCTAATTAAGTCTATGGAGTAGATACAAATGGACCAAAAACAAGTCTTGTGGAATATTGTTTTTTTTTTCTAATTAAATACTTTTTATCAATATTTAGTATATAACCTTTGTTGAAAACTATTGATTGCTAATTGATGAATCGGTTTACAACTAAGTAGTCTTTATGAATATTTAGTATATAACCTATGTTTGGATCTGTGTTTTTGGGGTGCTCTCCACCTAGGCTTTGTATTTGTGTCGGCAGATACCTGGGGTATATTAACAGCTCTTGAGGATTAACTCTTAGCAGGTAAATTTCCTGCGGACCTTCTGCTTCTACGGGCATTGAACCGCCATATTCGCTCATAGTATCTAACCGTTGTGAAGTTTATTTTTTGGATTTAGGACTTAATATACATATGTAGACTAAATCATAGCAAGAAGTAAGCCTCCGTCGTCGCTTCTTAACTATGTAGACTCGCTAATGTTATCCAATCTTAGATACATCGTATTTAAAATCCACAGCAAAAACAAAGACATTTCATCAGAATCCCCTGCTGAATAAAACTTATATAGAATAATATGCAAAATAAAGCCTATCTAGTGGATAAAAATAAAGGAAAAAAGCCGTTCGTGGTGGTAGAAAATCTTAAAAGTATTTCGCTCAGAAATCTCCGAAATATTGTCACTAATTTTACGTATCCTGTTTTATAGCCAAATAGATTTATATTCTATAATCAATAAGAAAAACCTACTAACAATAAAAAAACTATGGGTAACAGATGAAAATAGGGAATACCAAGAATAATTCTAAAGAACGAAATCAACACCAGTGCTGTAATCTAGATATTCATACGGCATCTTCGAATTCTAACAAACAAAATATTGATTCTAATTATACGTATCCTGTTTTATTGACAAATAAATTTGACTACTATAAGCAATTAAAAACACTAGGGAATATGCCAAAGAACTCGGAATAGGAGCCTCGACAGTTTCAAGACATTTGAAGGAAATCGACAAATCCAAAACTGACATTTCATACGGTACAGCCTGATATATTTTTAACAATGAATTGCATTTCTTATTTTAATTAATCTGTTTTATTGTCAAATACATTATCCTACTATAACCAATGAAAAAACAACAAGGAATAAAAACAAACAAGAAGAACCGTTCGAATAAACGAAATCAATTACTTCAAAGTTTAAGCACTTATTTCTCCGATTGACATAGCCTAATCAAAAATTGTTTCAGAATCTTTTTTGTAGAAAATTTAGTATGCTTTCGCATGGTAACCCTCCGTTTACCAATATTCCTAACCGTCTTCGAGATATCAGGGAATGTATACGAAGTTCCCAAAACATTTCATGTCTGTTAATAAAATATTTTATTCTAATCCTTCCTTAGCTCCAAACGTAACCGAAATTTTAACATATTAGTGTTGATGAAATTCAAAGATGCAGAAAATGTTTCAACTGAATCCCATAATTTTAAGTATCAAAATCAAAGACAAAAAAAACAGTTCGAATAAGCGAAATCAATTACTTTAAAGTTTTAAGCACTTATTTCTCCGATTGACATCGCCTAATCAAAACTTTCATTAGAACCTTTTTTGTAGAGCATTTAGTAAGCTTTCCAATGGTATTCTTCCGTTTCCCAAAATTCTTAACTTTTTTCGAGATATTAAGGAAAGTATACAAAGTTACCAAAACTTTTTTATGTCTGTTATTAAAATATTTTATTCTAACCCTTCCTTAACTCCAAACGCAACCAAAATTTCAACATATTAGTTTTAATGAAAGTAGAACATGTAGAAAATGTTTCAACTGAATCCCATGATTCTAAGTACCCAAACCAAAAACGGTATTCGAAAACTATTTTTCTAATTTTCTCGAAAACGGTTAAAGCTATCGCCTTGGAAATGGTTTCATTCATTGTCCTAGCCCAAGAAGCCTATAAAACGAGTACTTACAAGCTTATGAAGTCAAAAACGTAAGCGTTACGAATTTGCGCGAATTTCGCCCCAAACGCCATCTTCCAGTGGGCGGATTCTGCTGGTTAACGAACTTGACCTTTTAAATTGGACGACGGATTTTTGTACCAAATTGCATCACAATCGGACCATTAGGGAAGACAGAAATGAGCGAACAGACAAATATATATATATATATATATATATATATATATATATATATATATACAAATTTGAACCACCGTTACTTTCGGTTTCTAGGGGTTCTGAAACGCGAAATTTTCTAGTCGGCACTTTCGGATTGTTTCATTGTATCAACCTTATAAGCGGGGTTCCTCCCTTTGGGGGAGGGAGGAACCGCGCTAAAACCTCATATTATCGTATTTTGATCTAACGCAGGAACAGGATACAGTCACTCTAGTGGTAGAAAGCGCTCCTTGCGGCGGCTTTGAGAACCTACGTCTGACGGGCTTTTCTATTGAAATATATTACAAATTAAACCCCTGCTTTCCGATTGACCGATTCAGCTCATTTCAACAACACTTCTTTCTCATGAGTTACCCACGACCCTAGAATCCTCTCTTCTACGTTTCAATGAATTGGAAAATATCAAAATTATTCACATATTCCTGTGTTCTTTTACTATAGTTATAATTCTACAAATAAAATCAATTAAAAAATAAAATAAAAAACCCAACAGAATAAAGTCAATTGAAAATATTCAAAAGACGTCATCGAATCTCTTTCTCTTGGCAAGCTATATTTCTAACAATGAATTGTTTTTCTTATTTTGCCTAATCTGTTTTATTGTCAAATACATTATCCAACTTTAAGCAATTAAAAAATAACAAGGAATAAAAACAGACAAAAAGAACTGTTCGAATAAACGAAATCAATTACTTCAAAGTTTAGGCACTTATTTCTCCGATTGACATCGCTTATTCAAAACTTTATTCAGAATTTTTTTTTGTAGACCATTTAGTAAGCTTTCGAATGTTAGCCTTTCGCTTCCCTAATTTTCAACCGTTTTCGAGATATTATTGAAAGTATACGAAGTGCCCAAAACTTTTCATTATTTTTAGCAACAGAAAATGGGTCTCATTTTACCTATCCTGTTTTACACACAAATACATTTTCGTAACATAAAAAATTACAAAAATAAATAGCAATAAAAAACTAAGGGAAAGAGACAATAATTACAAAAAGAACGACCAAAAACTGTTCATAAGAGCTAAACAGACGTATTTGAAGTTTTAAGCACTTATTTCTTCGATCGAGATCACCTAATCAAAAATTGTTTCAGAATCTTTTTTGTAGAGAATTTAGAAAGCTTTCAAATAGTTTCTATCCACTGATCATAATTTCCCAACCGCGTTCGAGATATTGATGAAAGTAAACGAAGTTCCCAAAACTTTTGATGTCTGTTCATAAAATATTTTATTCTAACCCTTCCCCAACTCCAAACGTAACCAAAAGTTTAAAATGTCAGTTTTGATGAAATTCAAACATGCAAAAAATGTTTTAACTGAATCCCATGATTGTAAGTACCAAAACCAAGCTAGGCTTTGTATTTGTGTCGGCAGATACCTGGGGTATATTTACAACTCTTGAGGATTAACTCGTAGCAGGTACATTTTTTGTGGACCCACAGGCAGTGAACGGACTCTCTATTCCCTCATAGTATCTAACCTGTGTGAAGTTGAATATTGTTTCTAATTATACGTATCCTGTTTTATTGACAAATACATTTGACTACTATAAGCAATTACAAACACTAGGGAACATGCCAAAGAACTCGGAGTAGGAGCCTTGACAGTTTCAAGTCATTTGAAGGAAATCGGCAAATCCATAACTGACATTTCATACGGTACAGCCTGATATATTTCTAGCAATGGATTGTTTTTCTTATTTTTATTAATCTGTTTTATTGTCAAATACATTATCCTACTATAAGAAATGACAAAATAACAAGGAATAAAAACAAAAAAGAAGAACCGTTCAAATAAACGAAATCAATTACTTCAAAGTTTAAGCACGTATTTCTCCGATTGACATCGCCTAATCAAAAATTGTTTCAGAATCTTTTTTGAAGAACATTTAGTAAGCTTTCGCATGGTAACCCTCCGTTTGCCAATATTTCAAAAAGTTTTCGAGTTATTAGGGAAGGTACACGAAGTTCCCAAAACTTTTCATGTCTGTTAATAAAATATTTTATTTGAATCCTTCCTTAACTCCAAACGTAACCAAAATTTCAACATATTAGTTTTAATGAAAGTAGAACATGTAGAAAATGTTTCAACTGAATCCTATGATTCTAAGTACCCAAACCAAAAACGGTATTCGAAAAATATTTTTCTAATTTTCTCGAAAACGGTTAAAGCTATCGCCTTGGAAATGGTTTCATTCGTTTTCCTAGCCCAAGAAGCCTATAAAACGAGTACTTACAAGCTTATGAACTCAAAAACGTAAGCGTTACGATTTTTTTTGCGCGAATTTCGCCCCAAACGCCATCTTCCAGTGGGCGGATTCTGCTGGTTAACGAACTTGACCTTTCAAATTGGACGACGGATTTTTGTACCAAATTGCATCACAATCGGACCATTAGGGAAGCCAGAAATGAGCGAACAGACAAATATATATATATATATATATATATATATATATATATATAAATAAATATATACATATATATATATACAAATTTGAACCACCGTTATTTTCGGTTTCTAGGGGTTCTGAAACGCGAAATTTTCTAGTCGGCACTTTCGGATTGTTTCATTGTATCAACCTTATAAGCGGGGTTCCTCCCTATGGGGGAGGGAGGAACCGCGCTAAAACCTCATATTATCGTATTTTGATCTAACGCAGGAACAGGATGCAGTCACTCTAGTGGTAGAAAGCGCTCCTTGCGGCGGCTTTGTGAACCTACGTCTGACGGGCTTTTCTATTGAAATATATTACAAATTAAACCCCCGCTTTCCGATTGACCGATTCAGCTCATTTCTACAACACTTCTTTCTCATGAGTTACCCACGACGTATACCGCGTTTCGTTACAATACAGCAGAAATTACGACCGGTATGAGTATATTAAGAATTTGGGTCAGGAGTAAACCCCCCCTTCTAATGAACCGATTTAGTTTATTTTTACAACACATATTTACCTGTAGATTACCACTACGAATACCGAGTTTCGTCGAAATATACCAAAAATCACGGCTGGTAGTGGCGAATTAGTATTGTGGGTCCTGAGTAAACCCCCCCCTTCTAATGAACCGATTTAGTTCATTTTTATATCTCACTTTTCTCTCTATATTACCACTACGAATACCAAGTTTCGTTGAAATATAACAAATATTACGGCTGACATAGTGAAATTAGTGTTTTGGGTTCGGGGTAAACCCCCCCTTCCGGTGGAGCGACTTTGGTGGTTAACGAACTCGTTCAATCGTTTGCTAATTGAATGCTATATACCAAGTTTCGTGACGAAAAAACAAAAACTCTGGCCGCTATCGTGTTAACTGACACACACACATATATATATATATATATATATATGTATATATATATATATATATATATATATATATATATATATATATATATATATATATATATAGATATATATAAATTTTAACGGGGGTCATTTTCGGTGTCTACTAGGTAGGATCGATAAAGATTTGAAGAAATTTTTCAAAAATTCCGTCATGAGTCCAACCTCAATAGCTACTTTCCTTCGGAGGAAAGTGCTAAAAGCCAGCCAGACATAGGTCCACAAAGGCGCCGCAAGGAACGCTAGAGGGACTGTATCCGGTTCCTGCGTTAGATCAAAATACGATAATATGAGGTTTATTGTATTTATTAAGTAGTGTAATATGTACCATGTGTAAACATAAATCTGGAAGCAAATTAATAATTTATCATTTACTCATTACAAAATTAAAAGAGAACTATTCATGTTTTTATTTTATTTATGTAGGATATTTTAAGCAAATTGTTCTGGAAATCAGTCTACACTACCCAAATTCTGAGGAAAGTGCTTAGTTATGCAGCTCCTGCGTGACGGACTTTTTGTTTGTTTTGGACTTATTGATTTAAATGACGAATACTACTTATAACAGAGGTGTCTAGTGAAGAGAGGCCAAGTGCCAGAAACACGTCGACATAAACATATGGAATTAAAAGATGTTTAAAACGATTTTTTGATTTATTAAAAAGAAAAAAAAAAAAAAAGCCACGACAATCCCGTAACAAGCCACAAGGGTCCAGAGGTGCAGGTACTGTAGAGATAGCGGTTTCTTGACCATAAGGCACACTGAGGTGATAGTGTGGTCAGTACTACTCTCCGGCCGCCTGATTTTCCCTTTGCAGGTACCCATTAATTAATTAGAGGCTGGGTGAGCCTAGGGACGATCTGGGACTCCAAATACAACCCTCAAACGACGACACTAGATGATAATAATCTTCAGTGTGCCCTTGGATTTTGAACTCGGGTCCTTTAGTTCAATAGTTCAAGAGTGCTCTACCACTACGCTAACCACGGTTCTTTTGACTTATAAGGCCTTTATAAAAATAGGAGGAAATATGTATGCCTGTCCTCTCTCTCACAGGTTTAAAACTGGCTCGATTTTTATGACATTTGGTTCAAAATACTTTGTCTAAATTAAAAAATCGAGTTAGTTAACCAGCAGAATCCTCCTACCGGAACACTATTTTATGAGCGAAATTCGCGCGAAAGGTTCCAGGTACATTTTATATATATATATATATATATATATATATATATATATATATATATATAACGAATTAAACCATCAAGGCGATATCTGTAGCCGTTTTCGAGGAAAGTAAATAAAACTTGTTTTTCTAACGAGGTAAGACAATTTTCTGTGCAGGTACTTAAAAAAGATGGATTTAGTTGAACTATTTCCAACCTGTTCCAAATTCATCCAATCTAAGATATTTAAATTTTGGTTACATTTGTAGTTGAGGAAGAATTTAAAAAAAAATATATTACTAACCGACATGAGTAGTGTAAATATTTTCATGTATTTTCTTAAATATCTCTACAATGGTTGGGAAATCGTGGTAAATGAACAGTAACCATTCAAAAGCTTAATAAATTTCCTACAAAAAACGTCAGTGAAGTAATTTTCGATGGGACGGTCATATTCGGAGAAATAACTGCTTAAAACTTGGAAGTTGTTGGTTTCATTTATTTGAATGGTTCTCCTTCCTATGTTTCCCTTAGTTTTTATTGCTTGTTAGAACATTTTTTTTGTATAGCTACAAATAAAGGTTTCCGAGCCATGGACGTAGATAAGGGGGGCTGAGGTGGCTGCTGGCCCCCCCCTAAATTTTTATTTAATCGGTAAAAATGTGACATAAAATCTTCAAAAATTAAATAAGATAGTTCAGAAAAGATATTTTTTTGGGGGGTGTAATAGCGTTTTAGTTGGCTAGCTATTCCAAGTTTTGGATTGTTAGTATTCCATACCCCCCCCCCATCCCTAAGTGCTCCCAGCTCCTCCCCGAAGGGATTCAAAGATACCGTGTGAGTATTTTCTCACTACTGCTTTTTGGTTTCGTTCTTTAGAACGCTTTTTTTTTTCTCAATTTACCTCCTTTTTGCATGATAATTTTTTAAAGAGTAAAATGAGTAGGTATGCCAGCAAAACGATGTAAGGAAATGATAATTGAATCGATCCATGCAAAAAGAACTTCAGTGCATATTTTCCCAATATGAGTTCCGATAATATTTTCGTTATTATGATTGAAGAATTCTTTGTATCTAAAGGTAACTTCACATTTCTATGTTAGAAGGACTTCAGTACAATACATAGTTGCCATAGAAACATAGTCATAATTTTATTATGCCATGTAGAAAGGGCTTCAGTCTAGTTTTCTCAAAACTACTAATTTTGGACTGAAGCTCTTTTTGCACGGATCGATTCAAATATATTTATAAATGTCACTTGACTTGCTTGAAGAGCGAATTTCCGGAGTATGGAATACTAACAATCTAGAACTTGGAATAGTTTTAGCCAACTAAAACGCTATTATACACAAAATAAAATATTATTTATGAACTAAGTGATCTTATTTAATTTATTTTTAAGGGGCTTATGACACATTTGTACCGATCAAATCAAAATTTCGGGGGGGGGGGGCTGCAGCCCACTCAGCCCTGCCCTTATATACGCCAATGCTAGGATGACACAGTTCCTGCAGGTCGGAATTTTCTTTAATCATTGGTATTCCCCTATTTGGGAGGACTCGTGTCATAATATTACTAATAAAAAAAAATCATATTTGTCTGTTAGTACTCACGCATAAGTAGAATTAGCATGAAGGGCTGTATGGTGGACATAACTAGAAACGCAGACTAGGAGAAGCAGGTAACTACTGGACTAAGACGTCACCCCCACCATACAGCTCCCACCATCTCAAGAACAGGCAGGATACGGACCATCCGGAACTATCCTTCAGGTTTAAAACATGCTAAGCACGTGCTAGGTAGAAGGTAAACAGTATTATCAATTATCTACTGATAACATAGAGTAGGCAGTACTACTTATCCTTGCTTTGAGGCTGATTCCTTGGGAATCTTATGTCTTATATCCTTGGTGTCATTCTGGAAATGGCGAGTCTTGGCCAGAATAAGCAATAAAACTAACAATATCCATTTATTTGGGTAAATGTTTACCTAGTTTTTATCACTCTCCGAAGGAATGAAACTTGTGTGGTTGACCTCAAAATTGACCGATTTTCAATCTGTATAATCAATTTGGAAGCTTGAATGACTTAGTTTTTAAATATATATATATATATATATATATATATATATATATATATATATATATTTCCAATGGGGGCGAGGTTAGCTCAGTGGTGGAGCACTGGACCCGAGCTGGAGGTCCTGAGTTCAAATCCCGAGCAAGTACTTTTTTTTTCTTTATATATATTTCTTTATTGATTATTACATCTTGTATATAAATACATCTGGTAATATGATAAATGATACAATATGAAGGTTCTGTGCTCAAGGCCTCCCAACTTCATCCTCGATTCACGCTAGAAAGACGCTCAGATGACGTTGAGAGGTGCCTACCCAAGCTCCCTTCTGCTCCGACCAGTGGCTGGAGTCCAAGAGAGATCGGTGAGCCACAGAAAATTGTCGCACTTGAATAAAGAGAAAGCCATTGCTAACACTTTACTTGGTCACTGCAGCAGATCTCTAGGCCAATGTCTTTTGAGTCGCCTCGGTGGAGAGAGTGGGTGGGTGGCACTTGATAGGGAGAGGACTTCAGGATTTTGATGAGTGGAAAGTTTAGGATGGAAACGTAAGGGCGGAACTAGAAGAAAACATCTTTAGTACTTGCTATTAACCGAGCAAGTACTAAAGATGTTTTCTTCTAGTGTCTTCGTTCATGGGTTGGATTCGGCCTCCCTGACCGTCCCTAGGCCAACCCAGCCTTTAATTAATTTAATAATGGGCACCTTGGTGCTAATGACTCTAGCAGTCGAAACAGTCAAAGGGAAAATCAGGCGGCTGGAGCATAGTACTGACCACACTATCTCCCTAGAGTGCCGTATGGTCATGAATCAGTTACCTCCATAGTATCTGTCCTTCAGGGCCCTGTTACGGGACTGTTTTTTTTTAAATATATATTTCAAATAGTTAAAGCTCGCCTTTTGGTACAATTTGAAAAATGTTTATGTATTCGCTAATTCGTCAATTAAAAAACTATTGTGCAAAAACTATCAAACCGATTAAAACGAAATCCAGTGGGTTGTTAGCGCGGTTCCTCCCTCCCCCATAGAAAGGAACCCCGCTTATAAGGTTGATACAATGAAACAATCCGGAAGTGCCGACTAGAAAATTTTGCGTTTCAGAACCCCTAGAGACCGAAAATGATGGTGGTTCAAATTTGTATATATATATATATATATATATATATATATATATATATATTTATATATATATATATATATATTTATTTATATATATATATATATATATATATATATATATATATATATATATATATATATATATTTGTCTGTTCGCTCTGTAGGTCGAAGACGAATTGTCCGATTTTGATGAAATTTGGTACAAAAATCTTTCGTCTAATATGAAAGGTCAAGTTCGTTAGCCAGCAGAATCCGTCCGCTGGAAGATGGCGTTTGGGGCGAAATTCGCGCCCAAAAAAATCGTAACGCTTACGTTTTTGAGTTCATAAGCTTGTAAGTACTCGTTTTATAGGCTTCTTGGGCTAGCAAAACGAATGAAACCATTTTCAAGGCGATAGCTTTAACCGTTTCCGAGAAAATTGGAAAAATAGTTTTTGAATACCGTTTTTGTTTTGGGTACTTAGAATCATGGGATTCAGTTGAAACATTTTCTGCATTTTCTACTTTCATTAAAACTAATATGTTGAAATTTTTGTTACGTTTGGAGTTAAGGAAGGGTTAGAATAAAATATTTTATTAACAGACATAAAACATTTTGGTAACGTTGTATAGTTTCCTTACTATCTCGAAAAAGGTTGAGAATCTTGGTAAACGGAAAGTTACCATTAGAAAGCTTACTAAATGTTCGACAAAAATGGTTCTGATAAAAGTTTTGATTAGCCGATGTCAATCGGAGAAATAAGTGCTTAAAACTTTAAAGTAATTGATTTCGCTTATTCGGACTGTTCTTTTTGTCTTTGATTTTGGTACTTAGAATTATGGGATTCAGTTGAAACATTTTCTGCATGTTCAAATTTCATCAACACTAATATGTTGAAATTTTGGTTACGTTTGGAGTAAAGGAAGGGTTAGAATAAAATATTTTATTAACAGACATGAAAAGTTTTGGGAACTTCGTATACATTCATTAATATCTCGAAAACGGTTTGGAAATCGTGGAAAGTGAAATTTAACAGTTCGAAAGCTTGCTAAATTTTCTACAAAAAATGTTTTGAAGGAATTTTTGATGGGATGTTCATAT
Organism: Gonocerus acuteangulatus; assembly: GCA_946811695.1. NCBI lineage: Eukaryota > Metazoa > Arthropoda > Insecta > Hemiptera > Coreidae > Gonocerus > Gonocerus acuteangulatus. The sequence continues at coordinate 122,522,304 of OX328124.1, forward strand.
TAGGAGATATAAGCCCTCAAAACTTAGTTAGTTATTTTCGTTTATTTAAACGGATCTATTTGTGTGCTTCCCGCAGTCTTTTTTTCACTGCTCGTTATTTTTGTAATTGCTTATGTCAAATGTATTTGTCAATAAAACAGGATACGTATAAGTAGAAACAATATTTTGTTTTTACAGAATCTTGGGATTCTCAGATGCCGTATGAATATCTATTAGGCCCCCTTCGTACATTTTCCTTAATATCTCGAAAACGGTTGAGAATCTAGGTAAGTGGAAGGTTACCATTAGAAAGCTTACTAAATGCTCCACAAAAAAGATTGTGAAGAAGTTTTTGATGAAGCGATGTCAATCGGAGAAATAAGTGCATAAAACTTTCGTTTATTTGAACGGTTCTTTTTGTCTGTTTTTATTTCTTGTTATTTTATTATTGCTTCTAGTAGGAGTAAAACAAGATAAGAAAATGGAAAAGATATTTATAATTTTTAACGAAAGATCAAAACAAACTAATAATTGTATCTACTCCTCTTTTTTTTGTCTCTGTTTACCTTCGTTTTTAATTGTTTTTTGTTTTTCTCGGTTTGCCTTAGTTTTTAACTGCTTGCTGTTATTTTGATTGCATTTGTTTCAATAAAACATGATAAGTAATTGAAAAGCGTGTTTGTATTTTGAATTGACTTTGAGAGTCTTGCTTTAGATTGAGGAATTTCCGCTTCTAACCTGTGGGTGTTAGCAATTTTCATAAAATAAAACAAAAAAAATTGAGTTCTATTTTAAGTTATGGATGACACCGGATACGTCTTAAGATGACGCAGTTCCTGCTGAAAGAGAATGTGAAAGAGAACACTCTGTGTAGGGTCAGACTCCTGCCCGGGTCGAGCTACCAGGCAGGTAGGCTTTTATTGCACTTCATAAATCAAGAGTTGACAGATATTTTACCTGTAGTAAGTCATGCAGCCAAATGCTATAGTAGAAATATAATTATATTTTGTGGTTGTATATGGCATAGCACATTAAAATATAACACTACATTCTAATTTTCTTGTACAATGTTATTTTGTTTAATTGCATTTAACAGTAAAATGAGTAGGTAAGTGTTTTTAATTGCATTTAACACTAAAATGGATAGGTTAGTAAAGCAAGTTAAGTCAATTAGAAACATATTCCTAGTAGAGTCTTTGTAGAGCGAAACTTGGAACGGCAGAAAGAGTAATTTCCGCTTAGGATAGTTTCTTGTGCCTTGCCGACAATCTTGCTTTTCTTTGGAATATGTGTTTACATTAAGAATGATCTAAACAAAGTAATTACTGTTTGTGTGTGAATGGAACCGCGCTAAGATGATGCACCTGCGAGTCGGACTTTTTTATTATGTAATCAAAATTTATTTCCTAGAATATGAAAAATTGTATTAAAAAATGTCTATTTTTTGCCCTATTTTTCATACGAATTGCTATTTTGCTCAGCCGTGAATCAATTTTTGACATATCTGATTAATGTAACATTATAGAACATGTTATCAAGAATCTTTTGATGCCTTGGGAAGGGACATGAATACTTTCGGAGTTATGAGAGAATGAAGTAAAAAAAAAGAAGAAAAAAAAAGTGTTTTGCGATTATTTTTAAATTATATTGTAAAAGGAGATTTTAATTAGAGTCCAGCAACTAACCACTATACCCTACCTCCATCTTTTATTCTCGTTCCAGTCGATGCACCGATTCTAGCAATTTGCTATCCGATCATCTTATGTCTAATTGAGTGTGAATAACCTGGTCAGCGGGCTCACTATTAGGCCTCTCGTCCTCTGGAACCGAAAAGCTGCGAAATGAATTCGTCCAAATTCGGACGAAAACGCACGTACCACCCAAACACGAGGATCCATCATGGATCGCGTCCATTGGACCTGTATTGTTCGTCCGAACTTGTGCGAAGTGCGAACCGATCCTATTCTGCTGGGATTTATAGTTGCGAACGAGTGCGAAAATGGACTGTGAATACGAGCCATCAAGTCGACTGCGCATTCGGACGAATACTGAGGCAATGGACGAGAGGCATTCGGACGAACGCCGATCGTCCGAATTCGTTGCTCCGCAGTTCGCAGCTTTTTGGATCCAGTGGACGAGCGGCCTTGTGTATTCTGTGCTATTTATAGGGATAGTACTCACTATATTTACATAATTGAGCATATTTTGGACAATAAATTGACTGGAAATAATGAGAAATTGAAAGATTCATTAGTTGACAGTTGTCGCCGAATTTCAGATTTCAAGATGAACACAGAAATTATTTTAACGTTTGAAGGAAAATACATAAAATAGTAAAGTAATATATATTATTGAAGGGAATGTAATGCTCTACATTTATTATTATGGCGATTTGTCATTGTTTATTTTCTTATATTCTATACATTAAATTATGAAATCAATTATTTGGTATGATTTAATTATTTATTTTATTTTATATTAATATTATTATTATTTTTTTTTAAATTTTAATTTTTTATTTTGTCTTTTTTGTTTATTATTTTTATTTAACTATAAGCAATTAAAAAATAACAACGAATAAAAACAGACAAAAAGAACCGTTCGAATAAACGAAATCAATTACTTTAAAGTTTTAAGCACTTATTTCTCCGATTGACATCGCCTAATCAAAACTTTCTTCAGAACCTTTTTTTTAGATCATTCAGTAAGCTTTCGAATGGTAACCTTCCGCTTACCAAGATTTTCAACCGTTTTCGAGATATAAAGGAAAGTATACAAAGTTCCCAAAACTTTTCATGCCTGTTAATAAAATATATAATTCTAACCCTTCCTTAGCTCCAAACGTAAACAAAATTTCAACATAGTAGTTTTGATGGAATTCAAACATTCAGAAAATGTTTCAACTGAATCCCATGATTCTAAGTACCCAAACCAAAAACGTTATTCAACAACTATTTTTCCAATTTTCTCGAAAACGGTTAAGGCTATCTCCTTAAAAATGGCTTCATTCATTTTTCTAGGCCAAGGAGCCTATACAACGAGTACTTGCAAGCATATGAAGTAAGCGCAACGATTTTTTTTCGCGCGAATTTCGCTGCAAAACCCATGTTCCGGTGGGCGGATTCTGCTGGTTAACGAGCTTGACCTTTCAAATTACACGAACGATTTTTGTACCAAACATTAAAATCGGACCATTATTCGAAGTGCTAGACCGCGAACAGACAAAATATATATATACGTAGTAAGGTCCATAAGTTTCCGGCCTGCCCTGCTTTCCCTCCTTCAAACGTGCCGGGACCTGCACGCCTATGCAGGTCCATGCCTGCTCACTCCATACCCATGGGTATACTTCCTCAGTCTTGTCAGTCAGTGTCCAGCCTTGAAGGAAACTCCCCATTTTTGCAATGTTCAAACTCGAGTACCGTGCGGTAATTAAATACTCTTGTAAAGAGGGCCTTACTCCTGCGTAAATTAAAGAGCGCTTGGATTGTGTATACGGGCAGTCCTCCCCCTCGTATTCCACAGTGAAAGCATTCTTTCAAAAGAGAGAAAGTCTAGAAGATGACCCACGTCCCGGTCGCCCATTGGAAGCTGTCACTTCTGAAACAATCCAACTTGTGGAATCTGAATTGCTGTCTGACCGGCGACTAAAAACCAAGGAAATAGCAGCGAGGTTAGGGCTTTCAAAAGAAGTGTTTTGAGGACCATCAAAGAACACTTGCATATGAACAAGGCTAGTGCAAGATGGGTTCCAAAAACTCTTTCAGCTGCTCAAAAACAGGAACGAGTTCACTGCTGCAATGAATTTTTACGCGAGTATAATGCCGACCCAAGGAATTTTTTGGACTCAATTGTAACTGAGAGTCCATGGAATGGAGAAGACCAGGAGAAGCGCCTCCTTTAAAGGCAAAAGTCATGCAGTCAACAAAAAAGGTAATGGCCACAATTTTTTGGGACTGTAAAGGAATACTACTGATAGATTTTAAATAAAGGAATACCACAATGAATGGAGAGTATTATGCAGCCCTACTTCACCGGTTACGAGACGCCATTAAAGAGAATAGGCGAGGGAAGTTAAGCAGAGGTGTCCGCCTCCTTCACGACAATGCCTCTGTCCACAAAGCATTGATTTCCAAGGCCGCTGTGAAGGACTGTGGATTCCAAGAAATCTCTCATCCACCCTACAGCCCAGACTTACCCCTAGCGATTTCTACCTTTTCTCAAAGTTAAAATCTCACCTTCGTGGAAGGCGATTTAACACCGACGAAGAGCTCCAAGCAGCATTGGAAGAACATTTTTTTAACAAAGAAGAAAATTATTTTTTTCATGGTATAGAAATGTTGCCAAAGCGTTGTATTAAGTGTGTTGAACTTAGAGGAAAATATATTGAAAAACAGTAAAACCAGTTTTTTTCTTTCACCTTTCCTTCTATCCCAGGCTGTAAACTTTTGGACCTTACTAGGTATATACAAATTTGAACCACCGTTATTTTCGTTCTCAAGGGGTTCTGAAACGCAAAATTTTCTAGTCGGCACTTCCGGATTGCGTCATGAGGTCAACCTTATAGCTGGGTTCCTCCCTATGGAGGGAGGGAGGAACCGCGCTAAAAATGGGACCTTCTAAACCCCCTCTCCTCCCTGGCACAAAGGCTATGGGCGAGGAATTTTGATATGTTCACCTCCTAACTAGCCCAAACAAAGTTATGAAGTCAAAAATTGTGTTTCAAACATTTCCGTCTATAACTCTTCGTTGCGTGGACTGCTACTAGACTCCGAAAAACAACCCGCTTTGAAAGTTATACACATTTTGGAGGACTATCTCACGTACACAAAAACTTAGTTATCACATGCCTAACTTAGTTATTCCTTACCTCCTTGGCGGGAGATATGATCAAGCCTAATAGGAGGCTTCCTTCATCTGCCGGAACTAGTCGGTGCTTGGATGTAGGTAGTCTTGGCGGAACTGGAGGCTTTGCTTTGATCTCGGTAGAAATCAGCGACTCGGTAGGTCCATACCTGATTGCAACTGAATTCCTTCATCTACTCCGGGCACTTCATTCAACCGCTTTATTGTATGACTAGCTGTTACCCGGTGTGCAATGCTACACCTACTTTATATTAAATATCTGTAGCCGGGCTTACCATGCTACACATGCTTCATATTAAATAGTTGTAACCCAGCTTCCATGGTACGCCTACTTTATATTATATATTTAAAAAAATGAATGATTATATTATATTTGTCCAAATTATGAGAATATAAGATAATAAATTGAGAGCTCGGCTGAAAAATTTATTTTCCATTTTTTTAAGAGAAAGTGGGGTGGAAAATAAATTAATCCTTATTTTTTAAAAAGTACCCTTATTTTAAAAAGTACCCTTACTTTTAAAATGGTATTACAATTAAATGATTCCAAATAATTTAATTGCAATACCGTTTTAAAGAAAATCCAAACCAAACTCCCTGTGTTTAATTTTTTTAAAGAAAAAAAAAATATGTGGTCCATAAATAAATATTCATAAAAAATAGCAATACAAATGAGGCATTTAATTAAGGTTATGATTAGTTATAAGTTGTAATAACCTACAACTGAAACTATATTCTTTATTTTCATTGATTTTTTTTAAAATATAATATTTATTTATTTTAAGGGCTTCGCATCTAAAGCTAAAACCTCAACCTTGCGAAAATATAATATTAATATGTTATATTGTTTACCTGTTCATGTAATAATCCGTAACTGAGTTTTTTTTTATGAATGAAAAAGTAGGTAAGTCGTGCAGGGTGTATGTTATTTATGCCAAAAGGAAAGTTTTAAAAACATAGTTTGTTAATAGTCCTTTCTATTAAAGCTTCTGTTTCAAATTTTATGGTTCATGGGCTCTTCTATAAGGATAGTCCTTCTATCATAGGAAATAGCGGCCTCTAAGAATAAAAACAAATTTAAGATATTTTTCTTGCAGTTATGGACAACAATGAATTAAAGGTATTTGGGAATTTCAATAACGACATTGACTTGGCGAGCAACAATATTTTTACCGGAATTGCAACCGTATTTAAACATTTAGTCCAAGAGCTGGTAACACACTTTTCAAGTGTTTTATGTGCCTTGAAATTGTGCTATAGTGGGTCTCTAGTGTAGATAAAAAGTTAAGTATGTGGTTGCTGGACATACCTTGAAACACCAGGTACTGCGCATGGTAATCAGTAACAAACTATGGGCCAAAAATAGTGTTTTATTCAGAAGCCATAATTCTTTAATGTAAAATTAAGGCAATTCTATAATGAATAATATATAAGGTAGACACTTTTAAGTGGGATACATATAAAAACAAAACTGAAGTGGGTTTTTTGTAATATTAAATGAAGTCTCTTCTTCACACTGCTATTTAAACGCCATAATTGAAAATAATTACAAAAGGGCAGACACTTTTTGTGAGGTTTAGTAATCAGCAGACATGAAAATAAATTCAGCCGATGATAGACTGCAATGCACTGCGTGTAACCGTAAGAGTGAGAGAGCACCAATCATCTGGACAGGACAGTCGTGGCTGTTCTAGAAATAAAGCAACTTGCCTTAATTATACATTAAAGATTGTTGGCTTCTGAGTAAAATACCATTTTAGTGACATATTTTTTTAACACCTTTCCCCTATGTGCAGTACCTGGTGTTCCAAGGTATGTCCAGGATACACATATATGCCTTACCTATCCACGACATGCAATACACCAAAATTCCAAGGTGCATAAAACACTTCATGAAATGTGCGTTACCAGCTATCCGACTAAATGGTGACAGTCAGAGGATATAACTATCCCAGACAAAAGGAAGCATATGGCAGAATATAATGATTAAATTATTATGGATATTAAATTAATAAAAAATTGCATGGAAAATTTAATTACTTATTCATTTATTAGAACACCACAATTCACGTGACTTCCTCTTCTTATAAAAATAATATTTTAATACATTAATTTATCTGCAAAAAAATAGCATGTAAAAGAAATATTATAAGAAGAATAACTTTATTAAAAAAAAAATTAAAGTGAGGCTGCCCAAATTAATAGGGTTGCTAAACCATACAGCTCTTATAATAATAAAATATTGTTTCAAAATGTGGTGAAAATTAATTCATTTATATACATTCATTTGTATGATTATAAACATTTATATAATTTATTATGTACATCTATCTATATGCGAATAAAACAATAAGTTAAATATAACAACATTTAATATAATATTTTAATAATATTTGCATATGTATGTGAGAGAATTAATTTCAAGTTCATAAATTTAAGTCCTTTACAAAATGACATTGTTCACAAAGGAGTTTTTAATGTTTAAAAAAATCTTTATGTTTAAAACAAAAAGTTATATCTTTTTGGAACTTTAAACTTCACTTAAAGCTACATATTCTGCATATGGAGACTCTTCTGTACCATCTTTTTTCTTTCTCGATTTCCAGTATAATACATTACCAAATAACCTAATAAGAAAACCAGTGGTGGATTTTCCTTCTAAATGATCATTTAAGAATATAGTCTCTACATCCATCTGTTCAACATTTAGACCCATTTGAAATCTTCAACTTCCTTATTTCAACAAAATCTCAAGCATTATTTTGTTTCAAACACTCTATTTCTCTATCCCAAAAATCACAATCGTTTGAACTTTATCAGATTCGCCCTCAGCCAATCCAATACAGCTTATGTTTTCTTGGATAACATCAACATGCCTAGCGACAATGATTTTATTATTCAAAAGTACTTTATATCCCACTTCACTATACTCGATTAAAATGCACATATTCACCTTTTTATCCCATTTAGAAGTTATTATTTGTTCTGGTTTCCTAACAAAATTTTTACTACCATATAAATTAAAGTTAGAAGCATCTGGTTTCTTTCCAAAACAGATTTCATAGGGTATTTTATTGTCAATGGTGTTAGCTAAAGAGGGATTTTTCAAATAAGTTGCTGCACATACCATTTCTGGCCAACATTTTTTTCTACAATATCTTCTGCCAATAAGCAATGAGATATATTCATAATTGTTCTAGTAAATCACACCGTTTAACTCATGAATTCATGGGGCAGGGATTAATTTTGATACCCTTTTTTTTTGGCAGTCATAATTCTTACTATTTAATATTCCTTACCAATGTCACACCTCATAATACCAATTTCCTAAGTTTTCAACCTCATTTACTTATTGAACAAAGGAATGAAAAACTTCTGTTTTAGGTTTAATAGTTTAAATCCTAGCAATCTTACTATTTATTTATTTTTTCATCAGTGAGACCGCGACAAAGGGAATTCATCACTAAACACTTAAATAACAATAAACAATACTGAACAATTATGAAGAAATTAACATGAGGGCAATCTTACTATAATCATCTATAAATGAAACAAAATATTTTTCACCTTTGAGACTCCTAGTTAAAAAAAGGTCCACATCAGTGTAAACAATTCCAAAATACTTTTAGCCTTGTTCTTATTGTTTTCCAAAGGGACACGGTCCATTTTACAATACAAGTTTTATAAATGTATAACATGTCCAGATAAACTGATTGTTTCATTTCAGTTGTTTGAATTTTATTTTTTTAACATAATCTGAAGTTTCTATGTACAATTTACTATGCTGTTGATTCCTTTAGGTATAATCTATCAAATTTCTGAATTATGTCTTAGGCTGTTGTCAAATCACAAAGAAATTCAAACTGTTTATTTGATCTTGCTGATCCCAATCTTCACCAACTTTGGTCTCCTTTGCCTGTTCAATGACATTTACACACCTCATCAGTTTAAAAAAAAAAGTTAAGTGTTTTTCCACATACTAAAACCCTCTCCATCAAATACCAGTACAAACATATTCATTTAACAGAAAAGCGAGTGAGAGATTATTCAACCGAATACTATAACCGACATTGCAACCTTCCTTTACTAAAGAGAAAAAACTACCTCTCAACAAAAGTTTTGAAATTAATATAGTTCTGAATAGAAACATGACCACTTAATTATATTATATTAGTCCAAATTATGATTAGATAAACACAGAACATTTTTATGATATACTTATTTATACGATATTAGTCTATATTCTGGTTAGAGCAGTGTTGCCCTAGGCAATCAAATGAAAATTGATTTGATATGAAGAAAACTGATCTGATATTAAGGAAATTAATCTTAAAAAATATGATATTTTATTATATGATATCTTATATGATATTTGTCCAAACTCTGAGAATATAAACCTACTATTTAGATAAACAAACAAAGGTTTTTTTATTGCACTTCTTCTTAGAAGGAGGGGCAACACTGGAAAGAAAATGCCGATTTCTGACTATAAACTCTTCTGTATATGACAGTTTCGAACTCGTTACTTCCAAACTATGAATCCTAGAAGATTTTTAGCTAGCCTACGAGATTTCCCGGATCAAGACGTATCTATGTGCGAAGTTTGGTCAATATCAGTCAAACGATGTGGATTTGTATAAGGAACAAACAAACAGAAATACAGAAAAACAGACACGTGATTTTTATATATATAGATGTACTAGGTACTGTGTATTTATCTGTAGTTTGCCACTCTTCAACTAAAAATACATGGTGGGGAATTACAGGGAATTCTTACAGTGGGCACAGAGATTAAGGAGCTCAACCTGTTGCAGGTGGGACTTGAACCCTCATACCCCGCAAGGGCATCCTTGGCGTTAGCCACTAGACAACGGAGAGACCTAACAACTGTGGGGCAACGAGGAGTAAATAATTTGAGGTTTTTGCAGCTTTCTGCACAATTTCACGGGATTCACACACCCACCATTTTCTGTTCGTGTGTTTTTTATTGTCCACTGATGTGGTTTTAAACTTTTTAATTATATATTGTTCAATCTCTTTAGAGAATTCCAGCTTTCATATGAAGCATCGGTAACTCAGTTCTTGCTTAAAAATTTCATCTTTAAGATAAGAACTCAGTTCCTTAGATTTGCTATCCATTTCACTACAATTGTCTTTGAATATTGAGTTTTTAACTGTTTCTCATGTGTAGATAAAACGTTGTGTTTAGTAAGAAGTAAGTGGATTATAGGTATAAAAATAAAATAAAATAGTCTTTACTAATAAATTAAGTGCATGAATAATTTTTTGACCCACTGTATATAGGCGTAGGTAAGTAATTTAGACCATGTGATATTTAATCAGTATTTGGGAGAGTATGGAAAATGGAGGGAGGTATGATTCACTTAGTCTGGATTTAAATTGTGAAAAAATACAAGGAGTAAAATGGAGTAAAGTCCTAATGCGGCTCTTTCTTTTTAATTTGAAAGAAGCTTTTGTTTTTTGAGAAAATCAGACAATTTTAATGTTTAATTAAAAATCTATAATTAGGCAAGCATTTCATGTCTGTCTTAATTAGGAGCTGAGATATTCTTGTTTAAATATAGTCATTTTTACCGAAATCCACGTTTATATTCAAACTTTAATATTTTATTACTCAAAAGATAAATGAGAGAAAAATCTGAAATTTTGCAAATAAACTAGCCTTGAATAGGTGTACAAAATTGTGGCCTGTTGCTCAAGATCGGATGTTAATCTGGCCTGTTGCTCAAGATGGGATGGTACTCTGGCCTGTTGCTCAAGATGGGATGGTACTCTGGCCTGTTGCTCAAGATGGGAAGGTACTGTGGGCGTTTCCTGAATGTAAGCAGGAGGAAGCTAAGTTGACACAAGACTGGCAAAATTATAGCTAAGTGTCGAGACTTCACTCCACTCCAACCAAGAGGCCTCCTGCCTGCCTCTCTTGAAGAAGGCAGGCAGGAGGCCAGGAATGATTCGTGCACTATCGGATTGCTGTTACCAATGCCATGAGTAACATGAAGATATTGATAAGCGAAGTTCCCTTATATTAATGTAGTCTCTCCAACCTCAAAGTTATCAATAACAACAAACAAACAAAATGATTGGCACCATGATAGAAACAGGGGGAAGGTAATCATAAAAGCAGTGTTGTCATGTCTTATTTTAACGTTTAACAGTTTTAATATTAATATACAATAATATTATAATTTTTTAACAATATTTTAATATTACTACAGTTACTATTCTAAACCAAAATAAATTTCTATTTCTACCAAAATAAAGCATTCTAAAGACAAAGGTCATTACTAAAAACAAATATATAATTTTAATGGACAATATTAATAATCTTACAAATTTAAAACAGGTACGCAATTTTTATATGTTAATATAATATATATATATATATATTATATATATGAAGAATATATTCAGAAAAACCTAGTAATACACTAAAATATTACCCAAGAAAACAATCAGTCATTTTTTAATATTGGACTAATGAATTAATTCATGAAAAATGTATACATTAATTTCAGAATAAAAAATCTGTAAATTAATTCTGACATATACAAAATCCTACTGGAAGCACACCTAAATTACAATTTAAAGCTTTTTACAATATAAATAAAACTCAAATCATTTAAAGGAGAATATTGTTGAACCGATGGAAATTGAGATCAAACTAGGTTGGAGGAGATGAGAGGTTTCGGAGGAACGCAGCAGAGAGGACTTCCGATTGGATGCTGTTCGGTAGGGCAGTAAGGTGCTTCTTCATTGCTGATGCAGTACTGACCATCAACCCTGCAACAGAAGCAACTTAAGTAAGCTGGAACTGAAGCTCTGTTTGTTTAAAAAGAATTTAGAATTTATTGAAATAGTATTACCTTTATATATATATATATATATATATATATATATATATATATATATATATATATATATATATATATATATATATATATATTGTTATAATTTAATTAAAAATTTTATAATATTTAATTTAAAAAAACTCTTTATCTCAGGGGTCGGGTTCGAGTCCAGTAAAGTAGAACAGAGATAATTTTAAATAATAAAAAAAAAAAAATAAATAAAAAACTCATGGATAAGCTACATCCAGGCATATGGATAAACAAGCATTACCTGATATAAAGCCAGCTTAGTATTAACTGCTTAGGACAGGATCTTCTTTACAACAATATCTCCATTAACGGATTGAGCCTATGCTTCATGAAAACTGATGACCCATATGAGACTAGCTGTGCACTGAACTTGAGCTGCATTAGGACTCAGTAGCTTCTTTTGAACTGCACTACCGTATGAGACTGAGACTTCTTTTCAACTGAACTGCACGTATGTGACTGTATCTTCTTTTCAACTGAACTCAACTGTATCTTCTTTTCAACTGAACTCAACTGTATCTTCTTTTCAACTGTATCTTCTTTTCAACTGAACTCAACTGTATCTTCTTTTCAACTGAACTCAACTGTATCTTCTTTTCAACTGAACTCAACTGTATATGACTGTATCTTCTTTTCAACTGTATTTGACTGTATCTTCTTTTCAACTGAACTCAACTGTATGTGACTGTATCTTCTTTTCAACTGAACTGCACGTAGTAAGTTTCATGGCGGGAGCGTCCTACCGGTATCCAATGCTACCTGTATAGACTGCTAGACAAATATAACAAATAATATTTGCTTATCCCAATGAATTTAACATATCAAAGAGCTTTTTGATTATCTTCCGAATTTTCTGTTAATTTTGAATCTTTTAAATTTGTAATGTAAAATATCATTACAATATATATATATATATATATATATATATATATATATATATTACATATAATCAAATTGTAATTAGTCTGAACTCGTTAAGATCCTGAGATCCTAAGAATTAAGTACAAGAACCCATGTTTAATCAAATGAAACTGAATAAATTAATCTGGCCACATATTTTAATTAAAAATATAAAAATAATTAATTTTTCTTGAAGTAACAAGCAGGTGTTGCTTCCCAAAATGTTTTTAAGCATTAAGTTATAATTGCGATGTTTCAAACCTGTTTAGGTTCATCTTCAGGCATCTACAATATAAAATAAATCCAAGAATAAGGAGGAAACTACTCGTATGTCACTAATACCAATACAAATACAATATATAAGGTATATAATAATAATACTAATAAGCGGAAAATAAAGGAAAATATTCACATTATAAAAAACAGAAACTCGGTAAATAAGAAAACAGAAATTATCAAAAAATAGAAAATAATCGATAAGCCTCTTGACACAGGTTATTAGCTAGCCTCAGTCTTAATATGGGTCGCGAGCTGACCACACATGGGGTATATACAATGGAACATTTTTATTATATTTTAACAATAGATTTATAGTTAGGATTTTGGATAGGAATTGTAAAGCTTCTCTGTGAATAATATATTAATGACAAGTAATTTTATTGGGTTAACTAAAATAAAAAAATGTTTTTTAAAAATTTGTTTAAAATGTTTAGGATTTTACGGCCCCTGAGGAGGTGACATGAAGGCCACGAAACATTTAGGGCAAGCCAATAATAAAGTAGTACATAAGAAAAAAGGGTACTATGTTTTTACCTAAGCCATATATATCCCCCCCCCCCCCAAAAAAAAAACGAATAATAATACAATATATAATGAACCTTAAATTAAGTCATGTTTTTGATAATTTCATATTAAGGTCCATCTAAAAAGTTAGGTCTGCCAGTAAATCCAGTGTTGTTATACCTGTTGGTGGAGACCGTCATCACTGGCATCGGTGAGAGTACTGTGGGCGAGCGCTTTTTAAGTACTTCTTTCTCAAGCCACTGTTGTACTAACTTAACAATGGCTTGATAATGACATACTTAAATTGAAAGTGCTCGCCCACAGTACTCTCACCGACGCCTACACACCAACAGGTATGACAATAATTTAAGGTACATTGCATATTGTATTATTGTTACATACCTTATACTTTTGTTATTGGTATTAGTGACATAGGAGAAGTTTCCTCCTTATTCTTGGTTTTATTTTACATGCCTGAAGATGAACCTAAACAGGTTCGAAACATCGCAAATATAACTTAATGTTTTATACAATTTTGGGGAGCAACTCCTGCTAGTGACTTCAACAATCCATTGATCCTTCTCCACCTTCACATTCAACTTACATAGTTAATTTTCTTAGAATATATATATATATATATATATATATATATATATATATATATATATTTATATTGGTGAAACCTACCAATCTGGAGTATTATGTCCTAATGGTACTGGAAGCCCTCTCATGTCCCAAGATGGCCTTAGCGATCCTGTCAGACATCTTCGGAGGCATGGGGAACCAATCCTAGCTCGGTCCTTATCTAGACTCTCAGCGAGGTAGCAGACACTCCTGATATGGGAACACAGTGCCTCGTCTGACAAAAAACAAACAAACAGGAATAGATCAATATATTATTCCAGTGTGAGCAGATAGTAGAACTGTAACATGGCAGGGAGGCCACCAGATGCAGCGACTGTGTAGGTATCATGTTGGGGAGATAATGTGGTCAGTTCTACTATCCTGTGCACATGGATTGATAACAGCAAGCTAGGGAGATAGTGTCAGCTCTGATATCCATTCAACCCACATGCTCATGGAATTAGATGAAATTTTGCACACAACAATTTAATTATAATGAATGGTCAATTTAGTTAACCAGCGGACTCTACACAGTTTTTCTTAACCTATTTCGTGCAAAGAAAACCTGTAGTGTTATCAGTTTTTCATCAATAGGTTTTCATGGTGACTACTTAAAGATATTCCTTAGTGGGTAATTTATTATAACAATTTTTAAGGTGATCTTTAGAAACCGGAAAACATGAAACTAAAATTTGGTGCCGAGCTTTTCAACATGACTGAGTCACTTGACCATTGTAACTCATGTTACACATTTTTCCAAAGGAACAATTAGCAATAGCCATTATAATAGGAAATGAGGAAGCGTTAATTCATGTTTCACATTTGAATATATATTATATATATTTCACAATGGGAATTTTCAGTATGATAGGTATTGATGAAGTGTTAATAACAAATATGTATTTATGGCATAGAATTATGGTGAAATAAATCGCAAGCCAACACAATTTTAAAATTAAAAAAAGAATATTCTAAGAAACATTTTGATGCTAGAAAAAAGAACATCAACTAGAAAATATTTTCAAGAACTAGGAATACTAACACAGTGCTTACTATATTATAGCAACTTTGAACCATGTGAAACAAAACTTAATCCAATTAATATTTCAAGGAGATTACCATTATTATTCGACGAGGACGGGAAAAATCCAAATCAAGAAACATATCACAGCTTTATATAGGAAAAGGTAGAATTTTGTGGAGCAGTTTTGTTAAATTTCTTTCCTCCGAAATGCATAAATATCCAGCCAAGCAAAAGACTTATAATAAAATTAGTAGAATACCCGGAGGAAAAGCTTTTTACAAATTGGTGAAATTCTTGCAATGATAATATTGTGAATGCGAAATCTGTACATGTATTATTTAAATTATTATTACTAATTATTATATTAAGGCATGTCCGTAACTCAAGTATGAATTTCTGGAAATCAAGTATATTCTATTCTATAAGAAATGTATTTACTCCTTTATTTTACTTTTGAAAATATTACATTTTATTCGTTTGAAGAAAGAAAAGGCATTAGTCCTATTCAGGCTAGAAAATGGTGGCAAACTGCACAAACCTGTCCTAAAAATCTATTATTTGTAAACGGATTTTAAAGTAAATATTTATTTTTGGTGAAAACGTTCTTCTACTTACTGGTTGTGTTTTGGCAAAAAGGCTGGACCCTGGCTCCATTGATGCAGAAGTCTACATGACCACTTCGTCTGGCATCACCAAACGTCGAACTTGTATGGATGACTTGAACTACTTTCGCATCACCAGCATCAAGGCGCCCTTTCAACTGGCTGCGAATCAACGGTCTTGCAGGATCTAAACCTACAATTTAAATGTTATACATTATTATTATTATCACAGTGGGTTTCCTCCGTTTCTGGGGGATTAAATTTACATTGGGGGATTTAAGAAGTATTGGACGGTTCTCGCTGTATCCAGTTGTACAAGGTGCTGTTTCTAGTCTGCTTTTGGTGGTGAGGTAATACACTCGCATGACTGCACTATGCATGTAGCCAGTCTAATGCATGCGTTATTGTGTATTTTTTGGCCATGTTCTGACAGGAGAGGGAGAAGGATCATTCTCCTCCAAGCTCAAGCCAGTGCTTGATTGATTACTTATTAAATTATAATTATTAATTAATTTTATTATTTTCAAACAAGTATTCATTATTATTATTTTTATAAGTTATTAATATTTTAGAATTTGAATTTATTTCTATAGTTTTAATGATGGAGATGGAGGATTTTTTAGTGGTACATATCAATGTATTAATTAGTATAAACTATTTTCACATATAGAATATACTGTTTTTTCTTTATATAACTATATATATTTTTAATGATTTTATTTCTGTGGTCATGCGGCCAGTTGTTTCTGTTTACTGTTGGATTATGCCTTTCTGCATCTCTGTTAATAGTTTTACTTTACTGACAAACCACATTTTGTATAATAACTACCTATCTACCTACTGTTCAATTTTAGCACTTTCCTCCGAAGGAAAGTAGCTATTGAGGTTGGGCTCATGACGGAATTTTTGAAAAATTTCTTCAAATCTTTATCGATCCTACCTAGTAGACACCGAAAATGACCCCCGTTAAAATTTATATTTATATATATATATATATATATATATATATATATATATATATATATATAAATTTTAACGGGGGTCATTTTCGGTGTCTACTAGGTAGGATCGAAAAAGATTTGAAGAAATTTTTCAAAAATTCCGTCATGAGTCCAACCGATATATATATATATATATATATATATCGGTTCATTAGGAGGGGGGGGGGGGGGGGGTTTACTCCGGACCCACAATACCAATTCGCCACTACCAGCCGTGATTTTTGGTATATTTCGACGAAACTCGGTATTCTTAGTGGTAATCCATAGGTAAATATGTGTTGTAAAAATAAACTAAATCGGTTCATTAGGAGGGGGGTTTACTCCGGACCCACAATACCAATTCGCCACTACCTGCCGTGATTTTTGGTATATTTCGACGAAAGTCGGTATTCGTAGTGGTAATCCACAGGTAAATATGTGTTGTAAAAATAAACTAAATAGGTTCATTAGGAGGGGGGGGGGGGGGGGGGGGTTACTCCGGACCCACAATACCAATTCGCCGCTACCAGCCGTGATTTTTGGTATATTTCGACGAAACTCGGTATTCGTAGTGGTAATCTACAGCTAAATATGTGTTGTAAAAATAAACTAAATCGGTTCATTAAGAGGGGGGGGGGGTTTACTCGGGACCCAAATTACTAATATACTCATACCGGTCTTAATTTCTGCTGTATTGTAACAAAACGCGGTATGCGTCGTGGGTAACTCATGGGAAAGAAGTGTTTTAAAAATGAGCTGAATCGGTCAATCGGAAAGGGGGAGTTTACTTTGTAATATATTTCAATAGAAAAGCCCGCCAGACGTAGGTTCAAAAAGCCGCCGCAAGGAGCGCTTTCTACCACTAGAGGGACTGTATCCTGTTCCTGCGTTAGATCAAAATACGATAATATGAGGTTTTTTGTATTTATTACGTAGTGTAGTAGGTACCTTGTGTAAACATAACTCTGGAAGCAAATTAGTAATTGATCAGTTACTCATTACAAAATTAAAAGAGAACTATTCATGTTTTTATTTTATTTATGTAGGATATTTTAAGCAAATTGTTCTGGAAAGCAGTCTACACTACCCAAATACTGAGGAAAGTGCTTAGTTATGCAGCTCCTGCGTGACGGACTTTTTAAAAATAAGATTGGTTCAAAATTTATTGTCGTGATGTTTTAAAAAAACGCTTATTACTGGCTGATTATTCTTACTTGTAATTTGTGTATATTTATTTTTAGCTGAAGAAGGCTGCCAAAATGCAGCATAAATGTCCATTATATATTTCTGCCTGAAGATCTGACTTTTTTTCTCCTAGCCGAATCCCAACCATCCCTTGACTTCGTTCAGCTTTATTGATTAACATTATCATTTAATTATCTAGTATTTTAGTAGGATCTAACTAGTTTAGTATCTAGTTTTTAATTATTTAAAAGGGATAATCCAAAAGGATGGGATATATTCTTAACTTTAAGGCATGGTCAGAGAAAACTATTCCTATAATTATGTAATTGTGTATGTTATATGATGTCTGGAAGCTATTAGAATTAAAATTTCCATAGACTTACTCCTATTAGATTACATCAAATAAACACTTGGTGTGTAAAATATTGAATTTTTTCACCTTAACACTTTTGCTGCTTCGAAAGGACACTCCTCCATTACTTTTCCCATTAGATTAAAAAGGCTCGTAAATGGAGGATTCACTTTTACAGCTCCAGGTAAAGAAAGTTGCCTTCAGTATTGTTTGGGCTTTCCAACTGTTGTTTTCCATTTTCAAATCGGCTGACGTGAAGATTTTGTCATGAAAAAAAAGTCTACATGAAAATTTCAAACTTAAAATGCACCCGATACTGTGTTATACTGAAACAATGACAGCCACAGCAAAAGTGTTAAGTTATGGGTGTGTGTTGATTAGACTCTTCTTGTGTGTATAATTTCTTCAATGTCACTGTTTATCATACAAGATTAATTATTTTAAGTATTTAAACCGCCAAGCTCTCTACGATTTACCTAGCCTTGTCAAATTTTCCAACCACTTCACAGAAACAAATCACACTTTTTACAGACTCATTAAGTTCTTTGTCCTCCCTCACAGACATGTACAGCACTCACCTAATTGTTACTGACATCGTTGAAAAAATAATTACATTTCAAAATCCGAACATTGAATTCATTACGTTTTGGCTACCAGGACATTATAACTTATTGAAATCAACTGACGTAGACATTCTTGCAAAGTTAGCCACTAGACGATGTACTGAAAACATTTCACTGATTACTGAATCCAATTTGAAACAGGTTGTAAGGACTCACATACTCAATAAATGGCAGGCTGAATGGTTATCTTTGAACAAGATTCGGGAGATAAAACCATTCATAAAACAATGCAACTCCAGCTATAGAACCTGCCGGAGAGAAGAAGTAGTCCTTACAAGACTTAGAATTGGAAATACACTACTAGCTCACTCTCACTTGATGACAAAACAAGACATACCACTGTGTAGACAATGCAATACGACTTTAACAGTAAAACACTTATTAACGGACTGCAGAAAACGATAAAACTTGAACATACCACATGACTTGAATAAACACACAAACAAAGGTGAAAAACAATTGTTAGCTTTCATTTTGAACAATGAAAAACAATTTTTTTTTTATTATTTTTTTTTTTATTTATTTTTTTTTTTTTTACAATTTTAGATGTTATAGTAGTTCTTTTAATTTATTTAAATTTTTTAGTGCATTGTTTTCATTTTTTATATTTTTTACTTTCAAAGGTTTTAATGTTTTTAACCCTTTTTATTTAATAGAGCAAATCGCTCTTGTAGTGGACTCTGGGAAATTGAATATATAAATAATAAAGAGTTTGAATATAACTCATACACTCAACACATTATGAAGGATTTTACCCGTATTTAATGTTCACTCTCAAAATTAAATATTTATGTGCCTAAAATGAAATTGAAAATCACAAAAGTCTCTAACACAACTTAATATAAGATGAACCTGAATACGTTCGAAATGTCGCCAATATAAACTAATAATTTAGAACAATTTTGGGTAGCAACTCCTGCTACTTTCTTTAAGAAATAATTATTTTGATTCAATATTTAAATATGTTTTGTGCTTACCAATTATCCTGTACATCCTGAAGTATAGATAGTTAGACGCGAGACCACAGACATGAGCGCCAAGACTGTGACCGATGCATGTCGTTCTAGAAGTGTCTACTCCAGCGTCACGTAGGAAGGTGAGGAAGGAAGCCAGACATTTCGCTACGGGACGCATGTTGTGGACTGCTGCAGCATAACAAGGAACTCGGGATAGAGGACTCCAGTCCACCGTGTACACGTTGTATGAACCATTCGTCAAATAAGCTTTCAAAAGAACAGGAATTATTTTATATTGTATTAATACTCAAGAGGAATAAATACTTTTTGTATAATAATTAATACTTTTTGTATTAAAAGCAATAAATATATCATATCATACTCAAGAGGATGAAACTAGACAGCTAAATGCTGCAAACCGCATGTTTCTATCTGTTTTTATTCCAGACATGTGCCGTCCCAAAGATTATTCAGAAAAACGTGTTTTTTTTTTTTTTTTTTTTTTTTGTTTTTTTTTAGAAAAATCTCAATTTTCTCTGCTTGTACACATCATTTTTCAACATAACATTACTTTTTTTTTAAATCAGCAATAAATTTTCTTTAATCTAAATGCACTTTCAATGTTCACAAGTGCCTTTTTCAAACCGCAATAACTGTTGTAGCAACTTTTATAATTTTTGAAGTGATTCTTCAATATATATACTTTTATTTTTATTTATTTATTTTTTTTTTTACGGCGCATCTACATCTAGGTCATTAGCGCCAACATCCAGGGTGTAGCGAGGAATTTTACCAGCGAGCCGTGGGATGTTAAAATTCCTGTCGGAGGTTGGGAATCGAACCCACCATCTCCCGCTTATGAATCCAAGGCGCTAGCCATTAGACCACGGGAGACCCCATATATATATATATATATATATATATATATATATATATATAAATATATATATATATATATATATATATATATATATAAATATAATATATATATATATATATATATATATATATATATATATATATATATATATATATATATATAATACTTTGTAAATTGACCTCTTCTATATATTTTTTCCTCTTCTTTTAGTAAAGGCCTTATAGATCAAAAAATTGTTCTAAACTTCTTTTTATACAATTTTTTTATTGGTCAAAGCGTTTCTGGCAAATTGCCTCTCTTCACAAGAGTCTTTTCTGAAATTATTTTTGTACATTACAATTTTTAATCTTAAACTATTCACTAATATAATTTTATTTTAAATTATAAGAAGTAGTTGTCATTTAAATAAATAAGTCCAAAAATAGTAAAAAATGATATAAAAGTTGTTTAAAATAAAACATAATAAAATAAAAACAACAATCACTGTTCCCATACAGAAGAGAAAAAGTCCAGTACGAGCATAGGACACACCGATAAGCAAGTACTATTGTTCTCCCACTTCTCCAATATCTATCCCTTTATTTTCCTTATTCCATATCGAGCATCACTCTATTTTTGCATCAAACTATGAAATACTCCACTAAGATGTTTGATGTATTTTTTTACATTTTTAGTTTTAGAATCTTAATATATAGGGGGAGAATGAGAGAATGGGAGAGGTATCGGAGTTGACTCACCATCTCTGAGTACACCCATGGGTAGTGTTTCCGATATGCCAGCGTATCCATGTACAAGTACTACAGTCTCTCTAGCTGGGTCGTGTCGACTCTCTCTTACCCAGCTGAGAGCATCTTCAGCCTTCAACTCTTCACCAATTGTGTTCCTCCTGGGTTAGAAACAGAAATCATACAATAAATAAATGTGCATATTAGTTTTATCGTATTTATATATGAACATGTAACATTGGTTATGAATTATCATACAATGTATTGTGTTTTTTTTTTTTTTTTTTTTTTTTTATATAAATTTTAACGTCCACTTATATCCTTTCTAGCCAGGATAGGACTGATGCATTTTCTTTTTTCTAAAGATTAAGACAATTAAATTACAGAATACCTGGAGAGTTTATGTACACAACATTCTTAAATTAATTTCTAAAAAAACAAAACAATTAGTTGTGTACCTTAACAAACTAAATCATTTTGTAATTAAAAACATGAGCATTTGAATTTGCTCTTGGGATTGCATCCAATCCTAAACCTCGGCTTTATAGCACAATGCTATTGGTATCACATCCAATCCCAAACCTCAGCTCCATAGCAAATAAATAATTTCTATTCCTAATTGTGATATCCTAAATTTCTCCCTTTAATGGCTTTTGAAACTAAATTATGGTGCCATTCCAATCACCAGATACCTATAATAATTTACAACTTTTATTTTTTTCAGATTTAAAGTACTATTTCTCATTCTTCACAAATCTTCCTTAATTTTTCCAGACCAAAATGTTTCACTTTTTTAAATTTACATTCAAGTTTTAGCTTTCGCAATAATTTTCCTGCGTCTGGATACAACGAACATTTAATTCTTATATTTCCAATCCATATGCCATGATCCAGATCAACCAATTCTTTAATAAAAAGATTAAATAAAAGTGGAGATATATTACAACTTTGCTTGAGTCCGAGCAAGTTTTAATGAAACTCTCTGTTAATCCTGCCCGGCATGGATTTCTTAATATATATGTTTCATGAATAAATACAATGTATTTATACGTCAGGTTTTAATAGATGGATATATGTTAGTTTCTGGAGGTTTAAATTAGGAACTAACCCATTTCCATAGAAGTAGTATCGTATATCTGGATCAGGACAAGGGTCCTTGTCGCCTCCTCGCCTCCAGATACACTCGTCTCTAGAAACCTGTGAGGCGTTGCCAAGGGTGATAGCATCCATGATACCGTCTCCATAGATACCTGGAAAATTCAGCTGTTTAGTAATCATTAACTTTTAGCACATTGATGAATGTAGCTATTAAGGTTACACAGAATTTTTGAAAATGTCTGTCACATCTTTGTTAATATTATATCTACTATGGACCAACAATAACCCGTTATATATATATATATATATATATATATATATATATATATATATATATATATATATATATATATATATATATATATATATATATATATAGTTATAATTTAAAAAAAAAAAAGTATTATAGAGACACAATTTAACTATTTTTTATTAAAGAATGCGCCAGGTTGGGTCGCCAACGTAATAAACAAAAGAACTCATCAATACGCAAATATCCATGCAGTTGGACAAACAAACATTACCTGGTATAAAGCTGCAGACAGCATATGTTGGAATATCTCCTCTCAATTACTTCTGATGACGAACAAATAAATCTTCTTTTTCCAACACAAAATTAGCCAATCACTGTATAAGACTATAGCGTCATTTGAACTGCACGAGAAAAGAGCTTCATACCAACTGTATAGGACTGGATCCTCATTAAGACTGCACTAGACAAGAGCTTCCTACTTACTGTATCTGACTAGGTGTCTATTGTAACTGACCGAGGCTAGAGCATCATGAGAACTGACAAAGATTCTTGGCGGGAGTGTCCAACCGGTAACCAGTGCTACCTGTATAAACTGCTAGACCATACAACAGAACAATATTTGCTTATCCCCGCAATGAATTCAACATATCAATGAGTCTTGCCTTTAACGGTTATTCGAATTTAGAACTTTTAATTTCTAATGTAAAATATCATTACAATATATATCTGTATCCTGGAGGTAAAGGACACCATGTCCTTTTTTTATTAAATTTACTTAACAACGTGTTCCTTATGTGGATTTTTCGATCCATATAATGGTATAGGGCACTGAGTCCTATTACCATAAAAAACGAAGATAAGACGGTAAAAATAAAATCATGTCCATTTTCATTAGATGTAAAAGACACCATGCGGAGGACTTGGATTTGTTTGACTATGATCAATACTTCCAATTACCTATCAATGCCAATAACAATGTGAAACATTTTCTTTAAACTGTTTCTATAAGTAATGAAAAATCAAATTTTAATAGGTCAAAGTTATGGAATATTTGCTCTCCTGAACTAATGGTAATATGTGGCATGGTGTCCTCTACCTCTGGGGTACAGATATATATATATATATATATATATATATATATATATATATATATATATATATATATACCCCTGTACCCTTTGGGAGTCAATATTTTTCAGGATGTTTCTTCCCTCCTACCACGGGGAAGCTATCTGGGGGTGCGTAAGATAAATAACCACGTTTCAGAACCTAAAGGTCATTAAAATATCTAAGGTGGTTCAAATTTGTGAGAGTATATATATATATATTTTTTTTTTCTTTTGTTAAATTTATATAGGTTATTATAATCAAAATATACCTATAGATAACCCGCCCTAAAAGTCTTAGTTAATAATAATGGACGTTAAAATTTAACTAAGTAAATAAATAGCCATAATATTTAGGAATGTAGCATTCATCTTTAAAGTAATATTGTTAGATATGCAGCTCCTGACGGATTTTTTTATTCCTTTTGGGAGCGAAATACATTGGCCAATAAAACTAGGGAGGTAAAACGAAAAAGAAATTCATATTATTTGATGTTTGTCATTGTGATTTCTTTCAAAAAGCAATTGTAGTCTAGTAGGAAGATGATTGAGTCACTTCCACTTGGAGATGGCTTCATCATGTTTTCATGTCTACAAGGCACCATCGAGAAGTAGTGTCCTATTTGTTCTCATTCAGTACAAGTGTATTCTTGGTAAGCTTGGTCCTATAAGGAGTTCCCTTATGTATCTTAGCAATGGTTCTACTGGGTGGTTTTTAAGGTACCTCTGTCCTGTCCCTCAACACAATGTTCTCCCACGGCCAGTACCTTCCTAGGTCGGTCCTGTCTAGACGGCCAACAACTTTAATTGCCAGTTAGATCCTTAAGGAAGTGGATACAGCGTGCGTCGCCTTCACAATAGGACCATTGCGCCTGATCCCGTCAATGGTTCTATTGGGACAGGAGGGTGGTTTTTAAGGTACCTCCGTCCTGTACCTCAACACAAGGTACTCCTCTCTCCAGTACCTTCCTAGGTCGGTCCTGACTACACTACTGATCGGTCCTGTCTATACTAGATCGGATCCCAATTTAATTGAATGTCAGATCGCTTCGGAAGTGGATACAGCGTCGCCGTCCCAATAGGACCATTGCGCCTGATCCAGTCAAAAATATCGAAGTTTGTGAATTTTCTTAAAACTATTTATTTTTTTTCATTATTTGGGTCATTTCAATAGTACTTGTGAAGCCGTTCACTGATTTAACCGGAATACGTCGTTTGGTGAAGTATTTTATGATGAACATGCGAAGAAAGTAGTTATTTTCTCGCGCAATTTTTTTCCAAAATGCCAGAAAACAATTGATCTGACCATCAGAATAATAGGAGGTTGAGTTTGGGGCTATTCTAATGTATTTTTGAATACTAAAAGAGCTCAGACACAGAAAATATGTTTATTGATAATGATAATTGGGTCCCAAACATTCAGGGGCTTAGAAAAGTTCCTAAATATTTTTTTATTTTCATGATTTTCACTGTGGGCGATTAGTATACATCCATAGAGAGTAAATATGTACTGGTTTGGGTGAGAGAGGTGGAAGGTCTGAAACTGAACATAATGTCCTTTGCGATTCCGCAAAATCAGTGCTTTTACTATATATTTGTTTTGCATTGAGCTGATTCATCGATTAGCACCATATTAATTTTTATTTCATTTCGTAGATGCCTAGGAAGGTTCTCAATTTTTTTAGACTTTAAAATGCATATGCGAATTTTTTTAAGGTCAAAAAATGGCGTCTGTCCTCAGGGCCGCCACATGGGGGGGACAACCGGGTACAGTTGTCCCGGGCCCGGGCAGTGGAGGTTCTCGCTAATTGGAAAAAAGTACCGAAAGTGACCTTTGCAGCACCGATTGTCGGCTTTTATTCTAATTTTGCTCAAAACTCAAGATGAAAAGAATTTTAAAATGCCCAAAGTCCTATAAAAAATGTACTAGAATTTTCATTCTGGCTCTGAGAAATGGGGGCCCGTGATCTGGTCCCGGGCCCGGCTCTGAGTTGTGGCGGCTCTGGCTGTCCTTTTAGGACGGCTGTGCCCGATTACGGTACTGCGGGATTGCGCCTGATCCAGGGTTAGGTCTGTCCTTCCCGATTGGAGTTAGTATTTAGTCGCTTCCTTCGACAGTCCGACAATTATCTTTGCCATTCTCTGACCCGCGCAGGCATTACATCACTTGGGATTGGTGTGGCACCTGTTAGTACGCTGCCTTGAAGAAGAATCATCTACTAGTCGGAATTCCGTAGTCGTGATGAGCTTGCTACTTGCCTATGAAGGATATTTCTCATCCGTCTGTAATGTCGTACTGTTTCAAGACAAGCCGCTAAAGAGTGCCGTCCCTCTCCGATTTGCAGATGAATTTATAGTGTCGATTGGTTACAAAGCGATGTATGGCTTTAGTTGTCCTCGTAAAATAACCGAATTATCCCAATATGTCACGAGGAGAGATATAGGTCGTTCTCGGCTCTGGTTGAATAGAAAGTGGCATGCGTTAGACATGAGCAAACACTATGCAACTTATCTTGCAATATACAGCCTCTCTTCGATATAGATGATGGATTGGAGATTGGCACTGTTACAACAGCTTTGTCAACCCGAAGGTCGCCGGGTCATTCATTCCAACAAATAGTTCCACATTTACTAGCGATATTGGTACCATTTGAAGTAATCAGCCAATGATTTTGAAGAAGCTACTTGTTGATTTCGTAATCGGAGAAGTCCTTTTAACCTTCGGATAAATTTGCATTCCGCCTGATCAGGTTATATATCTTCTGATAAGTTTGAGCACCTTCTGATAAGATTGAGTACCTTCTGATAAGGTTGAGTACATTTTGATTTGATTCAGTAAGTTTTGATAAGGTTGAGTAAAATGGACTACCTTTTGATATGCTCGAATACCTTCTCATAAGATTGAGTACCTTTTGACGTGATTTAGAACATTATGACCAAGTTGAGTACCTCCTGATATGATTGAGAACATTGCGATAAGGATGAGAACCTCCTAATGAGGTTAAATAACTTTTGATATGATTTAGAACCTTGTGTTAATGTTAAGTACCTCCTGATAAGATGGACTATCTTTTGATATGCTCGAATACCTTCTGATAAGATTGAGTACCTTTTTACATGATTTAGAACCTTATGATAATGCTGAATACCTGCTGATAAGTTGGACTACTTTTTGATATGCTTGAATACCTTCTGATAAGATTGAGTATCTTTTGATATGATTTAGAACCTTGTGATAAGTTTGAGTACCTCCTGATAAGATGGACTACGTTTTGATATGCTTAAATAACTTCTGATAAGATTGAGTATCTTTTGATATGATTTATTACCTTGTTATAAGGTTGAGTACCTCTTGATAAGATGAACTACCTTTTGTTATGCTTGAATACCTTCTGATAAGATTGAGTATCTTCTGATATGATTTAGAACCTTTTGATAAGGTTGAGTACCTCCTGATAAGGTTAAGTACTTCTTCATATGATTCAGTACTTTCTAATAAGATGAAGTAACTTTTGATACGGTTGATAACCTCTAAATAAGATTGAGTACCTTCTTACAATCTAGAGTACCTCCTAACAAGGTTGAGTAACTCCCGATATGATAGAGACCATCTGTTAAGATGGAGTAACTGTTGATTCAGTTGATTAACTCCTGTTAAGATTGAGTCCCTTTTGATATGATTGGGAGCCTTCTGATAAGGTCGAGTACCTTCTGGTAAATTCAGTACCTCCTGATAAGATTTAGTACCTTCTGACAAGGATTCGTACCTCCTGATAAGATTTAGTACCTTCTGACAAGGATTCGTACCTCCTGATAAGATTTAGTACCTTATGATAAGGTTCAGTACCTACTGATAAGATTTAGTACCTTCTGACGAGGATTCGTACCTCCTGATAAGAATTAGTACCTTCTAAGAAGGATTCGTACCTCCTGATAAGATTTAGTACCTTCTAAGAAGGATTCGTACCTCCTGATAAGATTTAGTACCTTCTGACAAGGATTCGTACCTCCTGATAAGATTTAGTACCTCCTGATAAGATTAAGTACTTCTTCATATGATTCAGTACTTTCTAATAAGATGAAGTAACTTTTGATACGGTTGATAACCTCTAAATAAGATTGAGTACCTTCTTACAATCTAGAGTACCTCCTAACAAGGTTGAGTAACTCCCGATATGATAGAGACCATCTGTTAAGATGGAGTAACTGTTGATTCAGTTGATTAACTCCTGTTAAGATTGAGTCCCTTTTGATATGATTGGGAGCCTTCTGATAAGGTCGAGTACCTTCTGGTAAATTCAGTACCCCCTGATAAGATTTAGTACCTTCTGACAAGGATTCGTACCTCCTGATAAGATTTAGTACCTTCTGACAAGGATTCGTACCTCCTGATAAGATTTAGTACCTTATGATAAGGTTCAGTACCTACTGATAAGATTTAGTACCTTCTGACGAGGATTCGTACCTCCTGATAAGAATTAGTACCTTCTAAGAAGGATTCGTACCTCCTGATAAGATTTAGTACCTTCTGACAAGGATTCGTACCTCCTGATAAGATTTAGTACCTTCTGACAAGGATTCGTACCTCCTGATAAGATTTAGTACCTTCTAACAAGGATTCGTGCCTCCTGATAAGATTTAGTACCTTCTGACAAGGATTCGTACCTCCTGATAAGATTTAGTACCTCCTGATAAGGTTAAGTACTTCTTCATATGATTCAGTACTTTCTAATAAGATGAAGTAACTTTTGATACGGTTGATAACCTCTAAATAAGATTGAGTACCTTCTTACAATCTAGAGTACCTCCTAACAAGGTTGAGTAACTCCCGATATGATAGAGACCATCTGTTAAGATGGAGTAACTGTTGATTCAGTTGATTAACTCCTGTTAAGATTGAGTCCCTTTTGATATGATTGGGAGCCTTCTGATAAGGTCGAGTACCTTCTGGTAAATTCAGTACCTCCTGATAAGATTTAGTACCTTCTGACAAGGATTCGTACCTCCTGATAAGATTTAGTACCTTCTGACAAGGATTCGTACCTCCTGATAAGATTTAGTACCTTATGATAAGGTTCAGTACCTACTGATAAGATTTAGTACCTTCTGACGAGGATTCGTACCTCCTGATAAGAATTAGTACCTTCTAAGAAGGATTCGTACCTCCTGATAAGATTTAGTACCTTCTAAGAAGGATTCGTACCTCCTGATAAGATTTAGTACCTTCTGACAAGGATTCGTACCTCCTGATAAGATTTAGTACCTCCTGATAAGGTTAAGTACTTCTTCATATGATTCAGTACTTTCTAATAAGATGAAGTAACTTTTGATACGGTTGATAACCTCTAAATAAGATTGAGTACCTTCTTACAATCTAGAGTACCTCCTAACAAGGTTGAGTAACTCCCGATATGATAGAGACCATCTGTTAAGATGGAGTAACTGTTGATTCAGTTGATTAACTCCTGTTAAGATTGAGTCCCTTTTGATATGATTGGGAGCCTTCTGATAAGGTCGAGTACCTTCTGGTAAATTCAGTACCCCCTGATAAGATTTAGTACCTTCTGACAAGGATTCGTACCTCCTGATAAGATTTAGTACCTTCTGACAAGGATTCGTACCTCCTGATAAGATTTAGTACCTTATGATAAGGCTCAGTACCTACTGATAAGATTTAGTACCTTCTGACGAGGATTCGTACCTCCTGATAAGAATTAGTACCTTCTAAGAAGGATTCGTACCTCCTGATAATATTTAGTACCTTCTGACAAGGATTCGTACCTCCTGATAAGATTTAGTACCTTCTGACAAGGATTCGTACCTCCTGATAAGATTTAGTACCTTCTAACAAGGATTCGTGCCTCCTGATAAGATTTAGTACCTTCTGACAAGGATTCGTACCTCCTGATAAGATTTAGTACCTCCTGATAAGGTTAAGTACTTCTTCATATGATTCAGTACTTTCTAATAAGATGAAGTAACTTTTGATACGGTTGATAACCTCTAAATAAGATTGAGTACCTTCTTACAATCTAGAGTACCTCCTAACAAGGTTGAGTAACTCCCGATATGATAGAGACCATCTGTTAAGATGGAGTAACTGTTGATTCAGTTGATTAACTCCTGTTAAGATTGAGTCCCTTTTGATATGATTGGGAGCCTTCTGATAAGGTCGAGTACCTTCTGGTAAATTCAGTACCCCCTGATAAGATTTAGTACCTTCTGACAAGGATTCGTACCTCCTGATAAGATTTAGTACCTTCTGACAAGGATTCGTACCTCCTGATAAGATTTAGTACCTTCTAACAAGGATTCGTGCCTCCTGATAAGATTTAGTACCTTCTGACTAGGATTCGTACCTCCTGATAAGATTTAGTACCTTCTGATAAGGTTCAGTACCTTCCGATAACGTTTCGTACCTTCTGTTAAGGTTTCGTTCCTTAGTACAAGACTCCTGCTGGCGTGATATCCCTGAAACGGACTGACAGCATCCTGAAGGTGACAGGAGGAAGTACACTGTTCATTCTTCCGTCCGTCAAAGCAACGGTCCGGCCATGGTGGAATTAACGTAACAGTTATTACGTCACGGTGAACAACACTTTTTCAGACTTCAGTAGGCCGTCACGACTTGATTTGAATGGATGTATGATTTCAATTTTAGTTGAGCTATGGCTGTGTTTTCCGTAGAAATTAGTTAAGAGTTTGTTCGAAGTAAATTAAACTGCAGCAAATGCAACGAAAAGAAAGGCCAGTTTCAATGAGCCGGTCTTTTATGAAAATATATATATATATATATATATATATATATATATATATATATATATCTATATATATATATTACATATATTTGAATTTCTTTTCCTGATATAGAACCTAGCTTCACTATTTCTTAGGCCACTTGGACCTATTGTCTATTAGAAGAGTAATCCATATTTTTTTATTTATTTAGGGCCATTTAAATTAGTCCTAGATTCCTTTATGAAACCTTCTTATCTATTTCCAAGAGATCTGTTTCGTTTTCTACTTAATCCATCTTCAAGGCTTGTCATGTTAGGCAAGTGCACTCATCCCAAGAACTATTATACAATCGGTACTGAATATACTAATGAAACCTGTCTATATATTTGTATATATATACACACACATATGTACAGATACACAAACGTATAAGGAAAAAAAGTAATAAAAGACCTTTTGAAATCTTTATGAAAATGAGTCGTTCAGTTGACACTCTGACTAGGTCCATTTTCCAAAGTTTACAGGTTGGCTATAAAAAATCCCATATCTCCATTTGAGGTAGGTATGTGTTTTTTTGATAAAATACACTGTTTTATTTATTATTTTTGTTGTCATTACAACTTAAACTGGCATTTTAACATGAACGTTGGACATAATCAGACCGTCATTATGTATGATTCTAAGGACAATCAAAAAGCACAGTTTTAAGAAGTAAATGTATGGGGTTTAGAAGTTGTAACTATAAAGGATTTAATAAAAAATAAAAGTCTAGTCTTCAAATGAAAAATGGGTTGCTTCTTGAGGAAAATCTTGAAGAAAAGGATTTTAAATATTCTGAAATATAAAAAATATTTTCAATCCCGGGATTTATTTCAACATTAGAACAATGCTTCAAGATTCTGCAATGCACTTGGAAAGCGGAGATATAAATGGTAAAACTTGTAACGGATCTGCAGGTTTCGTATAAAAGATTTTGTATGATAGTCACAGAGCTCTTTTTAGTCGTCTTGTTCTTTATTTAGAAATATGTATTTCAGAAAAGAAAATCTTTCATTTGAGTGATGTCTAGAAATAAATAACACAAGGTTTCTATGAATCCACTAAATTTTCAACCGATTAACTTTTTCATACATTTCCTTAATTTTAATCTCAGATTCAAGCATATAAGTTCTTAAAAAATTGATGACTCAATTATCTCCAAACAAATTTTTAGAATCCGTAATAATTAATGTTCTACCATACTTCAGGATAATATATATTGTATCGATTAAATAACTATATCGATATTTTTAAGAATACCAAAGTCAGTATCATTCGTTGAGTAACCGTGGCCATGAAATAAGAAATTCAAACTAACAGACAAATTATATAACATATAAAATGAATTTTAAATACCTTTTCTTACTTCAATATCCAAGAATTATAATAATCACACAAGTCAAATTAATCACTCTGTCAACGGAAAAATATTTGATTTTCTTCTGAGTGACGTTTTAATTAGAATTCAAGTTGTAGATACCAAAAAAGGAAAAAAACAATTTACGTAAAAAGTAGAATTAAAGGAATGGTGTCAAATAAACCAGTCAACAAATTCCTAAAACCCACCAGGAATATCTAAAATAAAATTCGAAAAAATAAGGGTCAAAAAGATTTAGTACAGGATTGAGCTTCACTCACTAGCAAAGAGCTGGAGATGACTCGCAACGTCAAAGGTGATGTTCGCGGCGTTGAGAATCAGCCAGGGAAGAATCTTGGAGACAGGCCTTTTCCTGGCCATAGCAAGGCGAACACTGACGGGACAGCATCGGCTAGAGTACAGGCTGTGTGGAGGGGAAGAGATGCTGCAATAGACCACTCTACACTGTAGGGACTCTGTGTCCAGGACATAGAAACAGGAATACTGCCGGGACAGCATCGGCTGGAGGTGAGACTATGTGGAGGGGAAGATATGCTGCAATAGACCACTCTACACTGTAGGGACTTTGTGTCCAGGACATAGAGACAGGAATACTGCCAGGACAGCATCGGCTGGAGTAGAGGCTGTGTGGAGGGAAAGAGATGCTGCAATAGACCACTCTATACTGTAGGGACTCTGCGTCCAGGACATAGAAACATGAATACTGCCGGGACAGCATCGGCTGGAGTAGAGGCTGTGTGGAGGGGTAGAGGCGCTGCAATAGACCACTCTACACTGTAGGGACTCTGTGTCCAGGACATAGAAACAGGAATACTGCCAGGACAGCATCGGTTGGAGTAGAGGCTGTGTGGAGGGAAAGAGATGCTGCAATAGACCACTCTATACTGTAGGGACTCTTTTGTCCAGGACATAGAAACAGGAATACAGCCGGGACACCATCGGCTGGAGTAGAGGCTGTGTGGAGGGGAAGATATGCTGCAATAGACCACTCTACACTGTAGGGACTCTGTGTCCAGGACATAGAAACAGGAATACTGCCGGGACAGCATCGGCTGGAGTAGAGGCTGTGTGGAGGGGAAGAGATCCTGCAATAGACCGCTCTACACCGTTGGGACTCTGTGTACAGGCCATAGAGACAGGAATACTGCCGGGACAGCATTGGCTGGAGCGAAAGTTGCGTGAAGGGAAAGATATGGTGCAACAGACTACTGTAGTCTGTTAGGTCTGTGTTTTGCTGTGCAAGCATGTTGAGCGATGATTGAAGCCTGTTGCTTGTAACTGCATTCTGTTGCAAGAGTTCGGCGCATTGAGGACGCATAGTTGGAGTTAAGAGGACAAGGACGGCTGGTTCGTGGATTCCTGAGTTGCATGCCTCTTCAGATAGCACGGCTTAACTTTTTTCTTATGTTATGTTAGTTTTGAACTACTTTATTCTTCTTTATATAGAATGAACTTTTTTTTTAGATTTAGAAATTGCTACTAGCTAGTATTGAAAGCGAAACGTTTGAGTGAGGCGCACGAGTTCTCGTATCTTAAAATTTTCTTTCATTTCTCCTGTGTTAAATTGCATTAATTTTTGTATGGTTCACGTAAAGGATATATGAAATTGTATTACCTTAATATAAACTGATATAAAAAAATCGTAATGAATGAAGGATAGGACGTCACACACAAAATACTGCTAGGTTTTGCCTCCGTTCTCTTCCGGAAATTCCCTATCAACCTTTTTGAGATTTATAGCGCGTTTTATTGTCCCCTCTATCGTTGAGAAAACCCGCTTATGTCGTCCACAGTATGCCTTCGGAAGTGCTGACTAGATCATTCCAGTTTTCAATACTCTTAGATCAAGGTTATACCGGTACATATATATATATATATATATATATATATATATATATATATATATATATATATATATATATATATCATCATTACTTCGTGAATGTATCGTTTGTTTGTTCGTTTTTAGGCTTCCAGACTTTTTATTTGTTTTAAATCGTAGTCAAATGAATGAAACGAGTTTTTGGCGGAATGTGTAACCTTTTAAAAAATATGAATAAAACCAGTTTTCCGAACTGATTTTCGGCTTAGGTACTGAGAACCGATAGCCTAAAATGAACCTTTTTCTATATGTTTGACAATCATCCAGCCTGAGATATTTAAATTATGGTTACATCTGGAGAAAAAAAAAAAAAAGTTTAAAAACAGGCTTTATTTGTGATGTTCCTATATTTTCTTGGGGGGTCCGTATCAGGACAGCTGACTGTTCATGTCGTTCTCGGTCAATTCGGTAATTTAGTTAAATATTATTTGTTTTCCGATGCCTTATTTAGATTTAGTGTTAAGTTAGGAAAATTGCCGATAAAAAGTTCATTCTCACAAAAACACAAGTTTTTGAAGTGAAAAGGAAATTAATCTGGATATCAACAGGTGTTAGCCGCCATTGAAGCCGACAAGTTGGATGAAATTCTTCAAAAGCTCGAAGAACTCTCAAAATTTGACGTTCTGCAGGAAACATTAGATAAAAATCTGGGAGAAGTGAAGGAAGTGATTGAAGGATTGAAAGAAAGCTTCAAAAAGCTCGAAAATGCGAAGGCTGATGAACGTAAACATAACCTGGTACTTACGTATTAGCGTCAAAGCAGGTTAAAGAGGCGGGTCTAGTTCAGAGATCTGGATAACGGATTTCTATTGGTCAATCACTATCAGAGATATCATCTGTTGTGTTTATAGTAGCCATCTTGTTCCCTTTGTCTTTTTAACGCAATTCATTTGTGCTTTATTTACCCACGCAATTTTTTTTTTGTTACGCGATTTCAGTTTCTGTGCGAGATAGCGACATCAGAATATCTAGGATGAAAGCTACTTTTTCGAAGCGATGCCAAATTGTTCATCAGTCCATTATCCAGCGAAAAACCATCCTTGATCTATATTATCAACGAGTTGGATTGACTAGAGTTTAGATATAATCTTGAGCGAGCGTAGCGAGCGGAAACGCATAGCAACTATGCTATTAATATAAGTGCTACGCGTTTTCGCTAGCTAAAGGTTATATGAAAACTCTAGTTAACCTAAATCGTTGATAATCCCGTCGCCATATTGGCGAAATCTGATTTGACTCCTTGATCCAGATCTCTGACACGGTGTAGATCCAGTTCTCTGAGACCTGCATTGACGCTAATACGTAAGTACCCATAACCTCATACTCGTTAATTTGAAATCTTCAAATATCTTCGAAAAAAAGAAAGAATTTGAAGAGGTCTTAAAGTTCCTTATTATTGTTGTGAGAACTTATGATATTTTAGATATCAGGACTATTTCAAATACAGAAATGACCTGTGTAACGCTCTCGTCATTGTTATTGAAATATGATATACTGAAAGGGAAGAAGAGCTTGTTGAAAAATAAAAATTACAAACATATTGTTATAAAAGATTATTTTTCCAAAGAAATACGGGATTTTTTTTTTTTTTATCCAATGCCAGTCGGTGGCGGTTGAGCCATTTGACGCCGAGCCTCCTAGTATCGGCTGAGCTTAGTGAGGTCAGGAAGATGGATGAGCTTGGGACAGACGAGGAGGTGACTTCCCGCCATCCTTCCGCTTGAACATAGAGGGAAACTGTCCGAGTCTGCTAAGCCAAGGAGACAGAGGTGGGCCTGCAGGTAGTCGTGTCCAGTTTCCAGGCGGAATCTTGCAACAGCTTCGCTTCTCCTCAAGGGATGTGACCTGGGGTTGCTAGGTAAATACGGAAAATTAGAGCTGAACATTTTCATTTTTAATTGACTAGAAAAAGAAAGGCCATCAAGCCACTGTTAGACCTGATAAATTACTAGTGGATGGAAAGTTGTTTTCTTTGAATGAACTAAGAGAAGAACGAGAAGGTAAAGCTGTAAAAAGACAGAGAAGTGGTGATGAAGAATCTCCTAGATAGGAGTCTAGGAAGAGGGCGGAAAGTTTTGAGGAAATAAAAATGAAACCTAGTAGTCTCGACAGATATTTTGGGAGAATTCAGGCAGGTCGCGAAGATGGCATTTTTAACTCAAAAGATAAAGATGAAACTTCAAATACACAAGCATAGTAGCTGGTGATATAACAATAGACTCCCAGGTGGGAGCTAATACGCAGAGATCTAACAACAAGAAAAAAAAGAGCAGGGAAGAAACCAAGGTAAAACTAAAGTTTAGCGTCCTCACAGCCGATTATTTTGAAATTTTGCACTATAACTTATTTTGCTGCACTAAACACGAATCCGCTAAAAAAAAAAAAAAAAAAAAAAAAAAAAAAAAAATCGCTCTCAACTAGGAAAGAAATTATTAAGCACTAAAGTTCATTGTTATGGAGGTTATAAAAGTTGGAGTAAATAGCGTAGTATTAAACATGCATATTAAGAAGAATGTCTAGGACGACTTTTGGACAGACGTGCTATGCGTTTCAGCTCGCTCATGAAGATATCAAAACTCTAGTCAATCCAACTCGCTGTTATGGATAGAATTCCAATGTTATGGAGGTTATAAATAGTTTTTCAACATTTCAAATGAGAGTTCTTTGTTTCCCTATGTTAGATGTCTGCGTATGCGCTTGTTTACAAATACGCTGTTTACGCCATTTTTAACCTCAATAACAGTGAACTTTAGTGCTTAATAACTTCTTTCCTAGTTGAGAGCGAATTTTTTCATTAACGGATTCGTGTTTAGTGCATTAAAATTCGTTCTAGTGCAAAATTTGAAAGTAATGGTTGTGAGGACGCTAAACTTCAGTTTTACCGAAACCAAGCCATATTGTAACTAAAGAAAAAAAAAAAAAAATGCAAGAATTGGTACTCTAAATGTAAGAACACTGCGGGATCAGGCGAAACTTGAGGAATTAGAAGAGGCACTTGACAAGATACATTGGGATATTATTGGGCTAGCAGAAATAATGAAAAATTTGGAATTAGTTGGGAGACATCAAGAGGTAACTTATTAACTCATAGTGCTGCTGTCAATGGAACAGGTTTTATTGTTAATAAAAAATTAACACTTTTATAAGAAGTCCACAATTTTTTTGTACCAATTATTTGCATCCTAAGTGAAGGATGTGAATTTTTATCGCCGACTAGGAATTAAAGGACGCATTTTTCTATTCAAAAACACGCTTAGACAATAGCTGCTACTCGGAAAATGTATATACGCCAGAAAAATCAAAATTGTGTTAGCTTTTTTTATAGGCAATAGCTGTTACCCGGCGTGCCATGCTACACCTACTTTCTGCATCTAGAAGAACCAAAATAAATGAGAAACCAAATAAGTAATATTAAAATATAATAACACAAATCTGTAACTGTTTCGAACCCGTGACCTCTGGAGTGTGAGTCCTAGCCAGGATCAAGACCTACCTGTGTACCATGTTTAGTCAAAATCGGTCAAACGGTGTGGATTTGTATAAGGAACAGACAGACACGTGATTTTTATACATATAGATTTATATATATATATATATATATATATGTATATATATATATATGTATATATATATATATATGTATATATATATATATATATATATATATGTATATATATATATATATATATATATGTATATATATATATATATATATATGTATATATATATATATATATATATGTATATATATATATATATATATATATATATATATATTTAAAGGATTATAAAAAATGTTCAAGCGTTTATCCCCCCCCCCTAACATTTTACCATAAATTCAACAAGTACACTTTCGCTCATGTGTGTAAACCGGTAAAGCGTCCACTAACTTTTTATAAAAATAAGAATTCCGTGATTTTTTCCATTGCAGATTTGAATTCCTAGTCAAATTTACAATTCTATTTATACATTACAAAAATTTGAAAATAAATGTAAGCTCGCTCTGATTTTTTTTTTTTTTTTTTTTTTTTTTTTTTTTTTTTTTTTTTTTTTTTTTTTTTTTTTTTTTTTTAAATAAAGATAGAACTTACAATTTATCACGGTTGGAGAGTTTTTCGACATGTTGTCAATGTGGGTTGAACACATCACGACAACTTAATAAATGTCCATGACATCATCTACCTCATTTTCGCCTTCATCGAAAACCACATTTTCCGTGTTCATTGAGCTCTGGGTCTGAAGGTTGCAGGTGGTTGGAGCTAATTTCGGTTTGTGGTCGATGTATTAATTTTTAGGAAGTGCATAAGCTCATAATTTAAAAGGATGCACAAATGTGCAAGTCATAAACAAATCTGACACTTGAAAATGTGTTAATGTTTTATTAACCCTTTTCCTAATAACGACTTCAATTGAGGAAAAATGTCTTGTCGCCTCAACACATACTAAAATATCAAGAAAAACTTGCTCCAATCATCCCCGGTCGGAAATTAAAAAATAACGATTTCAATAATAGATGAGAAGTTTTGATACTTTTTGCTATTACAACTTTCATTGAAGGTCATCAAATTACAGTTGGCACCTGAAGCTATCTACGGAATGGCTTCCTTGGGAGGTTATTTCAGGACGACAATGCGGAGAAAAATACCTGAAAAATGCGGATTTTAAGCGATTTTTGACGATTCTGGATCACCGTGTGGCGTAAATCCAACTCCCAGATGAACAAATTTTGCTCGTCAACTTGTCCAATCTTAGGTTATGGTAATGTTATATATCAAATTTTGAGGCAAAAACAAAAAAAAAAAACTGAAATTTTACCTATGTGAAAAAATATATATTGGCTCGGTGCAAAAATAATGCAGGTTTTCATATGACCATTTCGTTTCAGATAACGAACAACTGTTGAGTGGCCAAGATCAACTTCTCTCGCAATGTCCCGAGTAATTTACCAAATAATTTGGTCGTGATTAACTGCAGAAGGCCTACCGCGACCTTCCTTGTTTCGAGATCAAAATCTCCAAGACGAAATTTTTGAAACCATCACTGCGCTGTACATTTACAGATGCTCCATTCACCCCAAACAACGTTAAATTCAAGTCCTGAATTATTTTTGCGTCAACCAAATATTACAAGTTTTAAAGGGCGTTGTTTTTAGAACAGTGAACAAAATTTTTTTTATTTTTTTTCGACAAAACTTTTTCAGGGATTTAGCCTCATTATCAATGCCAAAGCAAAGACCTTGGCCCAGGAGTTAGGCTAGGCTGAATTAAGACCTTTTTATGGACTTTGAAAACGAGACTAAGTCTCCCAAAAACGTTTTGCCTAAAATAAAACACCTGTGGAAATATACGTCGTTTTGGTATGATTTCATTATTCTGAACATCAGATTCCATCGGTCCAGCAATGCCTACAAAGGCGCTATTTTCAGTCAGAATGGATGAGAGCTTGATGAAATGTTTCAAGAATTCCTTAACGGCTGCAACAAAAGCTGCGTACCTTGAGAAAGTGTTAATAAAAATTCCAATGAAATAATTGAAGGATCTGGGAAAAATAGTGCTATGCAACTTTTTTAACAAAACTTAACTGTAGCTGCTATATGTTAGATATTATGTGGGACTATCAGTTGAAATGGTTAGGAGCAACAAGATTAAGTAGCATACAGAGCTTGTTGTCATATTTTAGTAGAATTTGCACCATAGACTGATAGTCCCACATAATATCCAACATAAAGCAGTTAAAGTTAAGTTTTGTTAAAAACGTTGCTTGGTGCTATTTTACCCCGACCCCTTCAATTATAATTCTATGTTAGTAGGAGTGTGCTAGTTAGTAGATTAGTAGCTGTGGGAGAGCTAAATCCACGCGTCCAAGGAGTTGCATAGTTGAGACTACTCACCAAGAATGCAGAACATAGCAGCTAAAAGTCTGAGCAGTGCAATAGACATGATGCACTCCTTGAAGCCTAGAAGCAACTGAAGATGATGCACTCCTTGAAGCCTAGAAGCAACTGAAGATGTGAGTATTGTTTTGAGGTAAATTAGAAAGTGAACGACACCGGCCAACTTTCAGGACTGGAGTGGGACTCTTTCAGTTCTACTAACGGGTCTTAGCAAACTCTTTAGCATTCGGAGCGATATTCCTAGGTGAAGCACGTAGTCCGCTTTACGGTATGTGGCGATGGATATGCTTCTGCCACAATTCTTTCTTTGCTATTTTTTTTTTTTTTTTTTTTTAAATTAAGTGATATCATCACCTCCGTAGGTCATTAAGTGATATCAGCTTATGAGGTCAAGCCCCTGAAATAATTCGGAGGAGCACATGAGAAATGATCACGTTCCTCACGTAAAACACCGGTGCTTCAAATCAGTGTTAAGCATAGTCATAATCATAATTACGATTACGATTATAATCACAGCCTTTCGAGATGTGATTACGATTATAATTGTAATTACAAGAGTGATTACGATTAAACTTGTAACCACTACATTTCCTGTAATTACGACTGTAATCAACGCTGTTTCTGTGATTATGCCTGTAATTACAACTATTTTTTTTTTGTGATTACAACTGTAATCATAATTTTTTTCTGCTTACAATCGTAACCATAATCTTCTTGGGATTAGACCATAATCATAACCTTTCTGTGCTTACGAACCTAATCACATTTCTGTAATTGCGACTGCTAGCCAGCTGTAATACACACAAACACACATGTATATTGAGGAGATATTCTTAAAATGGTATTTGTGGTGTTTATTTCATGGTTATAGTGATACACTAATGATATTTAATTTATGTCAATTATAACGCTTAAATGCGTGATATTTAAAATTTTAAACTAGCATTGTAACAGGCTTCAAGGACTCACAGAGACATTAATTCCCAAACAAAATGAGCTAAAAAGGTGTAATAAAAAGCATTTGTTAGTGTATTAAATACTGATTAAAATGATATATATCATGACTTCTTTATAAAATTGAAATATTAGGCTGATTTTTAAAACTTTAAAATTTAAATTTCTCTTAAAACGTAGGGTTGGGTTGGGTTGGGTTGGTAGTTAATGGCAGAGAACTGCTTGGTCATCTCCGCCCTTGTTGTGTTTAATTGTGCAAGTTTAATGTTAGGATGGAGAGTGTTTTCAGTATTGTGTGTTGGAGATGGAGTTGTGTTACTAAAGTTGTATTTGTGAGAATCTAAGTTTGGAAAAAAAAAAAGAAATTATTGTTGCTATAAAATTGCATGTATATAAGAACCAGATTCACACACACATAAATATATTTGCACACAAGTATGAATATAGTACATTTATGTATGTATATATGTATATATATATTTATATATATATATATATATATATATATATATATATATACATATACACATACATAGTATAGTATATGCATACCATAAATATAGTATATATATATATATATATATATATATATATATATATATATATATATATATATATATATATAAAGTGCACAGTACATATATAAATACAGTACAAATAATAAAAAATATATATAATGTAAACATATATTTTGTTTTATTTTATTTTATTTTTATTTTTTTTTATTCATTTTATTTATTTATTTTTTATTTATTTATTTATTTTATTTTTTTAAACGTAGGTATATTTAAGACATTTAAAAAAAATTGTTATTTTTTTTTTTTTAATATTTTATCCCAAAATATAAATTTCAAGGTGGGATCCCAATAGGATCATATTTATTTTATTTAACTTTCTGGTTGGGACGAAAGGCACGGCTGTTGTCAATTATTTGTTAATATAAAACCAACTGTCTTGCAATAAACCATGGACTTAAGAAGATCTTTGATTGCTAGCCTGGTTTCATTCAGTATCAGAGAATATCTTCCTCTCACAGTTACTGAGTGCAAATGGAATAGAAAGGCTGTCATGCAGGAGCTGCATAACTAAGCACTTTCCTCACTATTTAGGTAGTGGAGACTGCATTCCTGAATAATTTGCTTAAAATATCTTATATAAATGAAATAAAAACATGAATAATTCTATTTTAATTTTGTAATGAGTAACTGTTCAATTATTTATTTGCTTCCAGAGTTATGTTTATACATGGTACTACACTACGTAATAAATACAAAAAAACTTCATATTTTCGTCTTTTGATCTGGCGCAGGAACAGGATACAGTCCCTTTAGTGGTAGAAAGCGCTCCTTGCGGCAGCCTTGTGAACCTACGTCAGGCGGGCTAATTCTATTGAAATATAGTACAAAGTAAACCCCCCCCCCCTTCCGATTGACCGATTTAGTTCATTTTTACAACACTTCTTTCTCATGAGTTACCAACGACGTATGCTATGTTTCGTTACAATACAGCAGAAATTACGACCGGTATATGTATAGTATTAGCAATTTGGATCTGGAGTAAACCCCCCTCCTAATAAACCGATTTAGCTTATTTTTACAACAAATTATTCTCTGTAGATTACCACTACGAATACCAAGTTTCGTTGAAATATAACGAAAACTACGGCTGGCATGGTCAAATTAGTGTTTTGGGTCCGGGGTAAACCTTCCCTTCCGGTGGACCGATTTTGTTGGTTAACGAACTCGCCCAATCGTTTGCTAATTGAATGCTATATACAAAGTTTTGTGACGAAAAAAACAAAATCTCTGGCCTCTATCGTGCTAACAGACAGACATATATATATATATATATATATATATATATATATATATATATATATATATATATACATATAAAGCTGATTTTAAATCCATTCTTAATATTGGAAATTGTGAAATTGAGTTTAATAGATCCACTGCACTAGCTAGCTGTTTTATACAATCCGCCATGTTGGAACACACTCATATATATATATATATATATATATATATATATATATATATATATATATATATATATATATAAAAATTTGAACGGGGTCATTTTCGGTGTCTACTAGTTAGGATCGATAAAGATTTGAAGAAATGTTTCAAAAAATCCGTCATGAGTCCAACCTCAATAGCTACTTCCCTTCAAAGGAAAGTGCTAATAGCAAAAGCTGACAGAACCTACAGCTCCAAGAAGGAAGAAAAGTTGAGGGTTGCTTCCATTAGTTACAGAAAACTATGTCAATTAGAAGGGCTGTCAAAAAACCTAAGCATGTCATCAGTTTCTTCAGAGGATGCGCCCAACGGGGCATTGATCGTTGATTAGTTGTTTTGATAGAACACAGAATTAAATTTTAAAAAGTTTGTTCCATTCTTCTGTTAATGATTTGGAAAATAATTATTCAAAATTCTTGTACCATCAAACTGATTTGGAATTAATTTTTGACACCATGCTTTTCTATACACGTTAAATGT
This sequence comes from Gonocerus acuteangulatus, assembly GCA_946811695.1. Classification (NCBI taxonomy): domain Eukaryota; kingdom Metazoa; phylum Arthropoda; class Insecta; order Hemiptera; family Coreidae; genus Gonocerus; species Gonocerus acuteangulatus. The sequence continues at coordinate 122,565,524 of OX328124.1, forward strand.
GTACAATATTTATTTGTCTTACTGTTTCAGCAGAAATGTTAATATTGAAGTCAACTTCTGTTTTAGTTAATGCTTCCTTAGTGTGCTAGATAGTCCATAAAGTTTTTGCTGAAGTGTCCATATTTTTTCTGAGATATTAGATCCTACTCATGCTTCACTGAAAACTTCACCAATTACTCCACAAATGACCCTGAAAAAATTAAAGATATACTTGACAATTGAATTTGTCTGTCTATCTGAATGAAAATGAACTTGTCTGTCTATCTGAATGCAATTGAACTTGTCTGTCTATCTGAATGCAATTGAACTTGTCTGTTTATCTGAATGCAATTGAATTTGTTTGTCTATCTGAATGAAAATGAACTTGTCTGTCTATCTGAATGCAATTGAACTTGTCTGTCTATCTGAATGCAATTGAACTTGTCTGTCTATCTGAATGCAATTGAACTTGTCTGTCTATCTGAATGCAATTGAATTTGTTTGTCTATCTGAATGAAAATGAACTTGTCTGTCTATCCGACCACAATGGAACTTGTCTGCCTGACCGAAATTGAACTTGTCTGTCAATCTGAACACTACTAGATTTGTCTGTCTATCTTACCGCAGTTGAATTTGTCTGTCGATCTGAACACAATTGAACTTGTCTGTCTATTTGAACGCAACTGAAGTAGTCTGTCCATCTGAATGCAAATGAACTTGCCTGTCTATCTGAAAGCAATTGAACTTGTCTGTTTATTTGACAGGATATAGCAATTGATAGATTTAGAGTGCATTGATGTGGGTAACTGCTCCACTTTACATAATAAAAATTCAATTAAAAAATAAGAATTTTATTAATAAGAAATAAAAGAACGCATTTATATTAACACAGTATATTATATTTATTTTACAAATAAACTAATATCACTCAGTACTTTTGAATACAACTTATTTAATAAATTGTTTAAATTACAAACTATATCTTTGGATGAGTATGGACATTTAAATAACACTAACATTGAAGAAAAATAGATGTAAATATATATATTCTCTTTGTAAGGCCTTCTGGGCCAATTAAGATGAAATATTTCTGTCACTCTTTATTTCCTTGACATGTTTCTTGCACTTTGGCCTCTTTTCGAAAGGAAAACAAATTATTTTGACTGTAACTCAATCATGTCAACTTTTCCAAAAGAGAAGAAACAAAAACAAAGAAAAAATACATTTTATTTTGGTGAAATCAACCACATGGGTCATGGTCACCGTTAAACGAAAAGAGGGATTTAGATAAATTAATGGTTGGATTCTATTTGTATTGTACAAATTGAAATTGCTAAATTATCCATTCATTACTTAGGATTATTATGCATTCATTACTTATTAATTAGGATTAATCCATTAGGATGGAGGAAATAATAATTAGGATTTTATAGGGACTAAGATTAACAGAGCTGAGGCGACAGAATCCCAGCTTCACAAGGCTACTCACATACTTTATGAAAATTTTATATTTTATGGGCAGTTCTAGAGAGGTGTTATGGCCGCTCCAATTAATTAATGATATTAGTTATATTTCATTATATAAACCGGTTTCCTTCATAAAATTGATTAGATCAATTATTCCTATTTTGGTATCACCTAATACTTCATCCAACGTTCCTGAAATAGCATGAGTTCTCCTTTAATGTTCGTAATTTCCACACTCCATCAATGCCTAACACTTAATTCAGTTCAGGAGACCCGATGGCCGTGAGGGTTAAGGCGTGAGCACTTAACCTCACTTAACTCTGAGCCAAGGGTTGTGGGTTCGATTCCCACTAGGGATGGTGGATTTTCTTTAGAAAAAAGAAAAGGCATCAGCCCTATCCTGGCTAGAAAAGGATGGTAACCTATAGATAACCCGTCCTAAAATTCCTAGTTAATAATAAATGGACGTTAAAATTTAAATAAAAAGAATTCAGTTCAACGGGTGTTGCACAGAATTGGAGGATCTTGTGTAAAAACACATTATATAATTATGAATCAACAGTGATGGCTAGTAATTCATTTATATAAATATATCAAATTTGTTGTTGAATAGAAATATTTCATCATAACGGACCTAGAAAGCCTTATGAAGAGAAAATAAATGATATAACAGGTCATTTTTCAATTATATATATATATATATATATATATATATATATATATATATATATATATATATATATATATATATATATATATATATATATATATACTTTTATATACAGATATACTTACAAAAGAACATACTGTATATAAATGTTTAAGGAAGATATTTCCTTAAGAGTAATGACATTTTTTATAAAAATATTTAGAAGTAGAACATATTGAAAGTTTTAATACTGATAATTATAATTTGTGGAAATACGAGCATTTTTCTGTTTGGATTTAGCAACCAATTTCCACTGGAAGAAGCTGTTTATAGATGGATTTCAATAAACATAAGGTGTTTGGTGTTTATAGTCTCTAAAACGTTTATCTGTTAGAACAAACGCATACTGAGTTTATAATCTGTTGTAACGTTGTATATCAGTGAATACTGGCAAGATCGGTTTTGTAGATTATTCAAATGGTTCAAACGCAACAAATGTAACTGACAGTTGTTCTGTGATTAATCTAAAATTTATGTGATCATTAACAAATTTATGGAAAAATTATAATTCCTAATGTTTACATTGTAAATAAATATTACTCTCCTTCATCAGAGAGAAATAATGACACTGAAAGTAATTTAAAACATTGATGGAGAATCCATATTTGCCTCAAATTCAATATTTATGTTTTTCCACACTTTGTATATTTCTATACTTTTCTTCAATTTAATACTAAATTTTGATCACATTTTATAATAATTTTGAGAGGTTTATAGCTTTGATGTATAAATTTGTGTAAAATTTACACATACGAGAGAGATAATGATAACAAATATTTTTCTCAAGAATATTTTTCAAGTACAGGCCTTTCAAAACATGACGCAGTGGCATATGTTGAAAAAAATTCTGGGGGGGGGGGCTAGGAGCAACAAGGGATTTTTGGGGGGTATGGAATACCATCAATCTGGAACTTGGAATAGTTAGGCAACAAAAACGCTATTGCACCCGAAAACATTATTTTTTCTGAGCTAATCAATCTTATTTAATTTATTTTTGAGGTTTTCATGTCACATTTTTACCAATTAAATAATTTTTTGGGGGGAGGGGGCTTACATGACATGACATCTTCAATTCAGCCAAATAAAACACAAGTACTTTCAAAATTCAAGTAATAAATATATAATATTATGAGGACACTGGGAATAAATTATTTCTTGTGAAAATGAAAACGTTAAATCATAAGGTTGATGATAAGAAGTATGAAGAGCAGAAATTTCGCTAAGTGATTGAGGACAGTTTTGTTTGGCGGAGAGCTTACTTGCTTACTCGTTATTAATGAATATAGACTAACATATATACAAATTCTAAAATCCTTTGTTAGCCTAAATAATAAATAAAATACATTTTAAACCTGAGGTAATCACTGTTATCTAACCTAAAATATATTATATTATGTATATGTATATAGGGAGGCCCTAAAGTAGTGTTTAGCCTTCAAGGTACTTATAGGAAATTTGATTCATACTTTCTTGAGCAAAAAAGTTCCTATCAACATAGGTCCAAAAATGCTTCCTGGAAGCGCTGGAAGAAAAAAATCATGCTTAAACCACGTTTTTTAAGCTTTAAATTCCAGTAACTTCTCAATGTGTGGTGTTAAAGGAAAAAGCTATAATGTTGTAGGGAACTAACTTCTGCACATTTTGGTGCCGTGGAATCTAACCATCTTGCATCATGGGATTTGGAGATTCGTTTAGTCGTTGGGGGGGGGGGAGAGCATTTGGGGGGCATGAAATACTTACAATGTAGAACATTCATTAGTTAGCTAATTAAAACGCTATTACACATTGAAAAATTATTTTTCCTGAACTAAGTGGTCTTATATAATATATTGTTAAGGTTTTTATGACACATTTTTACTGATTTTGGGGGGAGGGGAGCCGCAGCCCCCCTCCCCCGAAACATGGGGAATAAGCCATGTTTCCAGCGTTGAACAAGGCTCCCTGTGGTCAGTCAGTTATACTAATGTTCTAATTGGGACTTGAATCTTATTCATAGGAAAAAACAAGAATGCGTGTTTAAGTTCCTAATCAACAAGATTCTGGAAAAGCTTCCTGGAGGGGCTGGAGTACAAACGCCTCATTTTCCAGCCTGAATTAATTAAAGATAGACCCAACAAATCTCCATATACCGTGATGTGAAATTATATTAGTTTGTAGCAAAATGTTTAGTGAAATTAGTTGAATTTACTGGCAACAAATTTCATTTGAAGTTTTTTTCCCTAAAACTAGTAGTTGAGAATTTATCGACATTTAGAGCTTGAAAAATATGGTTTTAAAGCTTCAGGACATCCAGGAAGCTTTCTGGACTGATGATAAAAACTTTTTTGCTCAGAATAAAATTTCCTATAAGTACCTTGAAGCTTCAACACTACTTTGGGGTCACCCTGTAAATATATGTATTACACATTTAAATAATTATTTCTGTCTAATAAGGCTTCAGAAAATAAATAACTTATTCTTAGTTTGAATGAGTAAGCAGAAAAGAATATTATCTTTTTATACTGTACCCATTCAATCTGGGAATACATTTCCTCATTTATGGGAGAGGCTTTTGTCCCAAGAGGATCCCAATAAATCTTACGTTTACTCTATAATTTGCTATCTTTTTCACAGCACAAATAAAATAAAATGACACCAATTCATCGTAATGCGATATGTAACTGAATTGAATTATAATTTCTCCTTTGTATGAATTCCTCCGCTGGCGAATAGACTCTTCATTTGTACTTGGACAGTAGGCTGTATGCTGTAATGACAAGGTCAGTCGAACGGGCAAGACATCACATGGTTGATGGAGAGACAGTATGTTCCTCTCGCCCTGAAACACACACAAAATTATGAACACATCAACTATTAGTATTTCCGATAAATGTTATCCAGTCATTTAGTTGATCACATTATCACTCTATCTCTATTTATGCTAAAATATTAGGCTACATCACCACTCTAATCCTATCTATGCTAAAATACTATGCTACATTATCACTCTAGTCCTATCAACGCTAAAATACTAGGCTTCATCAGCACTCTAATCCTATCTATGCTCAAATACTATGCTACATTATCACTCTAGTCCTATCAACGCTAAAATACTAGGCTACATCAGCACTCTAATCCTATCTACGCTAAAATACTATCTACATCATCACACTAATCCTATCTACTAAAATATTAGGCTACATGTTAGATATATAATCTAGCAATAGTTTAAGTAAAATAAATAATAATATTTGTTTGTTATTGGCACTGCCCTATGTGTAGAAGCTTACTTGGCGGGCTATGTCTGTTATGTCGCCACCCACGTTGCATGAACGTATCCGCTGTGTGCATTAAATGTGTCTCTCCAAATCTGTCTTTATCTAATTAATTCTGGTGCTGGCATTATTTCTAAAACTACTATAATGGGGTCTCCCGTGGTCTAATGGCTAGTGCCTTGGATTCATAAGCGGGAGATGGTGGGTTCGATTCCCAACCTCTGGCAGGAATTTTATCATCCCACGGCTCGCTGGTAAAATTCCTCGCTGCACCCTAGATGTCGGCGCTAATGACCTAGATGTAGATGCGCCGTAAAAAAAAAAGGGGGAAAAAATACTATAATAAAATACTATCCTATCATTTAGCTGATAAAAATAAATAAATGTACTTAATAAACTCTACATCTATCTCAATTATGCAGCATATGGACTCTATGCTAAAATATTAGCCTACATCATCACACTAATCCTATCTACACTAAAATGCTATGCTAAATTAGCACTCCAGTCCTATTGACGCTAAAATACTAAGCTACATCATCAATCTAATCCTATTTACACTGAAATACTACACTACATCATCACTCTATTCCTATCTATGCTGAAATATTAGGCTAGATCACCACTCAACCCTATCTACTCTCTTAAACAATTAAATATCTAGCAGAAAACGGCGTTTTACTAGGATGTACCTACGCTAAAATACTATGCTACATTATCATTCTTGCCCTATCTATGCTAAAATACTAGGCTACATCATCACTCTTATCCTATCTACGATAAAATACTAGGCTATATTACAATTTAGTCCTATCTACGCTGAAATATTAGGCTATATCATCACTCTAGCCCTATCTGATCTCTCAAGCGATCAAATATCCACGAGAAGAAGGTGTGTTTATCAGGATGTATTTATTCTAAAATGCGTGGTTACATCATCAATCTAATCCCATCTACCCTCTTAACAAATTAAATATCTACTAACAGGTGGTATTTTGCTGCAGTATATGGAGTGTATGTGTCGAGGAATTACTATACTCACGTTTCTGGAGTATGTTCTCCCATAGGTACAGCATATTCTTCCAATCCACGGATCCGTTTACATGAAGCAGTGCATGGAACCCCTTGAAACCTCTTCCCTTTCTCTGATAGAGTTTCTGCGAGAAAACAAGCGCTCATGAAGTGGCTGCATCTAGCTTGCCCTGCAAGAAATAGATTCACAGTATTTAAACGATAATCTCATGTGCTTGTGGAAAAATATTTCAAATTTAGTCTGTGTTTAAAAAAAAAGGCTTGACTTTCAGGGAAGAATTTATTCAAAATATCTGACTTTGTTTGCTAACTTACATAGTATTTCACTTATAAGGTGGAAGGTAAATAAAAAACGTAAGTGAATTAATAAAAAATAGTTATTAATTCCAGCGAGGAGCGTATGTAGGAAATAATTTTGGGAGGGGTTGGGACCATGGAGGATTTGGAGGTATGGAATACCCTTCAAGATGGAGGGGGATTCGAGACAATTTTAAAAATTTTAGTGTAAAATGGTGAGTTTTGAATTCCTGTGACATCTACTAACCCAGGGTAAATGTTAAAGATATTTTTCGTTTATATAGGCTTTTTTTTACTCAACATGTTCTTACCAAAACGGCAAAATTAACTTATAATATTTTATTTTGAGCTGAATAATTTTTGTTTCATTTCCATGATTTGTAAAACCTTAATGCTACAATTTGTACGATGAATGGTTTTATATATTACTATACACACACACACACACACAAAGTACTTCTTATCCCATTCACAGCCACCCCTACAATCAAAGCTAACAACCTAGAAATTAGAATTGTTAGCCAACTAAAACGCTATTAAATCCCCAATTTTTTTTTTTCTGAACTAAGTGATCTTATTTAATTTATTTTTGGGGTATTATGACACATTTTTACCAATTGAATCAAAATTTTGGGGGTCTGCAGACCCCTCAGCCCCACATAGATATGCCCACAATTTGAGTTCTACTAGTTTCACACCTTTAGTCCCTCATTAAGAGCTAATATTTAAAATATTTACAGGCATAGTAAGCAAGGATAGCTTCCACTATCCGGGCCACGTTATGATTCAAATAAATCGTGGCCCAGATAGTGGAAGATACCATTACTTACTCTGGCTGAAAATATTTTCTATTTTAGCTCCTCAGGTGGCTCTGAAGGTGTCCAACTAGTTAATCTGGAATTAATAAATTGTTTTTATTAATTACTGTATTTTATTTCTATATGTTCTACCTTATATGTGAAATAGTGGGTTTGATAGAGTCAGTTTTCAATAAGTTTGAATAGTATTGTAACCAGAGTCTAGATCAGGCATGCCCAACTGGAAGTCCATGGGCCGCAAGCGGCCTATTTGACTACTTTTTGCAGCCCGATTGAAGTTTCTAACTGTTTATATTATTTAACACTTATGGATTATAGACAGAAAAGAAAATGCGCATCGATTAAATTATCCGATGACATTAAAAAAAATCTCAAGTAAAGTATAAAAACAAATATCACAATAATTGTAAGGTAATAAAATATTTTCCTGTGAAGAGGAAGGATAGGATCCGAGATGTGACCATAAGGAAGAGAACCAGACTTACAGATATATCTTCATACGTTACTTCACTAAAGTGGAATTGGGCTGGGCATCTGAAGAGAACAGAAGACGGAAGATGGTCTCAAGAAGTGATAAGGTGGACGCCATATGACCTGAAATGAAATAGGGGCAGACAAGCTAAAAGATGGAGAGGTGTTTTAAAGAAAAGGCTGGACCGCTATGGTGGAGATTATCGATGGATCACTAAGCCTGGAAACTAAAGTAGCTGAGATCATAGTGACTTCCGCTTCCCTATAGGCTGGAAGTGTAGGCATTTGTTGTCCCCCCTCATATAAATGTTTTATTTTCTATTTTTTTATTACATAATTATTTAATTTCTAAAATTGTTCTTGTAACTGTAAATATTTGTTGATGAATAAAGGGCTATTTCATTCATTCAATAACATATTTTGAATGTTGTACAATAATGAAATATTTTGAATAATTTGTTAGTTTATTTTCAAATGTGCAGCCCACCTCAGTATAGCATATTTTTACATGGCCCACCAATTTGGATTGGACACCCTTGGTCTAGGTGATCACAGTGGTTATAAAAACGCAAGTTTTATTCGTTTAACAATGTCTCTACTTGATTTTTCCAATTTATCAAGCAATAAAAAGTAAGTAAGATATAATTTAATAAGTAAAATTTCAAAATAACCAATGGGAAATGATAAATATGAAATTAAGACTTGTGAACATGGAAAATACAATCTGCATAATTAAAATAACAAAAATTAATTTTCATTGATTAGATTCTACTTTCCATTACCCAGTTTGGATCTAGCAAATTCTTATGTAGTTGTCGTAAATATAAATACATGATCCCTGAATACTGTGTCATCCATTAGCCCTATATTACATGGCCCCGATGAGTCCTGTTCGACATGGCACCAAGAGTTCTAAATGCCATGCCCCCCTGAGTTCTCTATTCAATATCCCACCAAGAGTTCCGTGAGACATACCTACCATGAGTCCTGTATGCCATGCCTCTTTTGAGTCCTGAATGCTGTGTCAACCACGAGTCCTAAACGCCATGTCCTTGGGACATGCTCACCACGACTCCAGTATGCCATACCTACCATGATTCCTGTATACTATAACCAACATGATTTCTGTATGCTATGGCCCCTTGAGTCCTGTATGCCATGCCCCCAAGAGTCCTGAATGCCATGCTCCTTTCTAGTCCTGAATGATATGCCCTGTAGAGGTCCTAATTGCTAAGCCCTTTCGAGTCCTGTATGCCATGCTCCTATAAGTCTTGAATGCCCTTCCACTTGTGAGTCCTGTATGCAGTGCATCCCTGAGTACACACACACCCCCACACACACACGCACACACACACACACACATATATATATATATATATATATATATATATATATATATATATATATATATATATATATATATATATATAGTTTTCCTTGTAATGAATCCTAAAATCACTAGGCTACTTTTGATGGCTAAGCCAAGAAGAACTTGGCCAATTCTGAATCTGTTGTAAATTACTTTACTCTGGCTCTATTGATCCATCTCTCCAAGGAACTAATAATGAGGTTTCCTCAGCCTGGCCTTTAGACATCATCTGATTACGGAAATATGTCGCTAGTTACACGCTATGACGGGGAAAATTCGCATGACAGGACGGTAATTTCCTTCAAAAGACTCAACCTCTAACTTTCACAGCCTTTCATCTCTGAGTGTATAAGGTTCATGACAAAGACTCCTGTTTGTCTAGTCTTCCTTTCCTGATTAAATTCAGAACAACCCTTGCCATTGTTCGGGCATTGCTTCATCCGGAGTATAACATACCTCACAACAATCTTAGCAGATAATGAAAGAGCTTTTCGCCCTAGACGTTTAATTATGGATTGGTTTTTATGAATATTTCCACAGGTTTCTGAAGAAGAGACTCTCCGATCTGCGAGTGTCGTAACGGAGACGAAACTAGGACTCTCGCTCTCGTAGAATGTGTGATATAAAACGTGCCAAGGATGAAAGTCATGGGCATATATAAGAGGGTGGGGATAAGGGGCTGCAGCCCTACCCCCGAAATTGGTAAAAATGCGTCATAAAAACCTTAAAAATAAATTTTGGGTGCAATAGCGTTTTTGGGGTCTCCCGTGGTCTAGTGGATAGCGCCTTAGATTCATAAGCGGGAGATGGTGGGTTCGAACCCCACCGGCGGCATGCATTTTCTCATCTCAGGGCTCGTTGAGAAAATTCCTGGCTGCACCCTGGATTTCGGCGCTAATGGCGCAGATTTGTCGATGCACCGTTAAAAAAAAAATAAATAGCGTTTTAATTTGCTAACAATTCTAATTTTAGAATCCAAGATTCTGTTGCTTTCTTTTCAACTCGTGGTCTAATCAGTTTAAACCCAATATCACTCAAGAACTCGACCTTACCGGAGTTCGTAGTAGGATTATTTCCTACATATATTGCCTAAGAGTTAATGCCAGCTATGTGGTGGATTCTAAGGAAGACAGTTAGATGCCATGCCCCGCTAAAGGATATGTAGCGTACATCTTGATATTGTGTACAATGTCTTTGTCAGAGTTGCGGCATTACAATTCCAAACTAATCGCATTATGCATTACAATTATCTTCCTGAAAGTAACTAATATACAGGTTGTCCCAGTATATGTGTCCACCCCTTTTCTTCTAGAGTTGTTGGAATTTCGAAATGAAACTTGGTAGGTCTTAGTTATGTTGCATGAGGTTTCTTTTAAAGGTTTAGTTGACTTTGTAACCTTCTCCAGCGCATCTAACTCTTGATTTTCTAATGGCGGCAGGTATTTTTTATGACAAATTCTGATAGAAAATTTAATTTTAAGACTAATTTATTCCGAGACATCTTTTGATCCGACGCACCGTTTGCGCGTAAAACGCAAAAAACTGAAAAATATCGCCCTTTTGTAGACAAATTCCTATTTATCACTGAAACCAAGCCTTTTACGTAAGAACACCTCAATGTAAACGTTGTAGCTTATTAATTTTCCTTTCAGATGATACCAAGATCAAAGTTGTAGGTTTAATATTTAACGGGGTATTATGAATGAAAACAAAGGCAAATTTGTTTTTTAGTTTTATGATATAATAATTTCATATGGAAAAATAAATTTATTCTGTTCTGTTTTATAATAATTTTTTTATACTTTTTTTCATAAAGTAAATAAGAACTTCTTTTTCTTGTTTATGTCAGCTACTTTTTTTTCTATTCATATCGATTTTCTGAATTGTTACTTTTTAAGGTATATTTTTCATTCATAATATCCCGTTAAATATTAAACCTACAACTTTGATCTTGGTATCACCTGAAAGGAAAATTAATAGGCTACAACGTTTGTATCGAGGTGTTTTTACGTAAAAGGCTTGGTTTCAGTGATAAATAGGAATTTGTCTACAAAAGGGCGATATTTTTAAGTTTTTTTTGCGTTTTACGCGCAAACGGTGCGTCGGATCAAAAGATGTCTCGGAATAAATTAGTCTTAAAATTAAATTTTCTATCAGAATTTGTCATAAAAAAATACCTGCCGCCATTAGAAAATCAAGAGTTAGATGGGCTGGAGAAAAACTGGAGAATGTTACAAAGTCAACTAAACCTTCAAAAGTAACCTCATGCAACATAACTAAGACCTACCAAGTTTCATTTCGAAATTCCAACAACTCTAGGAGGAAAAGGGGGTGGACACATATACTGGGACAACCTGTATATCAATTGCATATTAATAGTTGCACCAAACTCACTTATCCTCCTGCCGACATTCCTGCACCGTGGCTGCATGCGTCCTCCATTGATGCAGAAGTCCACGTGACCTATCTGCGGGAGTTCCCCAAGGAGACCTGCGTTAGTGTGGACCACCTGTACCACGTGGGCATCATCACGTGTCAGTCGGAAGCTCTTCCCGCCGTAACGGTCGACGAGTGGTCTCGCCGGATCCAGGCCTCAACATGCAAAATCGTAAACATGAATGAAACATCTGTAACTCAGGGCTGCGTAACTAACATTCATTCCTCAGAATGGTTGTTAGTTACGCCAAATTCCCCGAATACAAAATATGGTACTTACGTATTAGCTTCAACGCAGGATAAAGATGTGGGTCTCGTTTAGAGGTGTGGGTCATGGATAACATATTTCTATTGGTCTATTCCTACGAGGAATTCTATTGGTCATTGTTTTTATTGTGACCGTATTGTTCCCTTTCTATTTAGAACGCAATACATTTGTACATTGGTGTTTTTTACGCGATTGCTGTTTCCTTGTTTGTTTTCCTAGTTTGTTTTTTTACAGAAACAAAGGAAGCACTGTTAAATTGCATATGGGGTCTATTACCCACCGAAAAACCATCCTTGATGTATATTATCAACGAGTTGGATTGACTAGAGTTTCGATGTAACCTTGAGCGAGCGGAAACGCATAGCAATTGTGCAATTAACATAAGTGCTACGCGTTTTTGCTAGCTCAAGGTTATATTGAAACTCTAGTCAATCCAAATTGTTGATAATCCCGTCGCCATATTGGCCAAACACCTTGATCCAGATCTCTGAGAGCCGGTTCTTTAACCCGCGTTGAAGCTAATACGTAAGTATCCTATATATATATATATATATATATATATATATATATATACAGTAGAACTTGGATAATTCGAACCCCTAGGGACCGATGTAAAAGTTCGAATTATCCAAAATTCGAATTACATAAGTTTTTGAAAATAAAGGGGTAAAAAATCGAATTTCATATTTTCACATTTTTTAATTTAAAAAATACATACATTTCATTTAAACAATAAAAAAAAAAAAAAAAAAATCAATCCCGTAACAGGCCACGAGGGCCCTGAGGGACAGATACTATAGAGGTATCTGTTTCATGACCTTACGGCACACTAGGGAGATAGTGTGGTCAGTACTATGCTCCGGCCGCCTGATTTTCCCCTTGGCTGCTTCGACTGCTAGAGTCATTAGCACCAACCAAGGTACCCATTATTAAATTAATTAAAGGCTGAGTTAGCCTAGGGACGGTCAGGGAGGCCGAATTCAACCCATGAACGAAGACACTAGAAGAAAAAATCTTTAGTGCTTGCTCGGGATTTGAACTCAGGCCTCCAGCTTATTAGTCCAGTGCTCTACCACTGAGCTAACCTCGCCCTCAAACAATAACAAAAATTTCATAAATTGATGATTACGTACATGAGTAATAAGTAATTTATCAAAAAAGTAAAAATAAAAGTCTATTGTTTTGAAAAAAGTCATTTCCATGGGCAAGATTTTTTCTTTTTTTTTTGAGGTAAGTTGATAAAGTGTTAGGAGGAATTCCAAAGTCCTTGGAATTTCAGATTTTTTATTTATTCCATTTTCAACTTTTTTAATCGCAGCTATTTTCTCTGGCAACGTTTTATAACTTCTCGTCTTTGACATCTTAAATCAATAACTCACAGAACTGCACTGTACAGCAGAAATTCAAGACACAAACATTTTATTTTTATTTATTTATTTATTTTGAATTTACAACAATGTATAATACATTTCTAGTAAATTATTGCTAGATTATATTGACATGAATATTCATGAGGTGGGAGGCTGCACAGTTGTAGTACCCACTAGACAGTTTTTTTGTTTTTTTTTCACAGATACACTTTTTAGAGTTGATCTCTTGGCCACTTGCGTTTCAGTCGGCGAATGGGGTTGTGAGGAATGTGCTGGGAGGATAGAGAGTTTATTAAGGAGTTAGGATGGCCGTGTAGGTTCGAATGGAATTTGCGGTAGAGGGATTTGGCTAAAGGTTGGATAAAAAGGATATTAAGGTCATTATGGAGGGTCAAATTGGAGACATAAAACGGAGCATCGGTTATTTTCCGGAGAATTTTAGACTGTAGGGATTGGATTTTGTAGGAGTTGGAAGGCTTTGTGGAACCCCAGAGTTGAATTCCGTAAGTACATATTGGTCTGAGAATGGTCATGTAAATGAGGCGTTTGTTTGTTAGTGAGAGATTAGATCGTCTGTCAAGTAAGTGTAGTAATAGTCTGTATCGTCGGCTGAGTTCTTGTTGCTTCTGGTTAATATGTGGCTTCCATGTTAGTCGTTTGTCAAGTATTAGTCCTAGATAGCGAATTTGGGATTTTTGCGGAATTAGAGAACTATGGAGGGACACTGGAGGGCAGGATGATCGCCTGAGGGTAAAGGTTGAGTGGCAGGATTTCTGAGGGTTAACTTTGATTCTCCATTTGGTGAGCCAGGGTTCGATCAGTCCAAGTTGTTCCTGAAGGGACTCTGATGTCAGGATTGGGTCATGACTGCTGGAGAACAGAGCCGTATCATCGGCGAACATATGGAGGGATGTGCCGGGGTGAGTTGGGATATCAGCCGTATATGTGAGGTATAGGACAGGACTCAGGATTCCGCCTTGAGGTACACCTGCAAGTTGGGGGAAAATGGGTGAGGATGAAGTGCCATAGGAAACTTGGAAGAATCTGTCGGAAAGATAGGATTTTATTACGAGGTAGTAGGTTGAAGGGAGAATTTGTTTGAGCTTGAACAGCAAGCCCCGGTGCCACACCCGATCGAAAGCCTGGGCTACGTCGAGAACGACACCAGAGCAGTACTGTCTATTCTCAAAGGCTGTGGAGATCAGATCAACAATTCTGTGGCATTGATGAATGGTGGAATGGAGTTGACGAAACCCAAATTGGGAAGACGGGATTTTGGGAATAAGAATGGGGTAAAGGCGTTTAAGTAAGAGTTTTTCGAGAATTTTTACCAATACGGGTAGTAGGGCAATAGGGCGATAGGATGTGAGTTGGTGAATAGGTTTTTTTGGTTTAGGTATCATACGGATTACAGAGAATTTCCAGAGGAGAGGAAAGTGGGTAGTTCTGAGGACAGCATTATAAATGTAGGTTAAGAACAGGACTGCTTTTTTCGGGAGATGCTTGAGTATTTGGGGCGTAATTAGGTCATATCCTGGAGCTTTTTTGTGGGGAAGGTGTTGGATGGCGTGAAATACTTCCTTAGGATTGAAGGCCTCGGGAGGAAGTGACATTGGGAGGGGAGTATCCAGTTGACTCGAGACATGGTGGGAGTGGGTTGGATTGTTAACGTCAGGGTGTGGGGTAAAGACATTGGAGAGGTAATGCCCGAAGGCAGAGGAAATTTCTATATCGGTTTTGGCCCAGGAGCCATCTTCTTGTTGGATGGGATGATGGGAGGTTTTGTATGAGAGTATTTTTCTAGTCGCCTGCCAGAGTGATTTGTCAGATGAAGTAAGTTCCTTAGTGTATGTTTTTAATTGTTCGTTTTTATGTTTCCACGGTTCATTTCTTAGTTGGTTAGTCAGTTGGTTTAACCGTTTTTTGTCAGATGGGTATCTAGAATTTTGCCATCGTTTGCGTGCTCTTCTCTTTTCTGTGAGCAGTAGTTGTATGCATGTTGGTATGTCAGCCAGTTGTGTTTGTGGATTATGTAGAGGTTTCGGTCGGGTGGAGATGAATAAGGATTCCTGAATGTCTACTGAAAGATAATGAACAGCATCGTCGACATCAGTGTTTGTTTTTAGAGATGTGTTTAGGTCCAGTTTATGTTCTAAGGATGATTGAAAGGACTGCCAGTCAACTGGACCAGGAGTGAGTGTAGGTCTTGGAGGTATAGAGTGGGAATCAGCATCGGAGTTGAAGAGAAGGAGTACTGGACTGTGATCGGAGGATAGGTCATCGAGAGTGGAAATAGAGGTAGGAATTTGGGAAATACCATGGGCAATGAAGAAGTCTAGGATGTCAGGACGTTTTGAGCGGGAAGTGGGCCAGTATGTAGGGGAAGAAGGGGTGATTATTTTGGCAGGGAAGGTGGAGAAGGTTTGTAGTAAGGTTCGTCCTCGAGGAGCCACACGGCTGAACCCACTGGGGGTGTTTAGAATTAAAATCCCCACCATTTAGGAAGCGAGGACCTAGATGCTGGAAGAAGGAATGAAAGGTATTGGTGGAAACAGATTTATTAGGAGAACAATATACGGCTGCAATGGTAATAGGAAATTGAAATGTTGATTGGAGGGAAATTGAAGTGCTCTGCAGGATGTTTGGTGAGAATTGATTAGGAATTAGGAAGTGGGAAAGTGATGAGCGAACAAGAATTGCTGTTCCGCCATGTGCTGTTCCGTCTGGATGGTCAGTTCTGTACGTTTTGTATCCCTGGATGTAGAATGGAGTCCGTCGAGTCAGGTGTGTTTCAGTTAGTAGCGCTATGTCAATGCTTTTGTCCTTTAGAAGTAAGTATAGTTCGTCCTTGTGATTTAGTAGTCCGTTGGAGTTCCACAGGAGGATTGTGAGAGGTTTGCAGGAAGGATGAATCATGATTGGGAGGGATGAAGTTGGCAGAGTTTTTGAAAAATGGCTATGAGGGGTGAAATAAGGGTTTTTAATTCCGCTAGGAAAGCCTTTAATGATTCGGTGATGGAGTTTAATTCAGAAAGGAATGAGGGTAAAGGAGGCGATGGAATGGTAGAGGATTCAGGGGAGGAGGTGATGGCACCTTTCACTGCTGTTGAGTAGATGGCTGTAGTGAGACCTGACGTAGAGGCATGGACTACAGGAGGTTGAGGCTGCACATGGGATAATGGTTCGTGGCGTGGTATAGCAGGCTGCTTCGTCTGGAGACTGTCCTGGCGAGGAAAATTTGCTGAGGAGATCTTGGTCTGCTCAGTTTTGGAGTTGTCTTGGCGATGTCGCACTTCTGGAGTAGGGTTTTCCCTTGAGAGTTGCCGACGTTTCTTCAATAGTTCTTGATAAACTGAGCAACCTTTATAGTTGGCAGGGTGTTCGCCCTGGCAGTGAACACATTTAGCTTTTTCTTCTCTCGTCTTCTTTTGGCATTGCGATGTTAAATGCTGTCCTGCACATTTTACACACGCTGGATTTAGTGTGCAAAAGTTTTTGGTGTAAGACACAAACAAAACAACAGATCTAGGCACTGACTATCTTATTACTGAATAAGAAATGAAGATGGGAGGGATGGTTGGAAGGAATTCTAGGATGAAACCACAGGATGGTGTATGTAACTACAACCCCTGGAAGGGAGGAAGCGCGACCCCCAACTTTGCAGAACTCCTAGACTCCAAGAACTAGACTATGAGACCGCCGCGCTTCTTGTCCCGGAACCCCTACGTATCTTACTATCCTTCTTACTATCCGTATCTTACTATCCTTCTTACCCGAGGGGAGAATATTTTCACAAGATTTAAGATCGAACACTTCCCATTGGACATGGGCGTAAATAGAAATTAATTTCGGAGGGGACTGGGAAAATTTTGGGGGGGGGCTGCTGAGACCATTTCCGGTGTATGGAATACTAACAATTTAGATCTTGGAAGAGTTTTAGCCAACTAAAACGCTATTACACCCAAAATAGAATATGTTTTATGAACTAAATGATCTTATTTAATTTATTTTTAAGGGTTTTATTAAATTTTTCAAATCAAAATTTCGGGGGAGGGGGGCTGCAGCCCCTTTAGCCCCCCCCTTATATACGCCCATACCATTGGAGACAC
Source organism: Gonocerus acuteangulatus (assembly GCA_946811695.1). Classification (NCBI taxonomy): domain Eukaryota; kingdom Metazoa; phylum Arthropoda; class Insecta; order Hemiptera; family Coreidae; genus Gonocerus; species Gonocerus acuteangulatus. The sequence continues at coordinate 122,583,103 of OX328124.1, forward strand.
AGACTCGTAAAAATTCGAATTATCCAAAGTTTTATTCGAATCAACCACGATTTTTTTTTACATTGTTTATGCCATAAATTCTAGGGACCGAGAGAAATATTCGAATTAACCACAATTTCGAATTATCGAAGTTCGAATTATCCATGTTCCACTGTATATATATATATATATATATATATATATATATATATATATATATATATATATATAAACACACACATAAAGTTTAGCTGGTTTTCACAAATTGCTAAATCTTCACAAACTGAAAGAAACATCTAAAAGCAACCTTTTTTTTTTGTTAATAAACAAGTTTTCTTCACGGTTTCGTAGCCAAATAGCCTTTTTCCTTTTTAGTTTCGATAGCTATATAACGTATAAGGCTTCATACATAAGCTTATAGTAGCTATCTATATAAGGATATTACAAATCTCTACTCCACCAAATCCACACCTCCAGTGACAGGAGTCTATGCTTCTAACCACTGTACCACTCTATTATGACACTATTATCAGCTACTGTAAAGAGTCTGTATGAAGAAACAAGAGGCTACGTGAGTGAAAGCCTTCGGATAGTTAACCCTTTGAGTGCATAAAAACTACCTTAATAGAACTCTGCTTATTGGCTTGTCCTCAGAGAGAGTTTTATCATCCAATCTTCGATAAGGAAGCACATTTCGATTGTAGTCTGAAAATAAATCTACCTATTCCAGCTGATCTGTAATTATTTGTTTGTCTTTTTCAAATAAAAAAAAAAAAAATTATAAGTTCTACAACTATAAAACACTATTTGGAAAACGAATAATAACGAAAACATGCAATAATTATGCCAATCCGGAAATTAGGGAAATGCTCAAAAGGGGGTTACCAACTATAGAGCAATCTCACTCATTTGTTGTCTGTTTAAATTACTGGAGAGGATGGCGAACAAAAGATTATGTTGGGTTCTGGAGTATTACAACCTCCTAAGCAACCTACAGACTGGATTCAGAAAAGAAAGATCTACGCTCTGACAATCTGACAATTTAGTGCAGTTAGACAAAATCTGGTGTATAAAAAGCTTTCGATACAACATGGAGGGAGATAAGGGTTCATGGAAAAAATATATTCATGGGGAATTCGACGGAATCCAGCCATATTCATTAAGAACATCCTTGAAGATACTAAGTACTAATAGGGAGTAGTCTGTCTAGTTACCACAGTCAATATCCTCAAGGACGTGCGTTGAGTCCCACCCTGTTTGCAATAGCCATTAACAACATCTCGAACTGTGTAACTAAAAGTGTTAAAGGATTATTGTGTACTGATGATTTTGCAATAGTTTGTAAAGCGGTAAGCCTTCAATTCATAAAAAAATCTCTCTATGAAGATGCCATGTGTGTAACCCGGACACCCAATCATAAAAATAAATGGGACCTATCTCACTTACGTGGAGTATATTCGTTTCCTAGGACTAACCTTTGACAAAAAAATTAAAAGGAGTAATCATATAACACCCTTAAAAGGCGATCTGCAGATACACTGAAACTCCTTAAAGTTCTTTCAAATACGTCCTGGGGAGAAGATCGAAAATCTGTGGCTACTATCTACAAAGCTTTAGTCCTCTCAAAAGTGTTTTATAGAAGTATAGTTTATGGGTCTTCAAGACAAATGTGCTTTGAAAATTGGATTCCATCCATCATGAAGGAATAAGTATAGCCATAGGAGCCTTCCGGTGCAGCACAAAACTTAGCGTTTTTGCAGATTCAGTAATCCCCCCTCTGCTTTTTAGAAGGCAAGGAGTAGCTGCAAAGTACATGCGTAAATTTTCCACGCGCCTACAGCACCTAGTATTTCTGTATGCCTTCAACCAAAGAAACGGATAGCAATTTGAAAATAAGCGAACATCCACTAAACCGCTAGGAATATGAATGAGCAAACATAGAATCTACTCCCCCATGGACGATATCTCAACAAATTATCAACACAATACTCGCAAACACAATTAACAAACCTAAGGGAGATATACCAGCCCTATAAAAAAATTAACCATAAGACATAATAGAAAAACATAAAAAAGATTGACTATTATTCACTGTCGGTTCGAAATCTCAGGATATGGTAAAATGTCCATAATTCTTGACCGTGTGATGGGTTTATCCTCATGGTGCGTTTCCACTTATTAGAAAGAGCGGAAACTCACCTTGCGCCGCAATCTGAGTCTCAATACAAGCCGCCAATTAAATTACTTACTTATAATATAGGACATCACTCACCTATTATTTTGTAGAGCTTTTCAGAGAGATGGTTGCTAATCATTCCACATATGTGTGCACCCAGGGAGTGTCCGACGCAGGTTGTGTCCGAGGCGTCTGCTCCGTTGTGTGTAAGGTAGGAATAGAACTGTGCAGCACACTGTGCAACAAGCCTCGTGTTGCTGATAGAAGATAGGTAACAAGGAAACACGCCCAAGGGTTCCCAGTCAACTGTGAAGACATTGTAATCCCCTCGTCTCAGGTAGGCTGCAAAGGTAAAGACCGAGAATGAGATAGAGTCAATGTCAGAGAACAGTAGGTCTAGGCGGGATGTCTCTATAGTGGGAGAAATATAACTTGTCATTTAGGGAAAGCGTAGAGGGGGCTCGACGTAGCCAGTCCAACAACAACAACCCTTCAAGGCCCCATTCTGCCTCGGTGCGAGACTAGGAGCGGAAGGATTGGCAACCCAATAAAGCCGTCATTGGCTAAAGGCGCCTCCACCTTCTCCTACCCGTCCACAGCCAAGTGACAAGTTATATCTTTCACTCTATAGAATGTTTCCTGGTATATTATACATTGCTATTCTCAGCAATTCTAGTAGAGTTAAGAATAGCAAAGTATTGGGCATAATCATAAATACGATTACAATTATAATCACAGGGTTTCGAGGCGTGATTATAATCACAGGGTTTCGAGGCGTGATTATAATCACAGGGTTTCGAGGCGTGATTATAATCACAGGATTTCAAGACGTGATTATAATCAAAGATCCTGGAGATCTGATTACGATTACAATTATAATCGTAATTACTAGAGTGATTACATTAAACTTTTAATCACGTTTTTGCGCGGTTCCTGCGCCCTTCATAAGGAGAAAACCGTCTTATTAGTTTGACCTCATGACGCAATCCGGGATTTGACTATATTCAATATATTTTTTATTCTTCTTATAAATCTGAATCAAATGATATTATCATTACAATTTTCATCGATCTTTTTAACTGAAAAATGTAATCTGATAATGAGTGGTTCACAACTAATGTTTGTCTAATGTTTGTTACAATTCTAGACATTCTTCTTGCAATTTTTCTCTCTGAACTGTAGGAAGTTTTTATGTTCGATTTTCATAACATATCCAGATAATTTGCTGCATCCCTGTATTTACTTTCAGGAGACTTTCTTACGACACGTTATTTGTAAATGTTATACTTTTCTCAAAACTGGGAATTTCGTTGTGAGCCAAGTTCTTTAAAAAAAATGTAAAGACATTTTAAAGAAAGAGTATCCTTTTTTTTGTCCAATAATTCTAGATGAGAATATTTATCAAATATAAAATTTAAGACACATCCGTTAAAATCTATTTTCTTCTCATTGCGAATGTAAAATAAGTATGTCAAAGGAAAAAAAAGCTTCAAAGGAAGTTAAATTACTCCACCGGGTGGATACTGATGATCCTGATTTTAATTGGAATACACTGACAAGAGGTATTTATACGACAGATTCATGCAACCGTTATAATGTTGACGCATCTTCCTTTTTATCTACAGTTCTATGAATCTGCATTTTTACCTAAATCTGACACATTAATAATGGATTTCTTGTGAGAGGCTGAAGACGTCACTTGCCACTCTTAAGCCGTGTTTGATTTTCAAGCTTGGTCACGAATCTCACCAGTAGCCATCTGGGATCTCAATGCAACAAGTGTTTGTTTTTTTTTTTAAATTAAAAAAAAAATGTTTTTTGGGAAATTTCGGATTCATCTTCTCGCGTAATTAAACTCCAAGATGACGAAACTTTTGTTAGAATTACATGAAAATGAGAGGATTTTATACCCATCTTGCAAAGAATATAAAGACCGGGACTTGCGGTTGGCTGCCGTGAAAAGGATTTGCTAAGTGATGCAAATTCCAGGATCAAGTCAACGTCAAATTCAAGAATTTAAGAAGTTCATATTGCCAGGAGCTTCAGGGTAAAATCACATCGCAGCTCCAAATCTAATAAATTTGTTGCCCCTAAAGTCCTCCTTTTTCGATTCACTCTCTCACCCACCTGCACTTTTACTTCCGTTTTGTAATATTTACTTGACATTCCATTAACTTATGGGCCGAAATCCTGCTATAAACCGTACCGGCAGCTCCACACGGAGTTCTTGTAAAAGTCATGAATTCCCAGTAAATACTGAATGGTGATTCTTGGCCGTTTGTACGGACATGCGATCTCATGCTTCATCCCCACTTGGATTTTGTGAGGCAAGAACCACGAAAGCGAGATTAAGAGTGACCAGTTTTTTTTTTTATTTAAGAAAAAAAAAATCACAGTATGGCTTGAACGGCATGTTAATGTTTGCAAAGGCCTGGATGAGTGTATGATGTTGTGACGGGGATTATCTTAATCCCTCACGTTAAGGTGACTCATTAACTAGTCTGTGCAGATATTTCCATCGAGATAAATAATACTTTGGTTTTATCCGCATTAATTTGCAGATTATTCCAAGCACTTTATGTAGTCACGATTATCGTTGCCCATCCGAAGAAAAAGGCTTTGACAAAATTCTCTACTTTCTATAATGCTTTTGTTTTTGCAACAAACACGCACTCACACACTCACATATATATATATATATATATGCATATGGATTGGCTGTTGATACTTGACAGTAGGAAAGGATTTTTTACAATAATTTCGTTATAATAGCTAACCTTCATCGTAATTTTACATCGGAATATGGTAACTAATAACCAGCAATGAATGTTTTGCAGGTATATATTTATTTGTACGTCTGTCTTTTTCGTGAAATGATACCCACGAGGCCAAAAACCATAGTCACGTTGAATCCACCGGTTCCCGAAGATCACCGAAGTTAAGCAACGTCGGGCGTGGCCAGTAACAAAATGGGAGACCGTCCACGTGATGTTGGCATTATAAAGGGTGGCAACCTGTAGATAGCCCGGTGTTAAGAGCCCAATATTTAATACGCAGTTATACACACAAAAAAATAGATTACCACGTTGTAAAATTGTAAGCATTATGGAAAGTACAGAGGTACGTCTTATATAAATTATTTTGGAGTGGTTTTGTTTCAAGAAGATAAGTTAGATATCAAAATTCAGATTATGTATTTCGTTGTTTTGGGATTTTGGTTTTATTTGCTTTATGTTTGCTAAGATCTGATGTAGGTACCAGTAGTGTTACCAATAACTATAAGATACCCAGTACTTTGGATCGGTACTTACCATCCCTGATGTATGTCATGGGTACCTTCCTCTCTGTACCATTGAACCCATGGATGATAATAACATTCTTCTTATCGGGGTCCCATCCGCTGTACCTCAGGGGGACTGTAGATCGGATGTCAATCTCTTTACGGTAGGAGGCTTTACTACAAAACATACACAAAACATTAACAATAGCATGGAATTAGATTTACCTTACAAACAAACATAAGGGCTCATCGTCTTAGCTGCGGAGCCCTTTAAATAAATGAATAAGAAAAATTATTTCGTTTAGAGCATTCTGCTCAAATTCAGGAGCATAACCAATGTACTGTATAACATATCGTCGATACAAATGCAAAGTAACGAGAGTGAAAAAATGCATCTCTCATTGTCAATCTTTATTAATTTCTGCTGGACTTATGTACGGTAAATTTTCGAATCTTAGATCACTCTATTAAAGGGGAAGTATTCCACTATCAAAAGGTCAAATCTGCCGAATATTTGACTGTCCAAAAAAAAAGTTATAAATAAATGCTTTTCCACTCTGAAAAGTGGTGATTTTCACATTCGATACTTTGCATTTGTAACGACGATATAGTCTTCTTTTTCTTACATAGCTACCGCGTATGCGCGAAACTAAGTGGACACCTTCTTTTGACACTTTTTTTGTAACGCTAGGTCCACCCGATAAACCTATGTAATGTATTCTATAACATATAGTCATCTTTTTCGTACATGGCCACTGCGCAAGCGCGAACGACTCTGCGCATGCACGAAGGCCAGCGGGTTTTTTTTTCAGTTTAGTCACTGCTAAAGTACCTATATTTATGCTAAAAGTAACATATTTATTAGTTAATAAACTAAAAAAAGATTATCTGCAATATGTTACAAACTACATATGGGGTCATCGCCGTAGATGCGAAGCCCTTAAAATAAATAAATAAAAAAAAACAGCATATTTAACTACTAATATAACTAAAACAACAGATTAGCTGCTGTATGGTGCAAATCTAACCATTCTTCGATATGTCGTTGGAGTAAATTTTCAATGTTTCACAAAATAGCAAAAATAAACATTAAGGGGGTCTAGCGCCTTAGATTCATAAGCGGGAGATTGTGGGTTCGACCCCCACCGGCGGCAGGAATTTTCTCATCCCACGGCTAGTAACAAAACGGCTCGTACGGAAAAATCCTCGCTGCACCCTGGATGTCGAAGCGCCGTAAAACAAATAAAATAAAATAAAAGAAAAAATAACTAAAACCTAATTAACATTAAGAATTAAAGCTTTCCTAATGGCATTAGCAATAAGACTGGAAATGCGATAAGATGACGCAGTTCCTGCTAGTCGGATATTGAAGGACAATTTATTTATTTAAATTTTAACGTCCATTATAAAAAAACTAAGAATTTTAGGGCGGGTTATTTATATTATTATTATAGGTCTCTACCCTTTTAGCACTTTCCTCCGAAGGAAAGTAGCTATTGAGGTTGGACTCATGACGGAATTTTTGAAAAATTTCTTCAAATCTTTATCGATCCTACCTTTATCGAGGCACCGAAAATGACCCCCGTTAAAATTAATATATATATATATATATATATATATATATATATATATATATATATATATATATATATATATGTCTGTTAACACGATAGCGGCCAGCGTTTTTGTTTTTTCTTCACGAAAATTGATATATAGCATTCAAATAGCAAATGATTGAACGAGTTCGTTAACCACCAAAATCGGTCCACCGGAAGGGGGGGTTTACCCCGAACCCAAAACACTAATTTGACAATGTCAGCTGTAATATTTGTTGTATTTCAACGAAACTTGATATTCGTACTGGTAATATAGAGAAAAAGGTGAGATGTGAAAATAAACTAAATCGGTTCATTAGGAGGAGGAGGAGGGGGGGGGGGGGTTACTCCGGACCCACAATACCAATTCGTTATTACCAGCCGTGATTTTGGTTATATTTGGACAAAACTCGGTACTCGCAGTGGTAATCTACAGGTAAATATGTCTAGTAAAAATAAACTAAATCGGTTCATTAGGAGGGAGGGTTTACTCCGGACCCAAATTACTAATATACTCATACCGGTCGTAATTTCTGCTGTATTGTAACGAAACGCGGTATTCGTGGGTAATTCACGTGAAAGACGTTTTGAAAAATGAGCTAAATCGGTCTATCGGAAAGGGGGGTTTACTTTGTAATATATTTGAATAGAATAGCCCGCCAGGCGTAGGTTCACAACGCCGCCGCAAAAAGCGCCTTCTACCACTAGAGAGACTGTATCCTGTTCCTGCGTCAGATCAAAAGGCGAAAATATGAAGTTTTTTGTATTTATTAAGTAGTGTAGTAGGTACCATATGTAAACATAACAATGGAAGCAAATTGATAATAGTTGAACAGTTAATCATTACAAAATTAAAAGAGAACTATTCATGTTTTAATCTATTTATGTAGGATATTTTAAGCAAATTATTCTGGAAATCAGTCTACACTACCCAAATTCTGAGGAAAGTGCTTAGTTTTGCAGCTCCTGCGTGACGGACTTTTCTAGCCAGGATTGGGGTGATGCCTTCTTTTTTTCCAAGGATAAGCCACCATCCCTAGTGGGAATCGATTCCATGACCTTAGGCACGGACAATTGAGCTGCTTTATAAAATCTAGTCTTCATATTTTAATTTAAATATGATTATTATTATTCTATTTAAAAAGTCTATCTAATATGCTTTGTTGTCACCAGAACCGTGTGTTTAGCCTGAGCAGATTTTTCAATTCCGCATGCGTGACATTTGAGGGAAATATTCCCGACGGTTCCGTCATTTGAAACTTTCTATTTCAAGAACAACACGGAACGTGAAATACTAGAGAACCTTTTTGTGACTGGAGAAGGCTTTGATAGGTTAGGCAAGGGAGATAGTGTTTTATGTTTACTTAGCCAAAACTAAGGTTGAAAACTGATTATGTCTCGTTTAGGACTAGGGAAGGCTATGAGAGACTAGACAAGGGAGATAGTGTTTAATTTTTATCAATACTTAGCCAAAGCTAAGGTTGAAAACTGATTATGTCTCGTTTAGGACTAGGGAAGGCTATGAGAGGTCAGGCAAGGGAGATAGTGTTTAATGTTTATCAATACTTAGCCAAAGCTAAGGCTGAAAACTGATTATGTCTCGTTTAGGACTAGGGAAGGCTATGAGAGGTCAGGCAAGGGAGATAGTGTTTAATATTTATCAATACTTAGCCAAAGCTAAGGCTGAAAACTGATTATGTCTCGTTTAGGACTAGGGAAGGCTTTGAGATGACAGACAAGGGGGATAGTGTTTAATGTTTATCAATACTTAGCCAAAGCTAAGGCTGAAAACTGATTATGTCTCGTTTAGGACTAGGGAAGGCTATGAGAGGTCAGGCAAGGGAGATAGTGTTTAATATTTATCAATACTTAGCCAAAGCTAAGGCTGAAAACTGATTATGTCTCGTTTAGGACTAGGGAAGGCTTTGAGATGACAGACAAGGGGGATAGTGTTTAATGTTTATCAATACTTAGCCAAAGCTAAGGCTGAAAACTGATTATGTCTCGTTTAGGACTAGGGAAGGCTTTGAGATGACAGACAAGGGGGATAGTGTTTAATGTTTATCAATACTTAGCCAAAGCTAAGGTTGAAAACGTAAACCTCCTAGTGATAAGGTTATAACAGATCGGCGGGATTTTTTCCGCCAATTTTCTGTAGCGAGAATATAGACCATGCCCTTTTCCCATCCAGGTAAACCATCCAATTTTATCGCCAAGAAGAAGTGATTTTATCTAGGCTTTGGATAGGCCAACACGACTTACCCACTCATATTTACTGGATAGAAAAGATGGACCAACTTGCAGACAGTGTGACAGAAGCCAAATAGTCAAATATATATAGACAGACTGTAGACAACGCAGCGACTTGAAAATTCTTTACAACTTACATGACTTAGGCTTCACCTACATTGGAGCCGTATTTCTCCCGATCCAATTTCGTTTGACCGACAACGGCCGACGTGAGTTCCTACATTGGTCCCGACCCGATCCGATCCGGTATTCAAAGATACGACTATATGTAATATTTTATTTTGTTTTTATTTATTATCACCATCATGTCTTTTTTTCTACCTTTTTTTTTTTATAAACAGCCTGGTTAATATTTAAACGGATCTTTCTTGTGGCGTCCCAACGGGTTCATCGCCACTGTTGCGGAGCTCACAATGAATAAGGGTGAAAACATAGTGGAGTGGCGAGGGCAGAGGGTAGCCGAGAGGGTAGCTGAGAGGGTTAGAAATAATGCATGTATTTACACTTGCCAAAACATAGAGGAGCGGCGAGGGTAGAGGGTAGCCGAGAGGTTTGCAAATAATGCATGTATTTAAACTTGCCAAAACATAGAGGAGCGGCGAGGGTAGAGGGTAGCCGAGAGGGTTGCAAATAATGGATGTATTTACACTTACCAAAACATAGAGGAGCGGCGAGGGTAGAGGGTAGCCGAGAGGGTTGAAAATAATGCATGTATTTACACTTGCCAAAACATAGTGGAGCGGCGAGGGTAGAGGGTAGCCGAGAGGGTTGCAAATAATGCGTGTATTTACACTTGCCAAAACATAGTGGAGCGGCGAGGGTAGAGGGTAGCCGAGAGGGTTGCAAATAATGCATGTATTTAAACTTGCCAAAACATCGAGGAGCGGCGAGGGTAGAGGGTAGCCGAGAGGGTTGCAAATAATGCATGTATTTAAACTTGCCAAAACATAGAGGAGCGGCGAGGGTAGAGGGTAGCCGAGAGGGTTGCAAATAATGCATGTATTTAAACTTGCCAAAACATAGAGGAGCGGCGAGGGTAGAGGGTAGCCGAGAGGGTTGCAAATAATGCATGTATTTAAACTTGCCAAAACATAGAGGAGCGGCGAGGGTAGAGGGTAGCCGAGAGGGTTGCAAATAATGCATGTATTTAAACTTGCCAAAACATAGTGGAGCGGCGAGGGTAGAGGGTAGCCGAGAGGGTTGCAAATAATGCATGTATTTACACTTGCCAAAACATAGAGGAGCGGCGAGGGTAGTCGAGAGGGTTGAAAATAATGCATGTATTTACACTTGCCAAACATAGTGGAGCGGGTAAAAGGCTGTTACCCTCTCGGCTACACTCTACCCTCGCCGCTCCACTATGTTTACACTCTACCCTCGCCGCTCCACTATGTTTACACTCTACCCTCGCCGCTCCACTATGTTTACACTCTACCCTCGCCGCTCCACTATGTTTTCGCCCTAAGTATTGATAAACATTAAATACTAGCTCCCTTGTCTGACATCTCAATGCCTTCGCTGATCCTAAACGAAGAAAAATCAGTTTTCATAGCTCTATTACGCTGGAACAGCAACATTGCAACCCCAACTTCTAACATACTCAGTAATTTGTTGCTAATTTGTTGCTAATTTGTTACACTATTTTCAAATTTGTCGCTCCAGCCGTTTCCGAGAAAACGTGGCTGTGCTAGCGTAATATTACGCCAGCACAGCCACCCCCGTAACTTTTGATCTAATTGTCTGACGAAATTCAGATTGGTACGAGAATTTGTTGCTAATTTGTTGCTCTAGAATGACACCAATCACGAATTTGTCGCTCCAGCCGTTTCCGAGAAAACGTGGCTGTGCTAGCGTAATATTACGCCAGCACAGCCACCCCCGTAACTTTTGATCTAATTGTCTGACGAAATTCAGATTGGTACGAGAATTTGTTGCTAATTTGTTGCTCTAGAATGACACCAATCACGAATTTGTCGCTCCAGCCGTTTCCGAGAAAACGTGGCTGTGCTAGCGTAATATTACGCTAGCACAGCCACCCCCGTAACTTTTGATCTAATTGTCTGACGAAATTCAGATTGGTACGAAAATTTGTTGCTAATTTGTTGCTCTAGAATGACACCAATCACGAATTTGTCGCTCCAGCCGTTTCCGAGAAAAGGTGGCTGTGCTAGCGTAATATTACGCTAGCACAGCCACCCCCGTAACTTTTGATCTAATTGTCTGACGAAATTCAGATTGGTACGAGAATTTGTTGCTAATTTGTTGCTCTAGAATGACACCAATCACGAATTTGTCGCTCCAGCCGTTTCCGAGAAAACGTGGCTGTGCTAGCGTAATATTACGCCAGCACAGCCACCCCCGTAACTTTTGATCTAATTGTCTGACGAAATTCAGATTGGTACGAGAATTTGTTGCTAATTTGTTGCTCTAGAATGACACCAATCACGAATTTGTCGCTCCAGCCGTTTCCGAGAAAACGTGGCTGTGCTAGCGTAATATTACGCTAGCACAGCCACCCCCGTAACTTTTGATCTAATTGTCTGACGAAATTCAGATTGGTACGAGAATTTGTTGCTAATTTGTTGCTCTAGAATGACACCAATCACGAATTTGTCGCTCCAGCCGTTTCCGAGAAAACGTGGCTGTGCTAGCGTAATATTACGCCAGCACAGCCACCCCCGTAACTTTTGATCTAATTGTCTGACGAAATTCAGATTGGTACGAGAATTTGTTGCTAATTTGTTGCTCTAGAATGATACCAATCACGAATTTGTCGCTCCAGCCGTTTCCGAGAAAACGTGGCTGTGCTAGCGTAATATTACGCCAGCACAGCCACCCCCGTAACTTTTGATCTAATTGTCTGACGAAATTCAGATTGGTACGAGAATTTGTTGCTAATTTGTTGCTCTAGAATGACACCAATCACGAATTTGTCGCTCCAGCCGTTTCCGAGAAAACGTGGCTGTGCTAGCGTAATATTACGCCAGCACAGCCACCCCCGTAACTTTTGATCTAATTGTCTGACGAAATTCAGATTGGTACGAGAATTTGTTGCTAATTTGTTGCTCTAGAATGACACCAATCACGAATTTGTCGCTCCAGCCGTTGCCAAGAAAACGTGGCTGTGCTAGCGTAATATTACGCCAGCACTGCCACCCCCGTAACTTTTGATCTAATTATCTGACAAAATTCAGATTGGTACCAGAATTTGTTGCTAATTTGTTGCTCTAGAAGGACACCAATCACGAATTTGTCGCTCCAGCCGTTTCCGAGAAAACGTGGCTGTGCTAGCGTAATATTACGCCAGCACAGCCACCCCCGTAACTTTTGATCTAATTGTCTGACGAAATTCAGATTGGTACGAGAATTTGTTGCTAATTTGTTGCTCTAGAATGACACCAATCACGAATTTGTCGCTCCAGCCGTTTCCGAGAAAACGTGGCTGTGCTAGCGTAATATTACGCCAGCACAGCCACCCCCGTAACTTTTGATCTAATTTTCTGACGAAATTCAGATTGGTACGAGAATTTGTTGCTAATTTGTTGCTCTAGAATGACACCAATCACGAATTTGTCGCTCCAGCCGTTTCCGAGAAAACGTGGCTGTGCTAGCGTAATATTACGCTAGCACAGCCACCCCCGTAACTTTTGATCTAATTGTCTGACGAAATTCAGATTGGTACGAGAATTTGTTGCTAATTTGTTGCTCTAGAATGACACCAATCACGAATTTGTCGCTCCAGCCGTTTCCGAGAAAACGTGGCTGTGCTAGCGTAATATTACGCCAGCACAGCCACCCCTGTAACTTTTGATCTAATTGTCTGACGAAATTCAGATTGGTACGAGAATTTGTTGCTAATTTGTTGCTCTAGAATGACGCCAATCACGAATTTGTCGCTCCAGCCGTTTCCGAGAAAACGTGGCTGTGCAAGCATAATATTACGCCACGAGTTCGGACGCATAGCGCAGGAAATCACGTGACCTTGAGATAATTTGGTTCGACAAATACGACCGATATTCCATTTTCCCTATATATTTAAGCGGAAATCGCCCTGAGAACACTTTGAAGTGAGTAAGGAATATTTTAAGGTGAGTTGTAATTCCCATGATTTTCGTAGATGATGAAACGTCTGTGTATGTAATTAAACCCTAATTTTTCATATTGTTTACATGGGCGTATATAAGGGGGGGGGCTGAGGGGCTGCAGCCCCTCCCGGAATTTTGATTTCATGGTAATAACTAGAGACCGAAAATAACTATTTTTATTTCAAATGAGTTTCACTTAACCTTTAATTTTTATTATTAGGAAATAAAAATAGAAATTCCATCGTAATTGATAATATCAATTAGATATAAAATATAAAATACATTATATTTTACTATTTTAAAAAAAAATGTTTAATAATTTTTATTTCAAAACCTTAAAAATAAAAATTATTTGAATAATGTTATTTCGACATTTTTTTATAACAATTTTTTTTTTACTTTAACTTTAAACATTATTTTAAATAATAAAAACAAATTAGTGCTATAATAAATAGAAAGCAATACACAAAAACAAATTCTAGAATATACAATATATACTCATAGAAATCAATTGGATTTAGAGGAACTTTGATTCACTGACATAAAGAAATAACTTCTAATAATCAAAAGGTTCTAAATCATGTATTTATTTATTCGGAGGTTAAGAGATATTTAATAATAAAATAATAAAATTAAAATTTAATAAAATATATTTAATAAATATATTTAATAAATAAAATAATAAAAATTAAAAGTTAAGTAATTTTTATTATTGGGAATTAAAAATAAAAATTCCATCGTAATTGATATATTTCATTATTTTTTTATTCGATTGACACCCCCATTTTTCCACAATTTTTGATATTTAAAAGCGAAACTTGGTGGGTATTAACGTGGTCGAATGTACATTCATTGGACCTAATGCACGATCCCTCAACTTTCTCCAGTTCTTCTCCAGAGACCCTAACTCTAGAATCTCCAATGGAAAGGGGTTATTTTTATGACGGATTATTGTAGAGAATTGAATTTTAGGTCGATTTTATATCAGTCATTTTTTCGCTAAAGCGCACCAATGAGTAACAAATTGCCAAAAACCGTTAAAACCCTTGTTTTTTGTCACTTTTCTGCCAATAACGCAGAAAGTATGTCCGTAATGGAAAAAGTAATTGGTATAAACGTTGTAGAGGATTAAATTTTCTTTCCAAAAAGTACCTTTAAATGCCTAAAACGTAAATAGGAATGGGGCAAAACACACTTTTGTTTTTGAAGTTTTCAGAAAAGTTTATGATCAACGTGGTCTACGCTTCCGTAAAACTTAATAAACATTTTCAACAACTTTTTGCTCCACCTAAAAATCAAATTCAATTACTTTATAAAGGCATTAAAATAATAAATTTAAAGCAATAGAACTCACCTAATCATTAGAATTTCGTAGCAATTATTTTTGTGTTGGACGATTTATTTATTTTTTACGGCGTCTTGACATCTAGGCCATTAGTGCCGACATCCAGGGTGCAGCGAGGAATTTCCTAAATAATAAAAGTTGAGGGGTCGTGCATTGGGTCCAATGAATGTACATTCGACCACGTTAATACCCACCAAGTTTCGCTTTTAAATATCAAAAATTGTGGAATACAGGGTGTTCAAAACTCGATTGACACCCCCCTTTTTATATATATATATATATATATATATATATATATATATATATATATATATATATATAAATTTGAACCACCATTATTTTCGATCTCTAGGGGATCTGAAACGCAAAATTTTCTAGTCGGCACATCATCACATCACCTGTGTGACTAGGTGTCGTCAATGTGTTTTGCAAGGAAGCCTTTTGTAAAAACGTTCATAATTTTCGATGTATTTGTTCTGTAATTAACTTTTATGCAAGAATTAATATCAAGAATAATTTTCATTTAATTTTGATGATATCACAAAAAAAACACAAATTACTCTTATTTATTTGCTGTTTTTTTTATTCTAGAATTTCAATTACATTATGAAATTGAGAGATAATCTCCGTTTTGAGTATTCCTTTGGAAATTTGATTAAATAAAACAACTTTTGTGTGATTCGGCAGTCTGGAGGATTTATTTTCGAAGAGTAGTGATTTTCGAAAAGTTGTCACTAACCAGAAGTTTATATTATTATTGTTTGAATTGATACTACGGTTTGAATGAGATAATTGTGGGCATTTAATGTACATTAGCCTTTAAGAACATTTATGGGCCTTTATTTCTTTTTTTTATTTATTTAATTTATAGAGTTCTGCAACAGAGGCGAAAAACTCTTTAAATGTCAGTCGTCAACTTCAAATGTGATATATATGTATATAAGAACAAATGAAGAAATAAAATTGGAAAAGAATGAAGAAAAAAACAAACAAACAAAATAAAATAAAATAATCAAAACAGACAAAATTTAGTAAATTAAATTTTTGTGTATAATAAAGAGTTTTTTAAATGTTTGAGTAATGCATTGATGTGTGGGCTACCTTCTGTCAGTATTTCGTGTAAGTCGTAAGGTATGGTCAGGTTATTGCGCTGTCTGCAGTTGGTAAGTATATGTTTAACCGTCAGAGTCTCGTTACAATATCTACAAGTTGGTCTGTCCTTTCTGTCCAGTCAGAAGGAATGGGTAAGTAAGGTATGGTCAGGTTATTGCGTTGTCTGCAAATGGTAAGTATATGTTTAACCGTCAGAGTCTCGTTACAATATCTACAAGTTGGTCTGTCCTTTCTGTCCAGTCAGAAGGAATGGGTAAGTAAGGTATGGTCAGGTTATTGCGTTGTCTGCAAATGGTAAGTATATGTTTAACCGTCAGAGTCTCGTTACAATATCTACAAGTTGGTCTGTCCTTTCTGTCTAGTAGGTAGGAGTGGGTAAGTAAGGTGTGTCCAATACGAAGCCTAGATAGGATGACTTCGTCCCGGCGGGACAACTGTTCATTTGTCCAGGCTTTCGTTGTATTTTTGTATATGGGCCTTTAAGAATATGAAAAAGTCCGACTCGCAGGAACTGCGTCATCTTAGCGCGGTTACGTACATCTTGAAGAAATGGAATAGATTAGCATCACAAATCACAGGAAACTGACAGCCACTGCCATCATGATTACCACAGCCACTCCAAACTTATTACCAATACCTTTCACCGTTTGTTAGCTTATTTTACTACAATACTAATTTTACTGATAAATGCAATTTAAAACTAGAAACAACCAATTAAAAAGTGAGATAAAGAAAGAGAAAAACCATTTCAAAACAATCACTTTTTAAGTTTTAAGCCCTTATATCTCTCATTGACGTTGTCCCATCGAATATTGCTTCACAACATTTTTTGTAGAGAATTTAGTAAGCATTCGAATGGTCACTTTCCACTTACCACGATTTCCCAACCGGTATCGAGATATTTACGAAAAATGTATGGAGATCCGAAAATTTTTCACGTCTATTAATAAAATATTTTTTTCGCATACTTCCTTAACTTCAAATATAACCAAAATTTAATCATCTTAGTTGGGATTAATTTCCAAGATGTAGAAAATATTTCAATTGAATCCCGCGATTCTAAGTACTCACAAAAAAATAATGACCTACAAAAACATTGATTCCACTTTTCTCAGAAACGGTTACATATATCGCCTTAAAAATGGGTTCATTCGTTTTCTTATGTTAACAAACCTATAAAACAAGTACCTGCAAGCATATAAACTCAAAAACGTAAGCTTTACGATTTTGTTTGCGCGAATTTCGCCCCAAACACTATCTTCAAGTGGGCGGATTCTGCTGGTTAACGAACTTGACCTTTCAAATTAGAAGACATATTTTTGTGCCAAATTTCATCAAAATCGGACCATTTTTGAGCCGTCAGGAGCGCGAACTGAAAAGCATATATATAAACTGAAAAGCATATATTAGCCACCTATATTTTCGTGATCTATAGGGTCTGAAACGTGAAAGTTTCTAGTCGGCACTTCCGGATTGCGTCATGAGGTCAACCTCATAAGCGGGTTCTCCCTATGGAGATAGGGAGTAACCGCGCTAAAAAGAGTATTTTATAAAGGGAGCCTGCTAGAGTTGTTGTTACCAGGTATGTAAACATAACATCACGTGGACAAGTTAAGAGAGTTAAGAATGAGGGAGGAAGCGGTGAATTCCCTGTAGCTACTAGGTACTGTCAGATTCCTGTGAAGGCTGATTCTTATAATCTCCCGCTTAAGAATTGGCCATTCCCGACTGACACACTCTTATCTCATGACAAGACAGGACAGACCGACATGTTCACAGTGTAACACACCGCTGACTATAAAGCACATACTGACTGAATGTTTACAGCGACAAAACTATGACTTACCTTACAATATGACTGAATTACTCGGCGATGGAAGCAAATATATAGATAACATACTGAACTACCTCAACAAGACCAATCTACTAAACAAATTATAATTATAATTAAACATGAACAAATTATAACAGGACATATACACATATATGTGTATGTATTTTATTTGTCTTAAAATGTTAAAACTATACAGCCGTACTATACTAAAATCTTACATTTGACAATATAAAACTGACAGGAGTGTGAAGCCTCCTTCAACCAACTTAATTGATTATTTGTATAAACTTTATGCATTATTATAATATTGATTTTTCATATATTCAAGTATATTGTATTATTGTATTCTCTTATAAATAGATGTGTATAAAAATTTCAATTTGTATATTTGGGCAAAAATGTGTAAAATAAGATTGTATTTAATTAGATGTAATTTTCGTATGTATATTGTATATGTAATTTTTGTTCTGAGCGAGTCGCCTTAGTTACGGTCGCTCATAAATAAATAAATAAAATTATAATCTCCCGTTCTCCGGTATGCCATTGCGTCGGTGTTTTAATTTTTCTCAAAATACCAAAACATAATATTAACCTTTAAGTAGAGATGTGGGGAGTTTTCAGCACCCCATGACTTAATTAGCACTATATTTTGAATTTAAAAATGTATAATCCATTTCATCGCTTTGGTACCTTCATAAATAGTAGTTCTGTTCACATTGAGGTTGCAGTCGCATAAAAAAAAAACATTATTTGTTTATTTTCTGGGCCTTTTACTGGCTTAGGGTGTTCACAACACTCTACTTAGGTAACAAAAATTTAAAATATAATGTCTTCTTTCGACCGCTGTTTCACATTTTATATGAAGAGAATCAAGAAATAATGAAGAGGCGTTTTAAGTAAATGTGTGAAAATGATGGAGAAGATGAGTGTATTGTTTCGGACTATGAGGAAAGAGATAGGTATTTTTGAAAAATCTACTATATATTTGTCAAATACCACTCACTCACTCTCTCACTTACTGACCTATCATCCCCTAGCCCAAACCACACGACAGAAAATTTTGAAATTTTGCATGGACACTCCCTATAGAACGTAGGCGCTCGCTAAGAAAGGATTTTTTGATATTCGAATTTTTAAATATTTTTAGAGGGGTTTAAAGTTTGTATTGGTTAGAGCAGGCAAACCTAGGTAGAATGCGTTGCTAGGACGATAACAGAACAGCTGTTACTATACTGTATCTAATTCATAGTATTATTTTTAATTGAGGTTAATTTCAACTATCATGGCAGACCTTGAATTACTAAAACTGAGAAATAAAATGTGAATTTTTCCCCCAAAGAGTTTCCGCCCTTGACACAAAAATTTAATTTTGCACGGGCCATCCGTTTAAAGTATAAACACTCGCTAAGAAAGGTTTTTTATTTTTATATTCAAACGTTTAAGTACTATTAGGGGGGTTTGAATTATTAAGAAGAAAATGGTTCGATTTTGATAACATTTGGTACAAAAATCTTTCTTCTTATTTAAAAGTTTATGTTCATTAACCACCAATCACGAATTTGTGCTGGCGTAATATTACGCTAGCACAGCCACGTTTTCTCGGTAACGGCTGGAGCGACAAATTCGTGATTGGTGTCCTTCTAGAGCAACAAATTAGCAACAAATTCTGGTACCAATCTGAATTTTGTCAGATAATTAGATCAAAAGTTACGGGGGTGGCAGTGCTGGCGTAATATTACGGTAGCACAGCCACGTTTTCTTGGCAACGGCTGGAGCGACAAATTCGTGATTGGTGTCATTCTAGAGCAACAAATTAGCAACAAATTCTCGTACCAATCTGAATTTCGTCAGACAATTAGATCAAAAGTTACGGGGGTGGCTGTGCTGGCGTAATATTACGCTAGCACAGCCACGTTTTCTCGGAAACGGCTGGAGCGACAAATTCGTGATTGGTGTCATTCTAGAGCAACAAATTCTCGTACCAATCTGAATTTCGTCAGACAATTAGATCAAAAGTTACGGGGGTGGCTGTGCTGGCGTAATATTACGCTAGCACAGCCACGTTTTCTCGGAAACGGCTGGAGCGACAAATTCGTGATTGGTATCATTCTAGAGCAACAAATTAGCAACAAATTCTCGTACCAATCTGAATTTCGTCAGACAATTAGATCAAAAGTTACGGGGGTGGCTGTGCTGGCGTAATATTACGCTAGCACAGCCACGTTTTCTCGGAAACGGCTGGAGCGACAAATTCGTGATTGGTGTCATTCTAGAGCAACAAATTAGCAACAAATTCTCGTACCAATCTGAATTTCGTCAGACAATTAGATCAAAAGTTACGGGGGTGGCTGTGCTGGCGTAATATTACGCTAGCACAGCCACGTTTTCTCGGAAACGGCTGGAGCGACAAATTCGTGATTGGTGTCATTCTAGAGCAACAAATTAGCAACAAATTCTCGTACCAATCTGAATTTCGTCAGACAATTAGATCAAAAGTTACGGGGGTGGCTGTGCTAGCGTAATATTACGCTAGCACAGCCACGTTTTCTCGGAAACGGCTGGAGCGACAAATTCGTGATTGGTGTCATTCTAGAGCAACAAATTAGCAACAAATTCTCGTACCAATCTGAATTTCGTCAGACAATTAGATCAAAAGTTACGGGGGTGGCTGTGCTAGCGTAATATTACGGTAGCACAGCCACGTTTTCTCGGAAACGGCTGGAGCGACAAATTCGTGATTGGTGTCATTCTAGAGCAACAAATTAGCAACAAATTCTCGTACCAATCTGAATTTCGTCAGACAATTAGATCAAAAGTTACAGGGGTGGCTGTGCTGGCGTAATATTACGGTAGCACAGCCACGTTTTCTCGGAAACGGCTGGAGCGACAAATTCGTGATTGGTGTCATTCTAGAGCAACAAATTAGCAACAAATTCTCGTACCAATCTGAATTTCGTCAGACAATTAGATCAAAAGTTACGGGGGTGGCTGTGCTGGCGTAATATTACGCTAGCACAGCCACGTTTTCTCGGAAACGGCTGGAGCGACAAATTTGAAAATAGTGTAACAAATTAGCAACAAATTAGCAACAAATTACTGAGTATGTTAGAAGTTGGGGTTGCAATGTTGCTGTTCCAGCGTAATAGGGCTAGTTTTCATTAAGTTTCACGTAGCCAGTTCTTTATTAACCCTGGAATCACAACATGATTAAGCTGTTACAAATCTCACAACGTGGGGTCATATAAGACCCCACCTAGTCTTTCGTAATTCTTTTACAAATTTGGTGTTAGGTTTCTGAAATGGTATTTTAAGATGACTACCATGTATAATATAACAATATATAACCAGACAATCTTATTTAATTGTAAAATGGGGGAGTGGGAAATCAAACATTAAAATACCACAAATTTAGACATAAGTGTGTTTGAATATTTCTTCTCTGAATATCAACATTAAATATAACGTTTTCTCCTATAATATTTTATCTTTATGACTGCTAGAATAAAAAAATACTATAGTATGTAAAATTGGTTTAAAAGGGGAAAAAATATTCTGACTTGAATGTATGCACATTATAATGATCAAAAAAATAAAAATATTGTTATTCTTTCAGATATTCTTTGCCTGTGTTCAGTACACAGATTCATACTACACTTTGTTACAGCTTTCCTGTCTTTTTTACGATGAAAAACATCACATCGTATATATGGCAATCCTCTTTTTCACTCGTATCACATACTTCACCAATTTCACTGTCTTCCCTATCCAAAACGACTCGAAACTCTCTGTTTTTCTCTTCTACAATTTGCCAAAGCAACTCATTGTGAAATTCATCTTCATTGCAAAATAATATATCGTTAGACATACTACATTCAATAAATACAAATATTACGTAAACCACAACGTGGGGTCGCCCGTGACCCGAAGGCTTTATATTCGTTCACAGGGACAAGAATGAGAAAAGCCTGGCTCTCTATTATGATCACCTTGTCCGGACAGGATCGGACATGTTTAACAGCTCGAATGTGCAGGAAGTAACAAATATTTTCAGAACTCGGGGGTCACGGGTGACCCCACGTTGTGATTCCAGTGTTAAAATCTGAATTTGCAAAAGGCGTTACCGTTAGGATTATTTCCCGCATGAATTTCGAGCATGCGGAATTGACCGTTTTAATTTTACTGAACGAGCATGCTGGCCATATGAAAACCCGATTGTAATTCTGCAGACTGCTGCCTGATGGCTGTCTTGGCAATGGAAGCTAGCAATCACAATGCAAACTGGTTTTTAATGAGTCCGAACAAACTTCCTCTTTGCTCTCAATGAATAATGCAACAACCAGAAAGGAGGGTC
This sequence comes from Gonocerus acuteangulatus, assembly GCA_946811695.1. Lineage (NCBI taxonomy): Eukaryota > Metazoa > Arthropoda > Insecta > Hemiptera > Coreidae > Gonocerus > Gonocerus acuteangulatus. The sequence continues at coordinate 122,605,111 of OX328124.1, forward strand.
ACAAAATAACAAAATTTGATTCCTGAGCAGGCCACATTCCAAATGGACCGGTTTTCCATTTTTTTGCGACACGTCTTTCTCTTTATTTGAGCCTGTAACGTATAGCGAATTTCGCCGCAACAAAACAATAAAAGCAAATTAATAATTTGTGTCCGGAAAAACGCCACACAGTAGGACAAAAGGGGAAACAAAAATTCCATGCCAAAGAATGAACATACAAAAGTCTTTTAGAAAAGTTGAAATTATAATTTGTTTGTTGTAAGATTATTTAAAGCTTCTTACAGCATTTCATTGTTTGGTGTTTTTCATCTATTATGTGCACATAAAGACGAACTAATTTATAACAATAGCTGCTAATTAAATACAATTGTGTAAGCGAAAACCTGTTACACAGAATAACATATTTGAAGCTAGATTATGTAGTAAAAGGCTTATCCTAGCTTACGTTGGCAGCAATTGATCTAGGACCAGGATGTATCAGAGAATAAATTATTATAATATCATTAGCCCTTTGAGTAATTATTTAATTTATGTTGTTGTGTTCCTAATAATATAAAAGCATTGTCTTAAATTATGTGTTATCAGAACTAACATTAAAATCTTTGTATACAAATTTTTATTCTTTGTATAAAATGTCTCAACTAATAGTTTTCGAGGTTAAGTGTGCAATTTCAAATATCCAATGTGTTAGTTAACAACGCTAGTTAGCAGAATACGCCTACCGGAAGATTGTTCATGGGCGAAACTCAAGCGAAAAAGATCAGAAAGAGTAGCCTTAGGCCGCTCGTCCACTGGAACCGAAAATCTGCGAACTGGGAAGCAACGAATTCGGACGATCGGCGTTCGTCCGAATTCGTGCGAATGCCTCGCGTCCATGTTCAGTGTTGTAGACTTGATGGCTCGTACTCACAGTCCATTTTCAACCATGACATTCGCACCTTTTCGCAACTATAAATCCCAGCAGGATGGGATCGGTTCGCACTTCGGACCAGTTCGGACAAATTCGTCCGAATACGGACTAACGATACGGGCCCAATGGACGCGGTCCATGATGGAGCCTCGTGTTTGGATTGTTCGTGCGTATTCGTCCGAATTCGGACGAATTCATTTCGCAGCTTTTCGGATCCAGTGGACGAGCGGCCTTACGGTCGTTTTTTAAATAATTGGAATCTATAATTGGAAGTAATAATTTTCAAGGCCAAATCTATAACTTTTTCGAGAGAAGTAAAAAGAAAAAAGCTATAATTTTCTTGTTATTTTTGGATATCTATATATATAAAAATCACCTTTAAGTTTGTCTGTCTGTTTGTTCTTTATACACATCCACACAGTTTGACCAATTTTGACCAAACTTGGCACACATGTACTTCTCGATAGGGGAAATCTCCTAGGCTAGGTCAAAATAGTCAAATTTCGAAATTTGGTCAAAAGGTCAAAAGTTTTGTTCAAGAAAAATTGGCTACACTGAAACATTCATATTCGGACAGCCATTTTGATAATGTCTCAAATTTATTTGTTGATGTTCTTGATAATTAGAATAACTCGAACTCATTGATGACTTTACATCATTATATAATTATATATATATATATATATATATATATATATATATATATATATATAAAATCTTTTAGGCTTCACAGTTCGGAAGTAACGAGTTCCAAACTGTCAATTAAAGAAGAGTGAATTGTTCAGAAATAGTAATTTTCTTTCCAGTGTTGCCTAGGTGGATATCAGCAAGCTAAAAAACCTTTCTTCTTTTTTTGCGAAAAGTTTTTCTTTTGCGAACTAAACTTTTCAGTTTTAACCTTTGTATGTTTATCTAAATTTTAGCCGTATATTCTCAAGATTTGGACAAGTAATGTCATATAAGATCCATTTTATTAATGTCTGATGAAAATAAACACTGAGCTCCTAGAAGCCATTAACCATTATCCTTTTTTTTTTAAGTTTGGTTTCTTTATCTAATTTCCAACACTTTTTAGTTTTAATAAAATATTTGTGTTTACCTAAATTATATCCTTATATTCTTAGAGTTTTTACTAATATATATTAATAAGTAATTTAAAATATTAAGTTTTTGATCTGTTGACTTTACAGTCGCCATTTTCTTTCCAGTGTTGCCTAGGTGGAGATTAGCAAGCCAAAAAAACTTTTTTTTTTTTTTTTGTTAAAAGTTTTTCTTTTGCGAACAAAACTTTTCATGTATAACCTTTGTATGTTTATCTAAATTATAGCCTTATAATCTCAAAATTTGGACTAATTTCATATATGAGTAAGTAATTTGAAATATTAAGTTATTGATCTGTGGACTTGCAGGTTCCCGTTTGTTTTCCATAGTTGATTTTTTTTATTTGCAAATTGCATTTTATCTCATGCATTTGCTTAACATAAAATATGCCTTCAACAGTAACCCATTGATCTGTACAGAACTTTAATAATTTAAATACTTTTAGTTCTTTACCGTACCACCTAAAATCATCTATATGTAACGTACAAAAATGTTGTGATTATCTAAATTATAACCTTATATTGTCAGATTTTGGATTAATATAATATATTAGTAAGTAATTTGAAATATTAAGTATTTGATCTGTTGATTTGGAGTTTCCCGTTTGTTTTCCATAGTTATTTTTTTTGTATTTGTGAATTGAATTTTATCTCATGCATTTGCTTAACATAAACTATGTCTTCAACATTAACCCATTAACCTGCACAGAACTTTAATAATTTAAATACTTTTAGTTCTTTAACGTACCACCTAAATCATCTATGTGTGACATGATATTTAAACATTTGGGTCATTCAATGTCAAATCAACCCAAAAAAAATAGGATTTGACGCCCATGATCTCAGAGTTTAATGAAACTTGGCATGTTCATTCCTTTCATGGATATAAGTAAGAATATAAAATAGTTTTTCTCAATCTCAAATAGTTTATTTTTATGCTCTGCTAAAGTATTTCAAATTTTGCAGTTACCATCGATTGGACAAAGGAAGTGCACTTAGTTCTAGAATATAAATCATACCTATCGACCAATGTTGATGACATTTTCCATGACAATACTTCAATAAATATGGAAGCCAGAAAAAAAAAATAATATCAGCATAAAGTAATTACAAATGTTCTGAAAAAATCCTGAAGTGTTAAAATTCATTTTGTAAAAATTAAATATGGCGTTCCACACTAAGTGGAACGCCATATTTAAACGATAAAAGAAAATCACTAAAATACTTTTTTATTATTATTCTAAAAGGTATACACTATCACATGAAAAAATAAAATGTATGGTTTTTTCACTCTTTAATTTTTTTTCCGTTAAATACAAAAAATTGTTCAATTAAAATTTTAGCTAACAATATATTACTTTTTATAGTACAGAGATTTAATTTTAAAAACTATAAAAAATAACCCAAAGCTATTCAGAATGAGAATTACCTACATGTACAAAACATTCATTACTTCAGTGAAGGGTTTGCTGGGCAATATACAACTTAATTTTTATCACATGTAACTGCACACCAGTAACTAACATTAAAATTTGAAATATTAAGTTTTTGATCTGTTAACTTGCTGGTTTCAGTTTGTTTTCCATAGTTGAATTTTTGATTTGGGAATTGAATTTTATCACATGCATTTGCTTAATAAAAACTATGTCTTTAACAGTAACCCATGGACTGTCCGAACTTATAGCAGGCTCAATATCTACTTGGCTCATACGGAGAATTGTAGTGTTTGTCATTAAATAGTAGAGATGCAACATTAGCAAAATCTACTGAGTTTTTTTACATTTTTAGTTTCAGATTTGCTCATAACTTCCATTAGAGACCAAGGATTTTACTCTTTCTCCCACCCTATCTACTACACGTTTGTCATGAGCTGTAGTAAAATATTTCCGCTAAAATTTTTTGTGAAATTTTTCTGAAAGTATGTAAAGCAATCTTGACATATATTTATTTTTAAACTGAGACGATGGATTATCACTGTAAATAATTTCATGTTGACAAATCATTATTTTTTATTATTATATCATATAATCTTATCAAAAGTGCGTATACAGAATTCATATCTTTATGTTTAGTATCGGAACAAATGAGAAAAGTAGTGTATTTGTTTTTGAAAAATAATGCTGCTGTAAATAATTGAACAGTTTCTCATGACCACAATCCTGATTGAATTTTGTTTTAACAATCACAAGAATAAGCCATTGCAAGAACGGACATCTTCTTTTCATTAATATGATATTTTATTTTATTTGATTCATTTATATTCCTTCTTTTTTTTGTATTTCTTTCAATTAATTTATAATTTTGATATTATAATTTGATTCTTTTTCAATATTATTGCTACTATTTTTATTTGTATTATTATTATAGTTGTTATCATTACGCTATCATATTTCTCTATTTTAATATTATTATTATTATACTTAAAAAAAATTAAAAAAAAAAAAAAAATGTATATTACTTTGATTGTAATGCAGGCAGTATTGGAAGATGGAACCTGCAGAACCTAAATGAACTCCCAGAGTATAAGGATTCTATATTGTGGAACAAAAAAAGAAAAAGCCGTTCAATTTGTTCCTCATATAAATCCATAGCTTTTTAGCGATTTTGACCAAACTTGGCACACCGGTAGGGGTTGATACGGGGAGTGTCATAGGCTAGGTCAAAATCATCTGTCAGCTTTCTGTCTATCTGTTTTTTCCTTGTACAAATCCACACCGTTTGACCGATGTTGACCAAACTTGGCACACAGGTGATACGGGAAGTGTCATAGGCAAGGTGAAAAAATCTACCAGCTGTATGTTTGTTTCTTACAACTATATAATATAAAGTTGGTGCAGCATGGCACACTGGGTAACAGCTAGTATTCATATATATATCTCTTAATCAATGCAAGTTTTGATAGATTGATCTTGATGAATTCGGAGCTGCCGATCTCGTTCTTATTAAAGTTTTTTTGTCTGTTGTCTTAGTTTTTAATTGCTTATTTTTTGTCATTGCGATTAACACTAAAGTGAGTATTTTATTAAAACAAGGTAAATAAATAAGAAACATGTTGAAACATGATGGGTTGGGGTCATTTCCGCATAGAATATCTTCCTTCTCTTTGATATTTTATTTTACAGTTTTATAAGTTTTTGCATTTTTAAAGATAGATCAAAACAAAACATGAATTGTTTTTATACTCAGGTTTCTAAGTGACACTAGGGATAATAACGGAATCGCGCTAAATAGTAGTAATATACACGGGCATATCCAATGGTGTGCAATCTATTCCGGGAGGCGTTTTAGATATTATTTTACTAGTAGTAATGTACACGAGCATATCCAATGGTGTGCAATCTATTCCGGGAGGCGTTTTAGATATTATTTTACTAGTAGTAATATACACGGGCATATCCAATGGTGTGCAATCTATTCCGGGAGGCGTTTTAGATATTATTTTACTAGTAGTAATATACACGGGCATATCCAATGGTGTGCAATCTATTCCGGGAGGCGTTTTAGATATTATTTTACTAGTAGTAATATACACGGGCATATCCAATGGTGTGCAATCTATTCCGGGAGGCGTTTTAGATATTATTTTACTAGTAGTAATATACACGGGCATATCCAATGGTGTGCAATCTATTCCGGGAGGCGTTTTAGATATTATTTCACTAGTAGTAATATACACGGGCATATCCAATGGTGTGCAATCTATTCCGGGAGGCGTTTTAGATATTATTTTACTAGTAGTAATATACACGGGCATATCGAATGGTGTGCAATCTATTCCGGGAGGCGTTTTAGATACTATTTTACTAGTAGTAATATACACGGGCATATCCAATGGTGTGCTATCTATTCCGGGTGGCGTTTTAGATATTATTTCACTAGTAGTAATATACACGGGCATATCCAATGGAGTGCAATCTATTCCGGGAGGCGTTTTAGATATTATTTTACTAGTAGTAATATACACGGGCATATCCAATGGTGTGCAATCTATTCCGGGAGGCGTTTTAGATATTATTTTACTAGTAGTAATGTACACGGGCATATCCAATGGTGTGCAATCTATTCCGGGAGGCGTTATAGATATTATTTTACTAGTAGTAATATACACGGGCATATCCAATGGTGTGCAATCTATTCCGGGAGGCGTTTTAGATATTATTTTACTAGTAGTAATATACACGGGCATATCCAATGGTGTGCAATCTATTCCGGGAGGCGTTTTAGATACTATTTTACTAGTAGTAATATACACGGGCATATCCAATGGTGTGCAATCTATTCCGGGAGGCGTTTTAGATACTATTTTACTAGTAGTAATATACACGGGCATATCCAATGGTGTGCAATCTATTCCGGGAGGCGTTTTAGATATTATTTTACTAGTAGTAATATACACGGGCATATCCAATGGTGTGCAATCTATTCCGGGAGGCGTTTTAGATATTATTTCACTAGTAGTAATATACACGGGCATATCCAATGGTGTGCAATCTATTCCGGGAGGCGTTTTAGATATTATTTCACTAGTAGTAATATACACGGGCATATCCAATGGTGTGCAATCTATTCCGGGAGGCGTTTTAGATATTATTTCACTAGTAGTAATATACACGGGCATATCCAATGGTGTGCAATCTATTCCGGGAGGCGTTTTAGATATTATTTTACTAGTAGTAATATACACGGGCATATCGAATGGTGTGCAATCTATTCCGGGAGGCGTTTTAGATATTATTTCACTAGTAGTAATATACACGGGCATATCCAATGGTGTGCAATCTATTCCGGGAGGCGTTTTAGATATTATTTTACTAGTAGTAATGTACACGGGCATATCCAATGGTGTGCAATCTATTCCGGGAGGCGTTTTAGATATTATTTTACTAGTACTAATATACACGGGCATATCCAATGGTGTGCTATCTATTCCGGGAGGCGTTTTAGATATTATTTTACTAGTAGTAATATACACGGGCATATCCAATGGTCTGGAATTTATTCCGGGAGCGTTTTAGATACTATTTTACTAGTAGTAATATACACGGGCATATCCAATGGTGTGCAATCTATTCCGGGAGGCGTTTTAGATATTATTTCAATAGTAGTAATATACACGGGCATATCCAATGGTGTGCAATCTATTCCGGGAGGCGTTTTAGATATGATTTCACTAGTAGTAATATACACGGGCATATCCAATGGTGTGCAATCTATTCCGGGAGGCGTTTTAGATATTATTTTACTAGTAGTAATGTACACGGGCATATCCAATGGTGTGCAATCTATTCCGGGAGGCGTTATAGATATTATTTTACTAGTAGTAATATACACGGGCATATCCAATGGTGTGCAATCTATTCCGGGAGGCGTTTTAGATATTATTTTACTAGTAGTAATATACACGGGCATATCCAATGGTGTGCAATCTATTCCGAGAGGCGTTTTAGATATTATTTAAAAAAAATATCATGTTTAATTTAGTTTTTCCTGCATTGAAGGGGTCGAAGCAAAATAGTACCAAGCTACATTTTAAACAAAACTTAACCGTAGCTGCTATATGTTGGGTATTATGTGGGACTATCAGTTGAAATGGTTAGGGGCAACAAGATTAAGTAGCATACAGAACACTTTGTAGTCATATCTTAGTAGCATCATCATAGACTCATACTCCCATATAATATCCAACATATAGCTGCTACAGTTAAGTTTTGTTAAAAATGTAGCTTGGCACTGGTTTGCCCCGACCCCTTCAATTGTAGTTTGTCTTGTTCTGGTCGTGTAACTAGGATGTAATCTTTAGTGTCATTCACCTCTCTATATTTTTTATTTTATTTTTATTTATTCATTTATTTATTTTTTTTACTGCGCATCGACAAATCTTGGCCATTAGCGCCGACATCCAGTATGCAGCGAGGAATCTTCTCAGCGAACCCTGAGATGAGAAAATTCCTGTCGCCGGTGGGGATCGAACCCACCATCTCCCGCTTATGAATCTAGCGCGCTAGCCACTAGACCACGGGAGACCCTCACCTCTATATTGAATGATTTATCGTCGATCCTGCAATAATGCCAACCCCTTCATTCATAAAACCCTATTTCCGAGGAAGTCCCTCGATATCCCCCGATTTAGCGCCATCCCCAACAAGAAGAGGACACCATGATCCATCACTTCTCCCGTGTACTCCAAGAAGTGGATTGGCCTAGCGGTTCACCAATAGCTTCTGCACCTGTACTACTCAACACGACACTATGACATTGACAATGACCAAGGAGTGGTCGCCGAGTGTCGAGTCATAACCCACTTATCATCAATGACACAATCTCTTCGTTCGCGACGGTCTCTTGCTTTCACGGCACTCACTCGCTCGACAAATTGGCAAAAGTTCGCGTTTTTGTATGTGTACGTTCAATTCGTTCCTACTGCATTTCGAAGCAGTACTATCATGTTCTTGGTTATATATTTCAGCTTGAAAAACATCTTTGAATGACATGTTCGAGAACAATGTGTTATGTTTATTTTAATAGCACGTCAATCGGTCAGGTCATTTACGCCAAGTCTATGTGAACCGAACACTCCAAATTTGATATGATCATCAAGGATTATTTTCTTACTTGTACGCACACATATACATCATTATAATCTCTCTATACATATTAAAATCACGAGTCCGTCTGTTTGTTCCTTATACAAATCCACACAGTTTGACCGATTTTGACCAAACGTGGCACACAGGTATGTCTTGATCCAGGAAGTCTCGTAGACTAGGTCAAAAAAGTCTACCAGCTGTCTCGCTGTAGGTCTTTTCCTTATAAAAGTCCACAAAATTCGACCGATTTTGACCAAACTTGGCACACTGGGAGATCTTGATCCGGGTAGAGTCGTAGGCTAGGTCAAAAACGCCTACTAGCTGTCTTTCTGTTCTGTTCCTTTTACAAATCCACATCGTTTGACCGATTCTGGTCAAACATTGCACACAGTGAGGTATTGATCCGGGGATTCTCTTATGCTAGGTCACAATAGTCTAGGACTTACAGTTCGGAGATCACGAGTTCGAAGCTCTGAACCCGAACAGTTACAGATTTGTTAGATATTAATATTACTTATTTGGTTTATAATTTATTGTTGTTTTTCTAGACGTGGAAAGTAATAGCTAGTACAATATAATTTATCACTATCGAATTCATGCAGATTCTAAAAAGATAAAGGTCTCGCCAGTAGTGTGTGCCTATCAAATGGACAACTTCCACTTGGAAGAAGAAGTTATAAGTTCTTATACTCAGTTATTAATTGTTTTGAGGTCTCCTAGCAAAAGGCTCGGTCGTGGATTTTGTCAATACTGTCTGTCAGCTTGTGTCGCCCTTTAAATCGTTCACAGGCCATGAAATGCGTCAAAATGTGCCGGATGGGTCCCTCGACATGACGACGGAGTGTGTGAACATTTTCTGATTCTTAGTCGGTTTAGCACTATTTCATATCTTTTGCTATGTTGGTTGCTCGTGTTTCTGAATCGTACAATGTGAAATACTCTTTCTTGTTTTTGATTCTGTATACCACAATGTGCAATTTGAGTTCTTGTTCTTGTTTCTGTATCCTACAAAGGGTAAATTGCCTCCATTCTCGGGCTTCTGCATTCCACCGTGTGAAATATGACTTCATGTTCGTGCTTCTCTATCCCACAATGCCTAATATACTTTTTTTTCCTGTTTCTTTATCACACAATGATAAACAATGACTCACGCGTGTTTCTGTATCCCACAATGTATAACATGCCTTATTGCTCCTGATACTTATCCCACAATGTGTAAGAGTGGGTTTACACTAGGATAGTTATTGCAGGATATTTATATCAGAGAGAAATTCTGACTAATGTAAACCAAGTAGAATTTATGTCTGACATAAATTCTACATGGTTTTTATTAGTCAGAATTTCTCTCTGATATAAATATCCTGCAATAACTATCCTAGTGTAAACCCACCCTAAAATGAGTTCTTGCTCATGTTTCTAATCCCATAATATGTGATTTACCTTCTTGTTCGAATTTCTGTATCCCAAAATGTGTAATATGACTTCTAGCTTGAGTTTCTTTACCATACAATGTGTAATATGACTTCTTGCTCGTCGTTCTGTATCACGCAATGTTGGATATGATTAATGTATCCCCTAATCAAATAGGTAATCAAACCCCTGTATCCCCTTCCTATTTTTTTTTTCGTTTTTAACGGCGCATCAACTATTTGGCTATTAGCGCCGTCCTTTTCTTATTGAGGGAACTTCTGTTCTCCATCTCCTACGTTGCATAAAACATTTATTGATTTTTTTTTTTTTTTTTTACAATTTTCTTATATATGCAAACATTTTCTGAACCTCAAAAAAAAAAAGCAATTTATAGTCGAAATATATAAACAATAAATAGCAAAAAAAAGAAAAGAAAAAAATATGAATATGCAAAAAGCAAGCTGCTATAAATAATGAAAGCAACTCATCAATACCGCTATCTAATCGTACGAATAGTGAGAGAAGAAAACACTATCGACGATGTTAATACTTCTCGAATTACCGAATGGGTTCGCGCTTTCTCCAATTAAAGGGGATCTGCATTTTGGCCGCAATATTAGTACGGGAGCTACAATTAATTAGATATTAGCACTGGAAGAATTTCAGAATAGAATTTTACTAAACTCTCTCTCTCTCTCTCTCTCTCTCTCTCACACACACACACACACACACACACACACTCGCTCGTCCCGAGATATATTATTCAGACTGTCTTTGTCATGTTACGTTCAGTAGTGCGCATCGTATTTCTAAAGGTAAAAGAATGATTTTTCTAATCATTTTAAGAAGATCTTTTTTTTTATTTATTAAATAAATTTAACTTTTTGAAACACACTATTGCCAGACATTGTTATTGTTATTTACAATGCATCAGACGCAAAGTTTAACATATTTTCTGTTCATTATGGCAGAAAAGGTATATATGGTGCTTTTTACGTTTTAAAAAATTCCTTATTAATTTGCCAAACAATAATTCTGCCGTTAAACCACCAGCCAGACCTATCATGGAACAACATTCAAAAATAACTAACGACAGCAATGCATAATCACATGAACAAACACAAGAACCCATTGAAAAATTGTCGAACAAGTCAATAAAAAAAATAAATAATAAAAAACAAGAAACAAGGTAATGAAAACTGAAACTTGCAAGTCTGCGGATAATTTAATAAAGAAATAAACACCTTAAATATATAATACAGCATTAAGTTACTAAAGCAAAATAAAGAAAGGAAAATAACAATCAAGTTGCAGCGAAGATTATGTAAAGTTAAGGAAATAATGATAAGTTCTCTTTTATGCAATCAGGGATTAGTTGGGATTCGGATAAGAAGGTTTCGTCTACTCTTTGGTAGCCTTCGTCAGCAATGAAGTGCTGGGGGGAAGAGAAGGACCAAAAGTTAAAACTTAAATAATAATCTTTCTTTTTGTTAGGGGTTAGCGCGGTTTCTCCCTCTGTCTTGATACGGAGGAAAGCCTCTTATGAGGTTGATCTCATGAAGCAATCCGGAAGTGTTGTCTAGAACATTTGACGTTAGGGTTTAGCGCGGTTCCTCCCTCTCTCGATACGGAGGAAAGCCTCTTATGAGGTTGACCTCACGAAGCAATCCGGAAGTGTTGTCTAGAACATTTGACGGAGGAAAGCCTCTTATGAGGTTGACCTCATGAAGCAATCCAGAAGTGTTGTCTAGAACATTTGACGTTAGGGTTTAGCGCGGTTCCTCCCTCTCTCGATACGGAGGAAAGCCTCTTATGAGGTTGACCTCACGAAGCAATCCGGAAGTGTTGTCTAGAACATTTGACGGAGGAAAGCCTCTTATGAGGTTGACCTCATGAAGCAATCCAGAAGTGTTGTCTAGAACATTTGACGTTAGGGTTTAGCGCGGTTCCTCCCTCTCTCGATACGGAGGAAAGCCTCTTATGAGGTTGACCTCACGAAGCAATCCGGAAGTGTTGTCTAGAACATTTGACGGAGGAAAGCCTCTTATGAGGTTGACCTCATGAAGCAATCCAGAAGTGTTGTCTAGAACATTTGACGTTAGGGTTTAGCGCGGTTCCTCCCTCTCTCGATACGGAGGAAAGCCTCTTATGAGGTTGACCTCACGAAGCAATCCGGAAGTGTTGTCTAGAACATTTGACGGAGGAAAGCCTCTTATGAGGTTGACCTCATGAAGCAATCCGGAAGTGTTGTCTAGAACATTTGACGTTAGGGTTTAGCGCGGTTCCTCCCTCTCTCGATACGGAGGAAAGCCTCTTATGAGGTTGACCTCATGAAGCAATCCGGAAGTGTTGTCTAGAACATTTGACGTTAGGGTTTAGCGCGATTCCTCCCTCTCTCGATACGGAGGAAAGCCTCTTATGAGGTTGACCTCATGAAGCAATCCGGAAGTGTTGTCTAGAACATTTGACGTTAGGGTTTAGCGCGGTTCCTCCCTCTCTCGATACGGAGGAAAGCCTATTATGAGGTTGACCTCATGAAGCAATCCGGAAGTGTTGTCTAGAACATTTGACGTTTCGGACCCCGTAGATCACCGTTATTTTCTTGATCTTTTATCGGGGTTCCTAAAAGTGAATGTTTTTAGATGGCACTTCCGGATTGTATCCGGATATATATATATATATATATATATATATATATATATATATGTGTGTGTGTGTGTGTGTGTGTGTGCGTAGTCTTTGGTCTCTAGCTGTCCCAAACATTTTCAGCACATTGGAGGATTAAAATGTTTTTAGAAAGACAAATCATGAAGTACAGGATATTTTATAACTCATTCAATCAACTTTTCGGCGGTGAAAACAAAGAAATATTGCTGAGAAGATATTATCTGCTGACGGTTCGGTGACATCAGAGGGCTTGACGGTTCTGATTCGTGACTGCGTCACTTTCACGAAAACATATTTTTTGTTACTGATGCTTGTCGGAACTGAGAGGTCGGAAACGTGTTGGACTGGTTTGTGTGAATAGATCCTTAAACTAAACCCGTTCCTTGTTAGACTTGTGAATGTAAAGCAGCTATGGTTGAAAGAAAAAGAGTATTTAATTCATTCTGTAGTAACCCAACAGATGTAAACCTTAATAATTAATTAAAGATTGAATCTCAAGACAAAGTGGATCATGAAGATTCAAAAGAGAAATCGTTGGAAAGATTTTGTTTCGTGCGTAAACTGTTACACACCAATGGATGATATTTAAAATCAAACCCACCATTATTGCACTAACATTAAATGACAATACTTTAACATGACCATACATCACATCCAACATGCTAGGAACCCATTTCAATAACATTTCTAGCAGTGGCAAAATACACAACGAATTCTAGAAGATAAAAGATAAACAGAAATTACTAATATTCCAATATCACCTTATTTTAAACAAATACTCCATGAACCATTCTTATTTCATAAATTAAGATTTGCACTATCATCAGCCTTGATAAGATAACATATCAGCACCTTGGAAGATTTGCACTATCATCGGCCTTGATAAGATGACATATCAGGACCTTGGAAGATTTGCACTATCATCGGCCTTGATAAGATAACATATCAGGACCTTGGAAGATTTGCACTATCATCGGCCTTGATAAGATAACATATCAGGACCTTGGAAGATTTGCACTTTCATCGGCCTTGATAAGATAACATATCAGGACCTTGGAAGATTTGCACTATCATCAGCCTTGATAACATAACATATCAGGACCTTGGAAGATTTGCACTATCATCGGCCTTGATAAGATGACATATCAGGACCTTGGAAGATTTGCACTATCATCAGCCTTGATAAGATAACATATCAGGACCTTGGAAGATTTGCACTATCATCGGCCTTGATAAGATGACATATCAGGACCTTGGAAGATTTGCACTATCCTCAGCCTTGATAAGATAACATATCAGGACCTTGGAAGATTTGCACTATCATTGGCCTAGATAAGATGACATATCAGGACCTTGGAAGATTTGCACTATCATCAGCCTTGATAAGATAACATATCAGGACCTTGGAAGATTTGCACTATCATCGGCCTTGATAAGATGACATATCAGGACCTTGGAAGAGAAAGGGTGAGTCTGAAAAATCGATTTTTTCATTATTTTATTTTCTGATTCAGAAAGATGTAGGTGTTTCTCAGGTTTGCCTTTAGTTCTCTCACGGTATCAAGTTAAAGTGAATAGCACCATCATCTATGAAAAATTCAACGTCCTATTTCGAGGGCAAATCCTGGTTCTGAAACTCCCTGTATACTCCGATTGAAGTTCTCCAGGCTCTACACTTATGCTATCTGCAGATCTTGATATAAAGGCTCCAGTCGCTATTCTCAGTTCTGTTTTGTATTGAGTAGCTTTAGTGTGCTTAGGATGGCAGATGAATATGCGATACAGACATAATCCAGCAGAGATCTTGTATAGGACCGATAAAATGTGACCATTAAAGATCTGTCTGCTCTTCAATTTCTGTAACATTTTATTACCCATAAATTACTCGTATAAATTAAAATGATTGAATTTCAATTGGATAATGAATCAGAATTCTTTAGAGCAAACATTTGCCCTTTCTATCCTGAAGCACATTCAGAGCTTTGACTTCGATTTCCCAACATCCGGAATTCGTGATTCGCCCTTTCTCTTCCAAAGTCCTAATATGATATGCTCCAAAATCTACCTGAGCGCGCCCTCTTCTTTTTGGCCTGCTTAATAAGGTTTACGATGAAGAAGTTATTGTCCCAATCTCAAACCTGCTAAAGACAAAAATTCTCCATCCTTTCATCAACCGATTTCGTTAACAAGCACTGTCTACAAGGTTACAATAAAAATTGCTGTGGTTCCTGGAGAGTGGAAACTACTTATCTCCTCACCAATGGGCTTTCGAACAGAACATTCCGCTATGAACCCCTTGGCCACAATCGAAGCCGTAACACTTAATTCTTTCCTTGAAAAGAAGTCTGTTCCTACCTAGAAAAGGCACACGACACATTATGGAGAAGACTTATATTCTAATTCGTGCAACATGCACAACGTGCAACACATACTTCAGGGACAACATGCATTCCGACAAGAAAGTGGAGTGCCTCATGGAGGTGTGCACAGCACAACGTTGTTCAATATTGCTGTGAATTCTATCGTATACTGTGGTTCTTGAATACTGGTTTCAAATTCTCACTTTACAAATCTTCCTATTTAGTTTTCGCAAGAGTATCACAGAGGCACTAATGCTGCGTTTAACATGACAGACACTCTAAGCTTTCTGGGACCCACCGACGACTAGCATGGGCTCCCCATCTAAAAGAACTCCTTAAAAAATGCACGAAAAGTTTGAATTTACTGACGATTCTTATTAACACAAATTGAGAAGCAGACAGATCTTTAATGGTCACATTTTATTTTTCCTGTACTAGATCTCTGCTGGATTATTGTTGTATCGCATATCCATCTGCCAGCCCAAGCACTCTCAAGCTACTCAGTTCAACACAGGAGTGAGAAGAGCGATTGGATCAAGTCCTGCTGATAGCCATACGTTTAGAGTCTGGAGAACCTCCATTGGAGTATAGATGGAGATGGTTCTGCATAGAGATTAGTTTAATAAGATGTTCAATCGAACTCGTTAATCAGGTAATTAAATATGTGCAGGAAGGAATAGCTCGTTCTGTTAGATGGAAAAAGTCAAATCCTGCATTTATGAGTTTCTGAGGGATAAATTCCCTATGTTCCGCCTGTGCATTACAATTTCATTGAACAACATGATACGTGAAACAAAATAAAAACTGATTATGTCTCACATAGGACCAAGGAAGGCTTTGAGAGATCAGACAAGGGAGATAGTGTTTAATATTTATCAATACTTAGCCAAAGCTAAGGCTAAAGATTAACTATAACGTTGCCTATTCAAATAGATGGTTAAGTATGAGGAAGAAGGGTGAGGTATATATTTCGGTGCAGGAAATTTGCAGTACAAATTCTCTCTGTTATGACCTTATACCTATAGTCCGAGAGCCAGCAACGCACTTTTCATGAAGTGTATTATGCATCCTGAAATGTTGCTATAATGTATAGTATAGTAGATAAGAAGGTATATATGTGTTTCCTGGACATACCTTGGAGACCAGGTACTGCGCATAGGGGAAAAGTGCAAAACAATATTGCCCGAAAATGGAGTTTTATTTAGAAGGCAACTATCTTTAATGTAAAATTAAGACAATTTTACAATGAATAATAAATATGGCAGACAGTTTTAAGGGGTATAACACGTAAAAAAAAAAAAAAAAAAAAAAAAAAAAAATTGTTTTTATTCTAATATAAAATGAGAGTTTTATTTTCGCTGCCATTAAAACCGGCACAGCTGTACAAGATCATGTGAGCAAGGGCCAATGAGAGCACAGAAAACAACCAACACTGCGCAGTCGTGTAATACACTCTTACGGTTACGCGCAGTGTATTCCAGTCTATCATAAGCAACATTTATTTTCATGTTTTCTGATAATTAAACCCCACAAAAGTGTTGCAATTATTTTCAAATATGTTTATTGAAGACGCTGTTTAAATCGCAGCGTGAATAAAGCATTTCATTAATTATTAAAAATAAAAACTAGGTACTTAGTTTTTTTTTTTTTTTATTATTATCATTTAACCCCCTTAAAAGTGCCAGTCTTATTTATTTTAAAATTGCCTTAATTTGCCATTTATTTCATTAATAATAGTTGGCTTCTGAATAAAACTCTACTTTTAGGCAATATTGTTTCGCACCTTTCCCCTATGCGCAGTACCTGGTGTTCCAAGGTATGTCCAGGAAACACATATATACCTTCTTGTCTACGCAAGAGGTATATTATAGCAAAATTTCAGGGTGCATAAAACACTTCATGAAAAATGCGTTGCTGGATCTCGGTCTACTAGAATGTTTAAAACGTTTTAGCCTTATTAAACGCAATCTATCTTTCTTGACCTCTCAAAACCTTTCATACTCTTAAACGAGAGATAAAAGTTTTTATATTGAGAGGAGATCGTTGACCGTTGATGATGCAAGGTAGGGATTGTCGGGGTTCGGTCACTGCTACTTAATAAAACTACATTTTATCATAAAAATGGTTTTATTGTGCCGACGTTTCGGCTTGAACTTCAAGCCTTCATCAGGGCTGTAAAAAACAAGTAGGACGGATGTAGTACTGAAATATACATATATATATATATATATATATATATATATATATATATATATGCCTACAAACACAAATACACATACATATATACATACATACATATGTGGAAAAAGACAAAAACATAATATATAGAAGAACAATGTGCTCTAGAAGTGTTTGGATTATTAGGAAAACAGATATAAGAATAACAGATTACATATTAGATTAGATATAAGAATAACAATATGGGCTTACCGATGGGAAGATAGAGAACTATTCCTCACAAATGCGGGATCATTTCTGACAGTTAATACAGGGAAATATAGGAAGAAAGGAGTTGGTGAGGGGGGGGGGTTCTGGAAATAAAAGTTTTTATAGTGTTACACGTATCCTGTTGTTTGTTGAAATGGGAATTTGGCAAAGGCAGAAACGTCGGAAATATTTAGAAATCAAATTTTCGCATATGCGGAATAGAACTTTTCTGTCTATGTGATAAAAGCTGTAGAATATACATTCTTTCATACATTTGGGAACATTCATTATAATCGAATAAATAAATACACAGAGATGTAGAT
The DNA here is from genome assembly GCA_946811695.1 of Gonocerus acuteangulatus. Taxonomy (NCBI): domain Eukaryota; kingdom Metazoa; phylum Arthropoda; class Insecta; order Hemiptera; family Coreidae; genus Gonocerus; species Gonocerus acuteangulatus. Next base: position 122,622,895 of record OX328124.1, read on the forward strand.
TAAAAGAAAACGAATTTAGTACAAAAGGTGGTCTCCTCACCTGGAATACAAGAATATCCTGATGTCGTTGTCCGGACAATGCGCAGTTCGCTTCATGATGCATCGCCAGTAGCGCAGGTCGAAGGCATCGAACAGGAGGGCGCAGCCACCTGTGGACAATACATGTAGTCAAAAAACGCAGGATTTGCATAGTCCACTTTATTTTTTGTTATTTAAATTAATCTATTTACAGGATTAAACCTATACAGATGGAGTTGGAACAGATAGTTGGTTATAATGTACAATTAATTACAGCAATAATAATAAACTTTATAATAATCATAAAAAGTGATTACAATGCTTCTGTCTCAATAATCTTATAAATCAATAATAAGTTTAACTAAAAACACTGACAATACCGGCTAAAGGGGGTCTCCCGTGGTCTAGTGGCTAGCGCGCTAGATTCATAAGCGGGAGATGGTGGGTTCGATCCCCACCGGCGCCAGAAATTTTCTCATCTCAGGGCTCGCTGAGAAAATTCCTGGCTGCACCCTGGATGTCGGCGCTAATGGCCAAGATTTATGTCGATGCGCCGTAAAAAAAAAAAAAAAAAAAAAAAAATACCGGCTAAATATTTACAATGTATGCAAATTGTATATTGAACATTCTAAAATTTTACAACCTTACACATTGAAGAGTTTTAAAATAAAATAGCTTTTAATATTATTGAACAATCAATAACCATCCAGCATACCGAGATATTTGTCTACAAAATATTTATTAAAATATTTAGTATCGAAGAGAAAAAATGTTAAAAAATACAGTCAATTCACAAATTTGACAGAAATTATTGAACTAAAAATTAATTAGAAGAAGACTGCTACTCTTCCCAGACTGTTTATGTTTCTTAGAGCTTCCTGACTTCGGGTGCAATGTAGACTGCTACTCTTCCCTGACTGTTTATGTTTCTTCAAGCTTCCTGACTTCGGGTGCAATGTAGACTGCTACTCTTCCCTGACTATTTATGTTTCTTCGAGCTTCCTGACTTCGGGTGCAATGTAGACTGCTACTCTTCCCTGACTGTTTATGTTTCCTCGAGCTTCCTGACTTCGGGTGCAATGTAGACTGCTACTCTTCCCTGACTGTTTATGTTTCTTAGAGCTTCCTGACTTCGGGTGCAATATAGACTGCTACTTTTCCCTGACTGTTTATGTTTCCTCGAGCTCCCTGACTTCGGGTTCAATTTAGACTGCTACTCTTCCCTGACTGTTTATGTTTCTTCGAGCTTCCTGACTTCGGGTGCAATGTAGACTGCTACTCTTCCCTGACTATTTATGTTTCTTCGAGCTTCCTGACTTCGGGTGCAATGTAGACTGCTACTCTTCCCTGACTGTTTATGTTTCTTAGAGCTTCCTGATTTCGGGTGCAATGTAGACTGCTACTCTTCCCTGACTGTTTATGTTTCTTCGAGCTTCCTGACTTCGGGTGCAATGTAGACTGCTACTCTTCCCTGACTATTTATGTTTCTTCGAGCTTCCTGACTTCGGGTGCAATGTAGACTGCTACTCTTCCCTGACTGTTTATGTTTCCTCGAGCTTCCTGACTTCGGGTGCAATGTAGACTGCTACTCTTCCCTGACTGTTTATGTTTCTTAGAGCTTCCTGACTTCGGGTGCAATGTAGACTGCTACTCTTCCCTGACTGTTTATGTTTCCTCGAGCTTCCTGACTTCGGGTGCAATGTAGACTGCTACTCTTCCCTGACTGTTTATGTTTCTTAGAGCTTCCTGACTTCGTGTGCAATGTAGACTGTGCTGATGTTTCAGGCTCTGGGGTCGAAGTTTCTTCCATCTTTTTCTTACTTCTTGAATTGCTAGGATTTTTCTCTTCCTTCGAGCCTTCTTTAAACAGGCTTTCTTCGCTTCATCCAGAGAGAATTGTTTATTATTTACCACCAATTTATCGTATATCAGTTTTGCAGACAATCCTCTCTTTCTTGCCTCCTTTCTATAGGCATTCAATTCTCTGCGAATGTTTCTAATTTCAACAGAGAAATCCTCGGATATACGAATATTAGTATTCCTCAATTTAGGTTAATTGCAAAATCAATTTTTTTCTTTAGTGCCAGAAATTTTACGAGCACGGGTCTATTACCTTTGTCTCTACCAAGACGCCAGTCAATATCTCGCTCAAGTATCTGGGCTTCCATTTCTTTAAAAACCTTAAGGCACATTTTTTCTAACTGGGCAAAATTCTCATTCTCTTCTTCGGGCATGTTATTTTTTGTTAAAATCTTTGTATGTAAATTCTAAATGTGTTGACGTTCCTATTTCCACTCGTCTTTGGTGGATATGGAAATAAAAATTTATTTATTTAGTTTTAGCGCATTTCCTTGAAGTTATTATTTCTAGTGTCATTTCAAAGCCTGTAAAAGTTAACACCGCTAACGACGACGTATTCCAACGCATCGTTCCCTGCTCGCCGCTTCTAACGACGGAATATAATGACACCCCTCATAATGCTCACCACTTCTAACGACGGCACATACCGACACCCCTCCTACTGATCGCCACTGCTTACTACGGCATATACCGAAACCAATCACACTGCTCGCCACTTCTAACGACGGCATATACCGACACCCCTCCCACTGCTCGCCACTGCTAACTACGGCATATACTGAAACCAATCACAATGCTCGCCACCGCTAACGACGGCATATACCGACACCCCTCGCACTGCTCGCCACTGCTTACTACGGCATATATCGAAACCAATCACACTGCTCGCCACCGCTAACGACGGCATATACCGACACCCCTCCCACTGATCGCCACTGCTTACTACGGCATATACCGAAACCAATCACACTGCTCGCCACTTCTAAAGACGGTATATACCGACACCCCTCATACTGCTCGCCACTTCTAAAGACGGCATATACCGACACCCCTCCCACTGATCGCCACTGCTTACTACGGCATATACCGAAACCAATCACACTGCTCGCCACTTCTAAAGACGGCATATACCGACACCCCTCCTACTGCTCGCCACTTCTAAAGACGGTATATAACTGCCTATTCTGACTGTTTCCTTGCTATGTGATTCTTTTGTCTTTAATTAGATTGAAACAACCCTATTTTCAGCAGTCTTTAGTTTCTTTAAATTAAGGTTAGTAGTTTCTTCGAAATAGTAGTTTTTCAGGATTATGTAGTTATTTTGGACCTTTATTATATCAGTTAGTTGTTAGGTCATATAGATTAATTAATTTATCTAGTTTTTACTATTTAGTGTCCGTTGTTTTTATATTTTCTTAATAAACAAAAAATGGTTTAAAGCTGAAGACTTATTGTTAGTGCGAACAAATATTTTGAATAGTAACGTACAAATTAAATTTTTATTTTATAATTGAATGGATTTAAGATTGATTGATCAACAAATTGAATAAATGAAACTGACCAATAGTTATTAAAAGGCAAGGTTTAACGGTGGAACGCGAGTAAAACATACTCGGAGGACGACACGATAGATGTTGCAGCTATGAGGTTAATCGGTTGTTTTCACGGCTCTTGTTATTTTTGTGAAAATATTTCATTGATAAACTAATTTTAAAAATAAAACTTGAAAAAAGTCCGACTAGCAGAAATTGCGCCATCTTAGCGCGTTTCCGTTTGTTCCCCTAGTGCCCATTAAAAATCAGTTGACGCTTTGTCTTAATCTTTCGTGAAAAATGTAAACACAATTAAAAATGAGTAATGAAACCTCAAAGCCAAGCAACATCTCAGGCACCACAACAGAAACCTGACAGTATCCAAAGCGAAGCAACATCTGAGGCACGACAACAGAAACCTGACAGTATCCAAAGCGTAGCAACATCTCAGGCACCACAACAGAAACCTGACAGTATCCAAAGCGAAGCAACATCTCAGGCACCACAAAAGAAATCTGACAGTATCCAAAGCGAAAGTTACTCTATTTAAGTAACGATTTCTCCGAATGGTATCGTTTTATTAAATACCGAAGAAAGAACCGTATTTGTTCTAAATATAATAAGCTTTCTACTTCGATTCTTTACATTTACTACCCAACCGGTTTTGAGACCGTAAAATCCGAGCAAAGTATATTCTTTTTTCGTTTCCCTCGGATTATAGAACTGCCATTTGAAATGATTTAATGAAAATCCTTAGAATGGTCTCATTTTGATGAAATTTTGCACAAAAATATTTTGTCTCAAATAAAAGTCCACCACGTTAACCAGCCGAATCCGTTTGAACAACATTTATACGGGGAAATTCGAGCGAAAACCCCCGTCGATTTTAGGGATTTGCCTTTATTCGTTATCAGGTACACTTTATATTCGTTTTATCACGTGGGAAATACAATGAAACCATTTCCGTTTTATAAAAAAACGGTCAACACGTCATTATTAATAACACAATATCATCCGAAAAATCAAATTTTTGGCCCATTTAAAAACTGTTTCGCCACATTAACACTCTTGAATATCATTTTTGATTAGTTAAGGAAGCATTAATTTTTTCTATTTATTATTATTATTAAATTATTATATAATACTAAATTTATTATAAGTGGGACGCATTTAAACCCATAAAAAAGGAAAATGTAGTGTTAACTACCCATTAAAAAGGTTGTTTCCGCTCGGAATAATCTCAGATTCATTAGGAGTGACGTCTATGATATATATATATATATATATATATATATATATATATATATATATATATATATATACTGTGAAACCTCCCTTAACGGACACCTCCCTACAGCGTAGACCTCTATTAACGGACATTTTCTCGCAGTCCCGAATTTTTCTATAGGTAAAATAAACCTCTATATTGCGGACACCTCTGACAAAGGACACGGACAGAAAAACCTGATTTTTTACCTCCATACTACAGACAATTACAGCTAATGTTATTTATAGAAGCGTTCCCATCGGTTTAGGGTTCCAGAAAAATGCGTTAACAATAACAAACTCTTTGTAATAATAAGATATATATACAGTATAGTGACTAGTAATATCTTCCTAGGAATTTCACAACAGGAACCCCTTCCTTTTCAGCAGAAGCATATGATTTTCCCGTTGGTAGATTACTATTATTTTGCCTACGCGGTATCACGGTTCCGGGAATATTCCATAACTCTGTTCGGTTCACATTCCTTCCGCAGAACTTCACTTTTCAGTTGGTTGTTAGCTCTTGTTGGGTAAGTATCGTGCTTTCTCTTTAATATTTCTAATCGGAAATCTCGGACACTTGAAGAAAAAATTGACGTGATAACATTTTCCAATCGCGAAAAATCTGGTGTGCGTAAAGTTGCCGACTTTTCTTAAGATAGGGAAAACACAAGTAGCAGAAATATTCGAAAAGAAAGATAAAATTTTGAAGAAATTGACGAAAAATTGTGAAAAAAATGTTGTCCGAGAACTAAGAACGTCTTTATGCTTTAAACTTTTTAGAATACAAACTTGTTTTAAGTTTATACTTATTGAATTTATTTCTATATAGTTAAAAAAAACTTGTTATGGGTAATTATTAAATGGTTAATTAAAACATTAATTAAATGTACAAATTCGTTATGTATCCATCTCCACCAACCCCTCTGTATAGCGGACACCTCTCTCTCTATAGTGGACAACTTTGGTTCTCCCAGAGGTGTCCGCTATAGAGAGGTTTCACTGTATATAATAATAATAATAATTTCAATGTTATATAATATTATATATAATTCAATTTTGAGTAATCAGAAGACATGAAGAAATTGTGTTATAAAGCACTTGCCAGAGCAGCGAAAGCTGTGCCGAATACAATAAGGTCGCTGGAAAATTGGAATCTACACAGGGATTGTCGTTTTCTGATGAAAAACCTAGCTGGACACTTTTTACAAAGAGATGAAATCAACCTGTACCTATACTCATACCTAACCTGTACCTATACTCATACTCACAGCAATGTTTAATATCTTACAAAACAACACACACATTTCTAAGCTTGGCATTTGTCAAATATACACAGATATCACAGCTTGAGAGAAAAATGGAGTAAAGTAACATCAAACCTACAGACCGTCCATCTGTAAGAACGTTGCTATACTTAGATGTTGAGAGGGGACAAGAATGTTTGCGGGAATATCTTTGGAAGAACTTATATCCCCCCCCCAACAAAAAAACTAACTTGGAAAAAAAAGAGGCCAAGTTCCAGGCCCTCCCCAAAAACAGTTTGCCTATAAAACTTATGATTTCATAGTATTGGGACACGTTTTAAGCTCTCAATACCTCGACAAGAACCTAATAATAACATCTCACTTATTTGTGTTGTATGAAACACAGTCTTTCATAAGGCATATATACAAATCAAAATAAGTATATATTCTATCCCCCACCCCCCTCTACTCGCCGATTCACCAAAAAATGTATTAACACAAATGAAAAGTTTCCGGATAAGTATATATTTCCTAAAATATCTCGGAAATGTTTGGAAAATCGTGATGAGTGGAAGGTGAACATTCGAAAAACTTACTAAATTCTCTACAAAAATAGGGTTTTAAGTAATTTCCGATGGGACGATGTCAATCTGAAAAATAAGTGCCTTAAAATTTCGGTTTCCTTCTTTCGAACATTGTTTTGTTAGTTTTTAATTGCTTTTTTTTTAAAAAATTCCATATAACAGTAAAATGAGTATTTTAGTAAAACAAGGTAAGAAAATGAGAAACGTATACTGGTTTCCTAGAGCAAGGCGGAGTGAGTAATTTCCGCTTAGAAAAATGTCAGTTTCCTGGTGACACCAAAAATATTCTCTTTGAGATTTCATTTTTCATATTTCATAAAAAAATCAAATCCTTTTCTATGCCACGTTATCCAAATGGCACGGCATAAGAATAGAAACACGCTAAAATGACGCAGTTCCTGCGAGTCGGGCTTTTAGCACTTTCCTCCGAAGGAAAGTAGCTATTGAGGTTGCACTCATGACGGAATTTTTGAAAAATTTCTTCGAATCTTAATCGATCCTACCAAGTAGACACCGAAAATGACCCCAGTTAAAATTTATATATATATATATATATATGTCCGTTAACACGATACCGGCCAGAGTTTTTGTTTCTTCCCCACGAAACTTGGTATGTAGTATTCCCCAATCAAACGATTGAACGAGTTCGTTAACCAACAAAATCGGTCCATCCGGAGAGAGGTTTTACTCCGGAGCCAAAGTAGTTATTTCCCAATGCCAGTCGTAGTTTTTGTTATATTTCAACGAAACTCGGTATTCGTTCTGTTCAACTAAAGAGAAAAATTTGTTGTAAAAATAAACTAAATCGGTTCATTAGGAGGGGGGGGGGGTGGTTTACTCCGGACCCAAATTACTAATTATCTCATATCGGTCGTAATTTCTGCTGTATTGTAACGAAACGCGGTATACGTCCTGGGTGTCTATTAAGGAAGAAGTGTTATAAAAATGAACTAAATCGGTCTATCGGGAGGGGGGGTTTACATTGTACTATGTTTGAATTGAATTGAAACATGTGTTCTTTATGTTTTTATTTTATTTATCTATATAGGTTATTTTAAGCAAATTATTCAGGAACGCAATCGACACTACCCAATTCTGAGGAAAGTGCTTAGTTATGGAGCTCCTGCGTGACGGACTTTTTTCTATATAAAACTATTTCTAATAAATGTTTTTTTTCCTTCGGCCCTTCAACATACACAGGACAAGCTTTACTGGATGTTCTTGTTCACAGAACCAGGACTCATTTCTGCTACAATGTCTCTTAAGCAGGCTACACACGGTCAGACAGGCCTGTCAGTTAGACCTGAACAGTTCGCCTAAAAGTCGGTCGCCTGAACGTGTGTATATTCCGGCCTCCTGAACAGTCTTAACAGACAGACCGGCCGGAACATATACACGTTCAGGCGACCGGCCTTCAGGCGGACTGTTCAGGCCTAACTGACAGGCCTGCCTGATCGTGTGTAGCCTGCTTTATCAATGGCTCACTGCACTGGATTGTGCTACTGACTACTGACTCCTTCATGCATCGGCTGACAGTACTTGCTGTACACTGGTTCTATTCACACGAGATCATATGATGGCCTAGTACTCCACATCTACAACAGATACGAGTGAGAGGAATACATTCACCAACTAGGACTGAAAGCTACTCCGTGTAGAAACCTTTATGTCTGCAGTAGTGGGAGGCAATAGAAACAGTCTTCAATTCAAACCATCTCTGTCAATGTATTTTAGTTTTTGACCTCAAAGCTTGGCACAGTAAAACACTTATTATTTTTTAGGGAGGAGGGAGACAACAGTTGGGTTATATACAGTTTGCCACCCTTTTACATTGCCACCTGCACCGGGACGGTCACCCATTGAAGAGCTGTCTATACTCAACGTTGCTTAACTTCGTTGATTTAGGGGAAACGGTGCATTCAACCAAATCCAATGAAATTTCTTTCCTTTATAAATTTTTCGGACGTTTTAAAGGAAAGTGAACCATTTCTGTCTTATGTATTGTCCACAAGAACACATCCATTTGATATTCTGGAAAGGATTAATGCCGTCCTGTGGAACCAGGAGGATAAAACGGACTCCGCTCCACGGGCATCGAAGGTCGCGTGGGTTGCTGTCTCGTAAAGGTTAATAGAAATTAAATCTGACCTCCTTCAACGTCTTCAGCTTCAAGAGGTCGTCGGAAATGTTTTCGCTTAGTTTCATGATTTTTGAAAGATTCATTATTTTCAAAACGTTCGAAACAATTTGTTTTCTATCCCTACCACTGCGAACGATTTTCGTGAACGTTTCCTTATATTTCTCAACCATAAACTTGCCCTTTCCCGTTTATTTCATGTATTTTTTAAGTTTTCTGCTAATGCGGTCACTAAACACTATATTCAACGAGTTTCGAGCTCATGGGTGTATATAGGGGGGGGGGCTGATGGGGCTGCAGCCCCCCCCGAAATTTTGATTTGATCGGTAAACATTTTATAAACCCCTTAAAAACATAATAATAATATCATATAGTTCATAAAACATATGTTATTTTGGGTGTAATAGTGTTTAAGTTGGCTGAAACTCTTCCAAGATCTAAATTGTTAGTATTCCGTACACCAGAAATGGTCTCAGCCCCCCCCGAAATTTTCCTAGCCCCCTTCGAAATTATTTTCTATATACGCCCATGTTCGAGCTAGCTGTCATTGATAATATTAAAAAATTGCAAATTTGGAGACACTAGAAGATTCAATTCATGATGTTGGAAGTGATTCCGGAATAGAATTAATGATTATGTAATTTTCGTAAAAGATATGAAACAGGAAATCTATTTCTGTTTATTTTGTATTTATATTGTTATCCGGAGTAATCAATTTTCTTGGAAATTCTTAGCTTAGCTGCTAATCAGGACATTATTACCTCGGATGGACTATCACCAGGTATAGCGTAAACTCTATGAAATAAGACCTATCCTATTAGCTGGAGTCATTCGCCACCATAGTCAACGCTACAAGAGTTTCAAATGACCCGATAGACTTCACAAGACCGCGCCTTCTCCAGTGTTAACCCACTCCCTTTCGACGATCAACATAGTAAATAATGCATTTCTAGGGATGACGTCTGTGTGGCGTCACATGTGGGATTTCCCCCTCATAAAGAGGAAACGCGCTAAAGGCCTAATCCAATTCCAGTTTAGCCTTCCTCAGGATCCGAATTAATAATTTATGTAATGAATTTTGTGGGTTAATATGAATTCAGAAAGCATGGAAGATGATTATTGGACCAGAAGCAGTGGGTTTTCTCTTGGCGGTCAGGCCCACCTGACTGGAAACACTGTTATATCCCCTTCTAATTACTTCTGCTTCTGTAGTTCATTGAGTTTCAGCATTATTAGTCCTAAGAATGATGTGAAGGAAGATGACTGCTTAGAAGGTTGATACAGAGTGACGGAATCCCTTTATAAATTTCATTATTACCACCATGCGCGTATATATGGGGAGGCTGAGGGGGCTGCAGCCCCCCGAAATTTTGATGGTTTTTGTCGTAAAACCCTTAAAAATATATTAAATAAGATCATTTAGTTCATAAAAAATATTTTATTTTACGTGTAATAGCGTTTTAGTTGCCTAAAACTATTCCAACTTCTAAATTTTTAGTATTCCTTCCAAGGAAATGGTCACGGCAACCCCCCCCCCCCCCGAAATTTGCCCAGACCCTCCAGTAATTATTTTCTGTATACGCTCACGATTACCACTAAAACAATGCAGAAGATTACATGGGCGTATATAGAACATAATTTCAGGGGGGGGGCTTGGAGAATTTATATACAGTACAAATGAAAATACTCTCTGCTAAATCTCTCTTAAATTCTTTAAAAGAAGACGGTGTGAATGACTTAGTGCTTTATACATGAATAACTAAAAATTACGATCAAAATTACATTGTCGAAAATAAATTAAAAAAAACAACAAAACAAAACTTGTCACTGTAAGGTTTACAGGGTAAACTTGTCACTGTAAGGTTTACAGGGTAAACTTGTCACTGTAAGGTTTACAGGGTAAACTTGTCACTGCAAGGTTTACAGGGTACACTTGTCACTGTAAGGTTTACAGGGTAAACTTGTCACTGTAAGGTTTACAGGGTAAACTTGTCACTGTAAGGTTTACAGGGTAAATTTGTCACTGTAAGGTTTACAGGGTAAACTTGTCACTGTAAGGTTTACAGGGTAAACTTGTCACTGTAAGGTTTACAGGGTAAACTTGTCACTGTAAGGTTTACAGGGTAAACATGTCACTGTAAGGTTTACAGGGTAAACTTGTCACTGTATGGTTTACAGGGTAAACTAGTTATATTTTAATAAAAATATTTATTTTTTCAAATATGTTCATTATATAATTAGTATTAAATATATCATAAAATTAAATAAATGTAGAAAATCGATTTAAACGATATGAAAAAATAACAATTACGTTATTCAGACAATTCACGAATTAATTTGAATATGCACTCTACATACTTGTTGCAACTTGTTTTGATAAGTACAACCTATTCCGAAAATTTGAATATGCACTCTACATACTTGTTGCAACTTGTTTTGATAAGTACAACCTATTCCGAAAATTTGAATATGCACTCTACATACTTGTTGCAACTTGTTTTGATAAGTACAACCTATTCCGAAAATTTGAATATGCACTCTACATACTTGTTGCAACTTGTTTTGATAAGTACAACCTATTCCGAAAATTTGAATATGCACTCTACATACTTGTTGCAACTTGTTTTGATAAGTACAACCTATTCCGAAAATTTGAATATGCACTCTACATACTTGTTGCAACTTGTTTTGATAAGTACAACCTATTCCGAAAATTTTAGTTTGTGTCGTGCTAATAGACTTTCATTTCCTCATTATTTATTTAATTGTTTCCAAAATTTCAATTTCAACAGTTGAACTTGATGTATGTTATTTTTCTGAGTCGAATGAGACCGGCCAATCGGCAAAACCTACTCAACGTCGGACTTGTGGGCTGGTAGCGGGCGGTGGGGAAAGAATTACCTCCCCTCCGGCCACGCCCCTCCTTGTTCTTTCCTTCGTGGCCGGACTATAGCTCCTTTGTTTATTTATCCCCTCCAGCTCCTGCTCCTAGCTCTATCTAGGGGCAGAAATGATTAATTGGTGGAAAACGTTATTCCACGTACTCATTTATGACTGTAAGCCACTTCTGTGTCAAGGGAATTTCTCCACTTAGGGACTGAAAGCCAACACTGTGACCGCTTCTGGTGGTATCTAGCGGTATGTTGTGGAAGCTCTGATTCTTATTTGTATCCTATAGAGTTTATACAAATGCAGTTTGTGCCTATTTTTTTTTCTTTCTTTTTTTTTACGGCACTTCGACATCTAGGCCATTAGCGCCGAATTGTGCCTATTGAATTGGGTTTCCCTGTGCTAAGTTCGGGTCCCTCCGAAAGGCCTTATTTATGTTTTAGCGTCAGGGGATTCGACAAGAAGATTGGTATTGAAGTCGCCAGCAAAAATTAAATGGGAATAACAGGGGACTAACTGGTAGGTAAAGTATGGAGAAAATGGAATTGTTAGAAGATCAGTGTGGGTAATAGGCATGGGAGCGAAGGAACATTTTCGCCAGTATTACACATACCATTTACATAAAAATAATTCCAGATATAACAATAATTTCAAACAAAAAGATGATATTAACTACTAAAAAATAAGTAGGAAAAATTGGACCCTAAATCAGGGATCGAAAGAGTTATTTTTTTATCCAAAAAGTTTAAAAAAAAAACAACTTTTATTAAAAAAAAAAATGTTAAAAGGTATTTTATAACTTTTACTTTTTAAAAATGAAAATAAAAGTAAAATGTTAAAAAAATATTTTTTTAAAAATAAAAGTTAACAATTATTTTTGACCCCTGCCCTACATTTATTACATTCTGGCCGATGAATAACTATACCCTCTGATTAGAAAGTGAAAAAGCTAATTAACATAAAATTATAACTAATTTTATTGAAAAATCAAAGGCAGTTTGAATAAAAATGTAAATAAAACACCTAAACGAAGAAAATGATCGGTAAAAATACATCAAGATCTTACGGACTGTTGATAATAACAAGCGGGTAACCATCACTTGGAGGACACCACCCGTAACGCTTGTCAGAAGCTTTCTTCTGACGGGACAACCAGCAATGATGTGAAAACTGTATTTGTAGTAGAAAAACTATAGTATTTAGGTTCATATTATATTTATTCAGGGTCTTGAATCATGAAGGACCTGAGTTTGAAACTCGTGCGCACATTAATGGAGTTTTGCTTTTAGTGTCGTCGTTATAGAGTTATTGTCGGGATCCCATAAAGTAGTCCAGTATATAGGTTAGGTTGGTAGTTTAAGGGCAGAAAACTGGTTGTTCATCTCCGCCCTAAGAGTATAATTGAATTGTGCAAGTTTAATGTTGGGATGTGTTTTCAGTATTGTGTGTTTGAGGCAGGGTTGTGTATCTAAAATTGCAGTATATAGAGACTTCAAAAGGGGGTCGAGCAAACAATAATTCCCCCACAAGATTTTTTTTTTCTAATGACCCATCCATGGGTTCTGTAGCCCAATGGATAGAGCCCAATGGGTTCTGTAGCCCAATGGATAGAGGGGTTTGAGCTAACATTAATTCCCCACACAATTTTTTTTTCTAATATGCTTAGGTATGGTGTACCTCAATGGATAGAGCCCAATGGGTTCTGTAGCCCAATGGATAGAGGGGTTTGAGGTAACATTAATTCCCCACACGATTTTTTTTTCTAATATGCTTAGGTATGTTGTACCCCAATGGATAGAGCCCAATGGGTTCTGTAGCCCAATGGATAGAGGGGTTTGAGGTAACATTAATTCCCCACACGATTTTCTTTTCTAATATTCTTAGGCATGGTGTACCCCAATGGATAGAGCCCAATGGATAGAGGGGTTTGAGGTAACATTAATTCCCCACACGATTTTCTTTTCTAATATTCTTAGGCATGGTGTACCCCTATGGATAGAGCCCAATGGGTTCTGTAGCCCAATGGATAGAGGGGTTTGAGCTAACATTAATTCCCCACACGATTTTCTTTTCTAATATTCTTAGGCATGGTGTACCCCTATGGATAGAGCCCAATGGGTTCTGTAGCCCAATGGATAGAGGGGTTTGAGGTAACATTAATTCCCCACACGATTTTCTTTTCTAATATTCTTAGGCATGGTGTACCCCAATGGATAGAGCCCAATGGGCTCTTTAGCCAAATGGATAGAGGGGTTTGAGCTAACATTAATTCCCCACACGATTTTCTTTTCTAATATTCTTAGGCATGGTGTACCCCAATGGATAGAGCCCAATGGGTTCTGTAGCCCAATGGCCCCTCTATCCATTGCTAACATTAATTCCCCACACGATTTTCTTTTCTAATATGCTTAGGTATGGTGTGAGTATGCTGAAACCAAGTTTTCCAATCCAAGCTGTAACTCGTTAAAAGTAGGCTCACCAGAGTTTTTCGCAAAATTGGAAAAAAGTGTTGTTTTTTTGGCTAGCGATTGCGGCACTTTTACCTAGCCGAATTTGGACTAAAACCAGTTCATTTGAAGCAGAATTTAATGTTCTTTTCTCGCTATTTGAAGTTTTTTTTTTATCCAAAATCAACGGTTTTTAAATTAATGAAGAAAATGTGAAAAAAGTGCTTCGCGGTTTTTCGCTTGCCAAAAGTTCTCCCTCCCGGGTTTCGAGTTGGAAAAATTGGTTTCAGCATACTCACGCCATACTTAAGCATATTAGAAAAAAAAAATCATGTGGGGAATTAATGTTAGCTCAAACCCCTCTATCCATTGGGCTACAGACCTACTCGGTCTTCAATGGTTGACTGCGAAAGAGAATATCAGCTAGTTTGAGCATAGGACTCCTATGCTCAAACTAGCTGATATACAGGGTATGTGCACCTCTGAGTCATTTACATCTATTACTGGTTTAATTTGTTGAGGCCCTATTTGGCGTTGTTTCAGCTTGGTTTCTGATGTCGCCATTACTACATTCTTACAAAGGCCAACAGCCGATTCTAGTACTCTAGGTTTCTGAAGAAACGGGATCTGCTGTAGTATGCGTTTGGTCGGAGAATGTGAAAGTGTCTGCGGATCGGGAGTGAGGATGGAAATGGAAGTCAAGAACAAGTCTGGCCAATGTTATTACGAGAAAGCACTTGAAGAAAGCTGGTACTTGTCGGCAAAACCATGTACAAGCGGCGGCAGTAAACATTCCGGCTGGTGCAGCTTCAAGGCGAGTACTGTCGCTCATAGGCAGGGCTGTCGCTGAATATAAAATATAAAATTTCTCAGCCCTGCCTATAAATTTTATATTTCATTGGACATTTTTTATTGTAGACTAGCTGTTACCCAGTGTGCCATACTACACCAACTTTATATTATATAGTTGTAAGGAACAAACATACAGCTGGTAGATTTTTTCACCTTGCCTATGACACTTCCCGTATCAAGACCTACCTGTGTGCCAAGTTTGGTTAACATAGGTCAAACGCTGTGGATTTGTATAAGGAAAAAAACAGATAGACAGAAAGCTGACAGATGATTTTGACCTAGCCTATGACACTCCCCGTATCAACCCCTACCTGTGTGCCAAGTTTGGTCAAAACCGCTAAAAAGCTATGGATTTATATGAGGAACAAATTGAATGGCTTTTTATTTTTTTGTTCCACAATATAGTATCCTTATACCGTGGGAGTTCATTTAGGTTCTGCAGGTTCCATCTTCCAATACTGCCTGCATTACAATCAAAGTAATATACATTTTTTTTTTTAATAATTTTTTTTAAGTATAATAATAATAATTTTTTTTAGATGGAACGGCATTTTTCTCCAGCGGTGGAGAAAAATGCCGTTCCATCTAAAAATACTATCCCAGCGACGAAAAATAACATCAAACAATAATAATAATAATATTAAAATAGAGAAATATGATAGCGTAATGATAACAACTATAATAATAATACAAATAAAAATAGTAACAATAATATTGAAAAAGAAACAAATTATAATATCAAAATTATAAATTAATTGAAAGCAATACAAAAAAAAGAATGAATATAAATGAATCAAATAAAATAAAATAACTGATTAATGAAAAGAAGATGTCCGTTCTTGCAATGGCTTATTCTTGCGATTGTTAAAACAAAATTCAATCAGGATTGTGGTCATGAGAAACTGTTCAATTATTTACAGCAGCATTATTTTTCAAAAACAAATACACTACTTTTCTCATTTGTTCCGATACTAAACATAAAGGTATGAATTCTGTATACGCACTTTTGATAAGATTATATGATATAATAATAAAAAATAATGATTTGTCAAAATGAAATTATTTAGAGTGATAATCCATCGTCTCAGTTTAAAAATAAATATATGTCAAGATTGCTTTACATACTTTCAGAAATATTCACAAAAAGTTTTAGCGGAAATATTTTACTACAGCTCATGACAAACATGTAGTAGATAGGGTGGGAGAAAGAGTAAAATCCTTGGTCTCTAATGGAATTTATGAGCAAATCTGAAACTAAAAATGTAAAAAACTCAGTAGAGTTTGCTAATGTTGCATCTAGTTTAATGACAAACACTACAATTCTCCGTATGAGGCAAGTAGATATTGAGCCTGCTATAAGTTCGGACAGTCCATGGGTTAATGTTAAAGACATAGTTTTTATTAAGCAAATGCATGTGATAAAATGCAATTCCCAAATCAAAAATTCAACTATGGAAAACAAACTGAAACCAGCAAGTTAACAGATCAAAAACTTAATATTTCAAATTTTAATGTTAGTTACTGGTGTGCAGTTACATGTGATAAAAATTAAGTTGTATTTCATTTTATATTGCCCAGCAAACCCTTCACTGAAGTAATGAATGTTTTGTACATGTAGGTAGTTTTCATTCTGAATAGCTTTGGGTTATTTTTTATAGTTTTTAAAATTATATCGCTGTACTATAAAAAGTAATATATTGTTAGCTAAAATTTTAATTGAACAATTTTTTGTAATTAACGGAAAAAAATTAAATAGTGAAAAAACCATACATTTTATTTTTTCATGTGATAGTGTATACCTTTTAGAATAATAATAAAAAAGATTTTAGTGATTTTCTGTTTATCGTTTGATGATATTCCACTTAGTGTGGAACGCCATATTTAATTTTTACAAAATGCATTTTACCACTTCAGGATTTTTTCAGAACATTTGTAATTACTTTATGCTTATATTATTTGTTTTTTGGCTTCCATATTTATTGAAGTATTGTCATAGAAAATATCATCAACATTGGTCGATAGGTATGATTTATATTCTAGAACTAAGTGCACTTCCTTTCGGCCAATCGATGATAACTGCAAAATTTGAAATACTTCAGCAGGGCATAAAATTAAACTATTTGAGATTGAGAGAAACTATTTTATATTCTTACTTATATCCATGAAAGGAATGAACATGCCAAGTTTCATTAAAATCTGAGATCATGGGTGTCAAATCCTATTTTTTTGGGTTGATTTGACATGGAATGACCCAAATGTTTAAATATCATGTCACACATAGATGATTTTAGGTGGTACGTTAAAGAACCTAAAGTATTTAAATTATTAAAGTGCTGTACAGATCCATGGGTTAATGTTGAAGACGTAGTTTATGTTAAGCAAATGCATGAGATAAAATGCAATTCACAAATACAAAAAAAATAACTATGGAAAACAAAGGGGAAACTCCAAATCAACAGATCAAATACTTAATATTTCAAATTACTTACTAATATATGATATTAATCCAAAATCTGAGAATATAGGGTTATAATTTAGATAATCACAACATTTTTCAACAGATCAAAAACTTAATATTTTAAATTACTTATTAATATATATTAGTCAAAATTCTAAGAATATAAGGCTATAATTTAGGTAAACACCAATATTTTACTAAAACTAAAAAGTGTTCGAAATTAGATAAAGAAACCAAACTTAAAAAAAAAGGATAATGGTTAATGGCTTCTAGGAGCTCAGTGTTGCTCTACATTTTCATCAGACATTAATAAAATTGATATTACTTGTCTAAATCTTGAGAATATACGGCTATAATTTAGATAAACATACAAAGGTTAAAACTGAAAAGTTTTGTTCGCAAAAGAAACACTTTTCGCAAAAAAAGAAGAAAATTTTTGTAGCTTGCTGATATCCACCTAGGCAACACTGGAAAGAAAATTACTATTTCTGAACAATTCACTCTTCTTTAATTGACAGTTTGGAACTCGTTACTTCCGAGCTGTGAAGCCTACAAGATTTTATATATATATATGATTATATAATGATGTAAAGTCATCAATGAGTTTGAGTTATTCTAATTATCAAGAACATCAACAAATAAATTTGAGACATTATTCAAAATGGCTGTCAGAATATGAACGGTTCAGTGTAGCCAATTTTTCTTGAACAAAACTTTTGACCTTTTGACCAAATTTCGAAATTTGACTATTTTGACCTAGCCTAGGAGATTTCCCGTATCAAGAAGTACATGTGTGCCAAGTTTGGTCCAAATTAGTCAAACGGTGTGGATTTGTATAAAGAACAAACAGACAGACAAACTTACAGGTGATTTTTATATATATAGATTGTATTTTAAATGAGTCCTAAACAGAAATCGAGGGACCAGAAGGCCAGATACTGCATTTGTATCTTACCATTGTATCTAATCATAACACGAGGGATATAGTATGCTCCGGCCGCCTGAGTTCCTCCTTTGCGGGTACCCATTAATTTAATTAAATGATGGGTGGGCCTGGGACGTCGAATATAACCCAGGATATATGTATATACCTTAACTGGTAACATACGTCTGAGAGACGCCTAGGTATAGTATTTTCCCGCATTGTGGCGCTTAGAGCTATTTGTAGAATTAAACCCCCCAGTGTATGCTCAATTTAGATAATGTAAAAACGCTAGTGAAATTTTAACCCGATCAATTATATTTTGTGGTAGTAGTAAGGCTGTAACTATAAAGTACACCGTCTAATAGAGGCGTGTTACTGTGTTACTAATGCTGCTATTTTCATGTTCGTCTCAAAGACGTGTATTACTTGAAACGATTTATTTACTACAATTGAGGTACGCATTAAACCAACAATAACCATTTAAAACAAAATTTAATTATTTTGTCTCTCTCTATTTATATTTTATTCCGAAACTAATTGTACATTTCATTCCCAGCGTTACTGTTGTCAATGAGTTTTCTTCGCTTGAAATAGTAAATGAATAGATGAATATAATTTGAATCATTGGCACTGTAAGAAAAAAAAGGGGGAATTCCACCTAAAATTCTAAAATGTAAAAACAAATATTGAGTTCAAACACAAAAAAAATGAAGCTTCATTTGTTTGCACACTAAAGAAAGCGTTACTGTAAATTTGATTTAATCGAGGAACTTGTGATCATTTTCCCAAATATAAAACACGCCGCTAAAGTCCATACTCAAAAAGAACACGAACAGCTTACAAATGCATGAAAATGTTGAATCCATTATGGCTAGAGTGTTCAACAAAAGAATGCAATACTTGAGCTAGAGTGTTAAACAAAAGTATGCAATACTTGAGCTAGAGTGTTAAACAAAAGTATGCAATACTTGAGCTAGAGTGTTCAACAAAAGTATGCAATACTTGAGCTAGAGTGTTCAACAAAAGTATGCAATACTTGAGCTAGAGTGTTCAACAAAAGTATGCAATACTTGAGCTAGAGTGTTCAACAAAAGTATGCAATACTTGAGCTAGAGTGTTCAACAAAAGTATGCAATACTTGAGCTAGAGTGTTCAACAAAAGTATGCAATACTTGAGCTAGAGTGTTCAACAAAAGTATGCAATACTTGAGCTAGAGTGTTCAACAAAAGTATGCAATACTTGAGCTAGAGTGTTCAACAAAAGTATGCAATACTTGAGCTAGAGTGTTCAACAAAAGTATGCAATACTTGAGCTAGAGTGTTCAACAAAAGTATGCAATACTTGAGCTAGAGTGTTCAACAAAAGTATGCAATACTTGAGCTAGAGTGTTCAACAAAAGTATGCAATACTTGAGCTAGAGTGTTCAACAAAAGTATGCAATACTTGAGTTCCTGGAGAGATGAATGTTCGCTTTTAGATCTGATTTTAATACATAGCAATGAAAATTGTTTTAATAAACTATACCTACATTATAAATAGTTTTTTTTTTTCAAAATATTTGCCCTCAAAAACAGTTCTCTTTTAAATTTGTAATAAGTAACTGATCAATTATTAATTTGCTTCCAGAGTTATGGTTACACATGGTACCTACTACACTACTTAATAAATACAAAAAACTTCATATTTTCGTCTTTTGATCTGACGCAGGAACAGGATACAGTCCCTCTAGTGGTAGAAAGCGCTCCTTGCGGCGGCCTTGCGAACCTAAGACTGGCGGGCTATTCTATTAAAATATTTTGCAAAGTAAACCCCCCTTTCCGATCGACCGATTTAGCTCATTTTTACAACACTTCTTTCCCATCAGTTACCCACGACGTATACCGCGTTTCGTTACAATACAGCAGAAATTAGGACCGGTATGAGTATATAAGTAATTTGGGTCCGGAGTAACCCCCCCCCCCCTCCTAATGAACCGATTTAGTTTATTTTTACCACACATTTTTACCTGCAGATTACCACTACGAATACCGAGTTTCGTCAAAATATAACAAAAATCACGGCTGGCAGTGGCGAATTGGTATTGTGGGTCTGAAGTAAACCCCCCCCCTTCTAATAAACCGATTTAGTTTATTTTTACATCTCACTTTTTTCTCTGGATTACCAAGTTTCGTTAAAATATAACAAATATTACGGCTGGCATGGTCAAATTAGTGTTTTGGGTTCGGGGTAAACCCCCCCTTCCGGTGGACCGATTTTGGTGGTGAACGAACTCGTTCAATCGTTTGCTAATTGAATGCTGTATACCAAGTTTCGTGACGAAAAAACAAAAACTCTGGCCGCTATCGTGTTAACAGACACACACACACACATATATATATATATATATATATATATATATATATATATATATATATATATATATAAATTTTAACGGGGGTCATTTTCGATGTCTACTAGGTAGGATCGATAAAGATTTGAAGACATTTTTCAAAAATGCCGTCATGAGTGCAACCTCAATAGCTACTTTCCTTCGGAGGAAAGTGCTAAAACGGTACTGTAAATGCAGTTCTCCTCATAAAGATACCTTTAGACTTTTTATAGGTAGTTTGAGAGAAATTCGAAAAAGAAAAGCCCGACTCGCAGGAACTGCGTCATTCTATATTGCGGTTCCGTTCATATCCCTAGTGCCGTTAGTAAAGAAATAAAAATTAATAAAGATTATAAAGATTAATTTGTTGTGAAAAATATAAACTAAATTCTTTAAGAGAAGGAAGCTTAAGGCGCCTCAACGGGAATCTGACAGTATCCAAAGCGGTAATCACTCCTTCCGTCTTCCCAATTTCGCTCTATTACCAATGAGCTTCTCATTTTTTTACCTTCTTTAACTATAATACTCATGGAGGAGGGAGGAGCCGCGCTAAAAGCTTAATATATTTACTACAAAAACTGTTCTTATGCCATTTTCGACAGTGATCTAATCGGGACAAAGAGGTTCATAAAAAGTCCGTCACACAGGAGCTGCATAACTAAGCACTTTCCTCAGATTTTTTCTAGTGTAGACTACATTACTGAATAATTTGCATAAATAACCTATATTAATAAAATAAAAACGTGAATAGTTCTGCTCATTTACATTTCTTATGAGAACTGTTCAATTATTAATTTTGTAAATAATTTGCTTCCAGAGTTATGTTAATACATGATACTGTACTACTTAATAAATACACAAAAACTTCATTTTCCGTCTTTTGATTTGACGCAGGAACAGGATACAATCCCCCTAGTGGGAGATAGAGCTCCTCGCGGCGGCTTTGGGAACCTACGTCTGGCGGGGTAATTCTAAAGAAAGAGAGTTCAAAGTAAACCCTCCTTACTTCATTTTTGCAACCCTTTTTTCTCTGTTGATTACCACCGCGAATACCGAGTTTCGTTGAAATGTAACAAAAATTACTGTTGGTAGTGGCAAATTGGTAATGTGGGTCCGGAGTAAACCCCCCCCCCCCCCTCCTAATGAACCTATTTAGTTTATTTTTACAACCTATTTCTCTCTTTAGATCAACATAACGAATACCGAGTTTCGTTGAAATGTAACAAAAATTACGGCTGGTAGTGGCAAATTGGTATTGTGGGTCCGGAGTAAACCCCCCCTCCTAATGAACCGATTTAGTTTATTTTTACAACCTATTTCTCTCTTTAGATCAACATAACGAATACCGAGTTTCGTTGAAATGTAACAAAAATTACGGCTGGTAGTGGCAAATTGGTATTGTGGGTCCGGAGTAACCCCCCCCCCCCTCCTAATGAACCGATTTAGTTTATTTTTACAACCTATTTCTCTCTTTAGATCAACATAACGAATACCGAGTTTCGTTGAAATGTAACAAAAATTACGGCTGGTAGTGGCAAATTGGTATTGTGGGTCCGGAGTAAACCCCCCCCCCCCCCTCCTAATGAACCGATTTAGTTTATTTTTACAACCTATTTCTCTCTTTAGATCAACATAACGAATACCGAGTTTCGTTGAAATATAACAAAAACTACGGCTGGCATGGTCAAATTAGTGTTTTGGGTCCGGGGTAAACCCCCGCTCCCGGTGGACCGATTTTGGTGGTTAACGAACTCGTTCAACCGTTTGTTAATTGAACGCTATATACTACGTTTCGTGAAGAAAAAACAAAAACTCTGGCCGCTATCGTGTTAACGGATTTACAGCAAATTATTCAGTAATGTAGTCTACACTACAAAAATTCTGAGGAAAGTGCTTCTGCGTGACGGACTTTTCTTACCTTGTTTTACTATAATACTCGGAGGAGGGAGGAGCCGCGCTAAAAGCTTAATATATTTACTACAAAAACTGTTCTTATGCAATTTTCGACAGTGATCTCATCGGGACAAAGCGGTTCATTAAAAGCGAATGTGTTGGTTTTATACATTTTAATGGGTTTTGAATCTGTTAGCTTAAAGTCCAGTCTGCGAACATTTATAGATTATTTTGAGTTCGTAACATTGTTTGGGCTGGATAGGAAGTGAACATATCAAAACTCCTCGCCCGTAGCCTTTGTGCCGGGGGGGGGGGGGGGGGGGGGGGAGGGGGGTTTTAGAAGGTCCTATTTTTGGGGTTTCCACTTATATCTCGGATACCCTGCGTCCTAGCGACATGACCATTCTATAAGAAATGAAAGCTTATTAAATTTCCTACAAGTTCTATTCAATGAAGTTTTTCGAGATATCTTTAGTTTTCGAAATATCCGCTCTTGAAAGCCTGTCATTTTGGGGAAAAAAACCCACTTTTTTCTATTCTCGGCCGTATATCTCTTCAACGATGAACCCAAAAAATGAATGTCGGCTATAGGGTTGTAGAACATCCCATTCGCTTCAATAATATATATTACTTTACTATTTTATGTATCTATTTGATAAAATCACCTCCTAGCCAGCCTAAACAAAGTTACGAAGTCAAAAATAGTGTTCCAAAAATGTCCATCTATAGCTGTTTTTTAGTTGTATTTTATTCCACTATGCACGATAATTAAATGAAAAGCGTGTTCTTATTACCTGTTGTAGTAATACCGGAAGTCGGGGACAAGGATTGAATAATTTACTCTTGCCTACTGCCAGTTTCCTGTTAATTGTGGCGCTTAAATCTCGCTTTTTATCCAGATATTTTTGCAAGGGGTGTTTACATTTTCCATGGAATATTAAGACAAAGTCTTAACTGTTTCTATTCCAATTTCCCAAATGAAACTAAGTATAAGGGCGGAAACGCGCTAAGATGACGCATTTCCTGCAAGTCGAACTTTTTAAAGGGTACGAAGTTAATTGAAAAAAATAATTCAAACTTATCCAAAAATTAATTATTAACTAAATTTGTACTCTAATCATAGCTAATTAAATATCAATTTTCTTTAAAGAATTATCAAAACATAAAGGAATACCGTTAATGACCCAAATGGTTAACATTTCTTAAAAAAAAACAAATTGAAAAAAATTAGGCACATAAATATCCTTTAGGTCCACCAAAGAAACCTATGTAATGTACTGTATAACATGCAGTCGTATTTTTCGTACATGGCTACCGCGCATGCGGAAACGCTGGCGTACACTTTTAGCATACATATGCTTTAGGGATGATTAAACTGAAAAAAAAGTTTGTCTGGATGGGATTGGGAAGATAAGTATGGACCTTGAGGATTAGGATGGTAGGACAATTTGGAGTGGAACGTTCGGAAACGGGTGAATTTTTATAGTAACGTCACAATAGTTATTCTTCAGCATTTTAAAAAAGAATGTAGATTTAAGGTCGCCGATTCTTGTATCACTAATTTCAGCGATTGATTGAAAACTTATGGCAATAAACCCCTGATGAGCTTCGAGAATAACCTCATGAAGGCATTCCTGTCAATTGTAAAGTATGAGTTATGGTCCTCCAATGATTTCCGCTGAGAGGCACGCTTTTCAATATACTTATACTTTTTTAGCATAATTATGCTTTAGCGATGACTAAAGTGAAAAAAAAGTTACAAAAAAACGTTAGAAAAAAAGTGTCCCAAAAAAGTGTCCGCTGGAGTGGGCATGCGCGGTAGCCATGTACGAAAAAGAAGACTGTATGTTATACAGTACATTACATAGGTTTGTCGGGTGGACCTAAAGCATATTTATTTCCTGAATCTGAGGAGAAGGCTGTAAACGATTTTTTTTTTTTTTCAGTTTAGTCACAGCTAAAGTATATTTATGCTAAAACTGGTTCAGAAATTTAGGTAAATGTTTATGTTATTGTGTTTTTATTCAGTTCCGTAGGCCAAGAGGCAACACACGGGCAGTTACTGTGGTGGTATCGTGAATATATGATTCAATATCTGAGGAGGTAGAGTGGTCAGTACTATGCTCCGGTCATATGGTTTTCCACCCTGTCGGAGACCATTAGAGGCTGCAAGGCCTAGGGATGGTTTGGGTCGCCAATTCAAACGACGACACTATAAGATAAAATTATTCAGAGCGTGCCCGAGTTTTGAACTCTGTAATTCCAGAAGATGACTCGAGTGCTCTAAAAAACTGGCCCTCGAAAATGAGCTAATGTAATTTCTGAAAAGATTGCCATGTTGCTAGCTTTCTACATTTCAATGCTAGAGCTTGCCCTTTCTCTTGCGCGACGGATTAGCATCCGGCGAAAGGAAACGGATGGCTCCAAGCCTCCTAGCAATTGAAATGCCAAGCTGCGAATTGTTTTGGAAAGTAAAAGCAGAAATACAGCATCCGGATCATAGTGACGCCAGCTGTTCAATAGAGGAGTGTCAGCTGTCAAACTCACGCCATCTATCAACAAAGGATCTTTACGGACTCACTTAACTCAATACATGGACTACAAAACATGTACAACGACAATCCCATCATTATGAACATACTAAAACAGATAAACCGGTCAAATAAAGAAATAACAATATATTGGCTCCCAGGACATGAGGACATAGGACAAAGCACTCAAGCTGACGTACTGGCTCGGACGACGGCAAGACAAAACCGACAGGACATACACAGAGTTACCTCACAAGATATGCAAACTGAAGCCATAACAGATTTGTGACAGCAATCTTGGAAGAAATTTCGAGAAATAAAACAAGCATTAGGTGAATGGCCTTCGAGCAAAAGGGATAATAGAAGAGACGAAGTGATATTATGCCGCTTAAGAATAGGCCATTCCCGACTGACACACTCTTATCTCATGACGAGACAGGACAGACCGAAATGTACACAGTGTAATACACCGCTGACTATAAAGCACATACTTACTGAATGTTTACAGCGACTCGTGGGCGTATATACGGGAGGGACTGAGGGGGCTGCAGCCCCCTCCCTAAATTTCGACATTGATCAGTAATATGTGTCATAAGACCTCTGAAAATAAATTAATTAAGATTACTTAGTTCATAAAAAATATTTTATTTTATGTGTAATAGCGTTTTACTTCGCTTAAACTATTCCAAGTTCTAAATTGTTATTATTCCATACTCCGGAAATGTTCCCAGCCCCCCCCCCCCCGAAATCATTTCCTATATACGCCCATGCAGCGACTTAAGTTACAATATGTTGAATTACTAGGCGATGGAAGGAAATATATAAAAATCATACTCAACTACCTCAAAAAGACAAACTTGCTAAACAAATTATAACAAAAACATTAATAATAATAATAATAATAAAAGTTTACTTTACTTCAATTTTATTTTTCATAAATTTTTGAAAATGTTTACTGCATTATAAAAAAAAATGAAATATATGAAAAAATAGTGTCCACAACCTACAGAGAATTTGTAATTTATACTATTAAATACTAATAAATATTAAAACTATACATTCATACTTTACTAACACCCTACAGACGACATAATGAAAATTAAACAAAAACCTTTATTATTATTATACTTATAGCAATTATTATACTTTTACTACAAAATTACAAAAAATCAAACTAACAAAGTTAAAATTTGTTAAATCGGTACTTTGTAAAACTTGTTAATATATTAGATTAATTGTTTCATTGCATATATATTTAATAGTGTATAATCGTAGACCTAATTGGATCTATAATTCCAATTGTATAAATGGATATTTAATTAAAATTAAATATCCATTTATTAGTTGCGGATGCTCAAAAAAAAAAATAATAAAAAATAAAAATGCATGTATCTTTGACATCAGCTACAGAATAAAGCAAACATATTAAGAATTCCAAAACTCGCCAGGGACGAATTTAAGGAAAAAAGTCCATAAAGCCTTGGTTTAGAAGACGCCTTTGAATGTTGTGTTACTAGGTCAGTACTGACCGGTTCTGTGTTTGCTCTCTACTGGACCATCGGCCGTGGACTTGGAATATCATGACGCACGGAAAGAAAGTTCTTCGTGATCCGATTAACTAGGAATTCTCCGAGGGTGCACCTGCATTGGATCCGAATCTCTCTCGATCCGATATCTGCCGACCGACGAGGCCCGACGACAGGTATGTCACAGTCAACTTCCACGAAGTCTATGTTTGTAGGTACAATGTCCCAATCATTAGAAATGATTGGAGAATCGGCGAAGTTGTCTAAATGTATACACAGGGTGATTCAGGTCTAACAGGGGGAGTATACAGCGATGGGGTCACCTATCTGGACCATTTTTTTTTTTTTTTTTTTGGTGATTCTACATCGAAAAATAGTCGACATGTTTCGGAGCGTTCCGTCCAATGCGTCTTAGGAGCCGAGAAATAAAATAAAATAGGTTGAAAGTGCTTTATTTTTTATATCGATTTTAGAAAATGATATCGACATGATTCTTTCACCAATTCATTTGTTTTATAGAGTAGATTAAAGGAAAATTATAATCTTTAAACAATAATTTATCTTTCGTCACATAAATTAAAAAATATGCTAATGTTTAAAGCAATTTCAACCTATTTTATTTCTCGGCTTTCTTATTTGTTCTCGGCTCCTAAGGCGCATTGGACGGAACGCTCGGAAACAAACTATTTTTCGATGTAGAATCACCAGAAAAAAAAATGGTGCAGATCGGTGACCCCATCGCTGTATACTCCCCTTGTAAGTAGCCAAACTCTAGAAGGTGATTGTAGACATAATTTCCTACAAAAAAGTTCATTTGAAGAAATTTCATGAGCGTATATACGAAAATTGGGGGGGGGGGTTCGAGACCATTTCCGGGGAATACTAACAATTTAGAACTTGGAATAGTTGTAACCAACTATGACGCTATTAACCCCAAAATAAAATATTTGTTATGAACTAAGTGATCTTATTTAATTTATATTTAATGGTTTTATGACAAATTTTAAGAGATCAAATCGAAATTTCGGAGGGGGGGAGGGCTACAGCCCCCTCAGCCCCCCCCCTCATATACACCCATGTCTAATTTTCTGTTTTTTGAACGTAGACAAATGTTTTAATGAATAAGAACAGAATTACTCAAAAACATCATAATATTTCCTTAAACAAAATTATGATTTAAGTCACTAGACCCATTGATAGAAGATACTTTTTGGACGTACCATGGGCTTATATAAGGGGGGGGGCTGAGGGGGCTGCAGCCCCCCCCCCAGAATTTTTATTTGATCGGTAAAAATTTTATAAAACCCTAAAAATTAATTAAATAAGATCATTTAGTCCATAAAAAATATTCTATTTTGGGTGTAATAGCGTTTTAGTTGGCTAAAACTCTTCCAAGATCTAAATAGTTAGTATTCCATACACCGGAAATGGTCTCAGCCCCCCCCCCCCCCGAAATTTTCCCAGCCCCTCCGAAATTATTTCCTATATACGCCCATGGGACGTCCAATAAGGCACTTCTATTTTCTCGATGAATGGTTTCTCACAAATGTTTTCATCAGCCCCGCAACGGACTACAAATTTAAAACATACAGGAAAACGGCTACATTTAATAAGCATTAAATCTGTGCAAATGAAGAGGGCGTTTATTGAGAAATACGTTGAACGATAGACTCCCTTCTGCCAAAACATGTGGGATGGAGTTTTGTTACTTTCAAATACATTGTGTGAAGAAATTATGGATTACTGATTTTTTACTGGCCAAACTGTGGGAATCCATTGTCCAGTCCGGAGTCGATAAATAGTAAATTACATAACAACAACATATATATGTATGTGTGTATATATATATATATATATATATATTTCTTCTTTTTTTTTTGCAGCGAATATAAGAGATTGAAAAGAGCTCCTACCGTAAAGAGGCTGAATTGAATTGGCTATTCCGAGAGGGAGAGATGAACGGATCGGATGGAATTGTGGACGGACGCATTGTGCGAACGGAGAGTCCTTTCCGATCCTCTGGGTGAAAGCAACAGAAATCTGCGATCTGCTTTGTTCGGTTCGAAGCATGTCGGGCTCCGTTGTCTATCATCTGGAGGTTCCGATTACTTCACCTATATACACATCCGTATCTCCTTGATCTTCATATACAACCTCATAAATATATCAGACTGTACCGTATGAAATGTCAGTTTTGGACTTGCCGATTTCCTTCAAATGCCTTGAAACTGTCGTGGCTCCTACTCCGAGTTCTGTGGCATATTCCCTAGTGTTTTTTGAGGGACAAGCATCAACCCTTTCTTTCAGGTAGTCATTGTCAAGCTTGGTTTCTGGCCTTCCTCGCTCCTCGTTGTCAAGGTCAAAACTTCCATTTCGAAACCTGGAAAACCACCGGTAAACAGTTCGTTCATTCACCGTTCCCTCCCCAAACGCCGTGTTAATGTTCATACTCGTCTCAGCATTGCTATGACCGAGCTTAAATTCATAACGAAAAATAATATGGATTTCAGTTGAAGTCCTTAAAATAATTTAAGTTTTATTTTTTTCTCAGAGGATCGTTCTCACAACACAGTACGCAAGTTACTAATTAAATAATAGGAATATAAGAGTTTTAATTCTACATGAATAACAATGATGTTTGTAAATAATGAAATACAAATGGGAAAGGATTAAATCGCAAAGTAAACAAAACTGACATTTCATACGGTACAGTCTGATATATAGTCCGCAGGAACTGCGTCATCTTGGCGCGTTTACTTCCTATCCCTAGAGTCATTTGGAAAGCTTAGTGTAGTCAAATTTATGTTTTACAAGCTGACTACCCGGGCTTCGTCACGGCAGATAAGTAGTTATTTTATCGCGTTAAATAATGCATCATCAAAATTAACGCTACTATATAATTTTTTGCAGTTTATTATATCATGGTTCCTGTCATACTATAAGTTATTTATAAAAATGTATGTTTCCAAGATGTCCTTTGGAAACAAGCTTTATATTTGCGAGCATTGCCAAGAAATGCTCTGACTGGGGATGCTGGCGGATAAGGAAGCTGTGCAAGGGTTCGGGATTATTCATCAATTAATAAGTAATCAAAGTATAATGTTTCTTAACACTGGGGCGCTACGGAGCAGTGTCAAGAAACAGATAACGAAGAGATAACCCGTTATCTATAGGTTACCAGTAACAGCAGTTTAACCAGTACAGGTTAAAATTCGTTGTCAATAATAAATGGACGTTAACATTTATGTTTCCAAGATGGCATTTGGCGTAAACTCTATAAGGTACAAAATCACAGTTTATTTCTAGTAATTCGAAGGTCTGCCATCATAGTTGCATATGGATATTTATTTATTTATCGCACCGCATCTATGGCGAAGTGCATTTTTGCGTTATTTTCAGTAGAGGGCGATGTAAAGTAGGTTTAGTCGAGCATATTCCTAAAACATGTTCTTATATAATAATTTTAAAATATTTTAACCAGATATTTTGACTTGGTATTTACTTAGATGTTGTTGTAAATGTTTATGTCCTTTAAATGTTTGAGTATTGTATCAATGTGGTGGCTGTCATCTCCGAGGAGTTCTGTCAAGTCAATAGGTACATCAAGGTTCTGTCTTAAATAGCAGTCAGTCAGTATATGCTTGATTGTGAGTTACATGTTCGGCACGTCGGTTTGTCTTTGTTAGTCATTTGTCAGTCTTTGTGAGTCACACGACTGTGGCCGATACGTAGTCTGGCTAATATGACTTCTTCGCGCCGTGATTTTCTGTGTGACGAAGGCCATTCTTTTACCGTAAACTTCACTGTCCTCAGTTTGTTCTCTGTTGTGTTAGTCCAAGCCAGTTGCCAGTAGTGTAATATTGTTAGGTCAGTGTAACGTATTACGTCTTCATAGTACGAGTCGAGTGGTTCGTAAGTTTGTTCTTCTATTGCAAGTTTGGCTTGTCGGTCAGCAATTGTGTTTAGTCCTAAGTTTTCATGTCCCGGTAGCCACCACAGAGATAGATGCATAGAGATAAACCGCAAATAAAAATAATATTATGAAATAGATATAGTACCGTAACAGCTGACCTGTTATCGTCCTAGCAACGCATACTGCCTCTCCGTGCATGCTCTCTAAAAAAACAAATAAAAATTCAAACACCTCTAAAAATACTTTTTGCGATATTTGAATATCGCAAAAACCTTTCTTAGCGAGAGTTTACATCCTAAAGGGAGTGTCCATGCAAAATTTCAATTTTTTCTGTCAAGTGGTTTGGGCTGGGCGATGTTAGGTCAGTGAGTGAGCGATATTTGACAAATATATAGTAGATTGAGTTGTGATAAAGGTACAGTGGTAAAAGTGACATTGTCCCGCGTCCAACCTAACCCCGTATCCTTGATGTCCAGCGGTCAGGAGCAGGCGAAAGTACTTACTGTCCAACGTAATCCTGTATCCTTGAAAGTAAGCGGTCAGGACGAGCCGCTAGTGAAACCCGTCTGGTATCTGCTTTCTTCCGACCCCTGAACTCTGAACCTTGGACCAGATATTCCTGAAGGAATACCTTAAACGATGGATTCCCGACCTTTTATAGACTACCGCCCAGCCGGTAGTGGACGCGTCCCCTTTACAGGAAAAAAAGTCCGTCACGCAGGACCAGCATAACTAAGCTCGTTATTTAGAATTTGGTTAGTGTAGACTGAATTCCTGACTAATTTGCTAAAAATCTACTATATATTTGTCAAATACCACTGACTCACTGACTATCATCGCCAAGTCCAAACCACTTGACAGAAAAATTTGAAATTTTGCATGGACCCTCCCTTTAGGATGTAAACACTCGCTAAGAAAGGTTTCTTGATATTCAAAATTTTTAAGTATTTTTAAAGGGGTTTGAATTATATTTTATTTTAAGTGCTCACGCCCTAACACTCAAAGCCACTGGGCGTCCAAAAGTGATAATTATTAAGCAGCGCAGAACAACGTTAAAAGAAATGTAGATTATTATTATTTAAATTTTAACGAACATTATTAATAAACTAAGAATTTTAGGACGGGTTATCTATAGGTTACCACTTTTTTCTAGCCAGAATAGAGCTGGTGCCTTTTCTTTTTTCTAAAGAAATTCCACCACCCCATAGTGGGAATCGAACCCACGACCTTTGGTACGGCGTGTTAAGTGCTCACGCCTTAAAACTCACGGCCACCAGGCCTCCTTAGTATATATGTCCTAAACAATGAAGTGCTCTTATCAGAACCTTGAAAGAGTAAGGGCGAATCTGGAATTCCGGATGTTGGGAAATCGAAGTTCTAGAAGTACTTCAGGATAGGAAGGGCGAATGTTTACTCTATGGAATGCTGGTTCATAAATCTGATTGAAAAAGTATGCAATTAAAATTCAATGTTTTAATTATAATTTTCAAAGTGATTTATGGGTAACAAAATGCTAGGAGGGACGTTTCAGACCCGGGATTCGCCCTTGAAATAGGACATTGATTATTTCCTAATGATGATACTATTCAGGTTAACTTGAAACTGTGAGAGAACTAAAGGCAAACCAGAGAAACTAGACAAAGTGTCGTGTTACCTACATCTTTCTGAATCAGAAAATAGAATAAAGGTAGGGTCATTTCCCTACCATGTCAAACTATCGAGTTTGAAAAATCTCCTTTTAGCGCGGTTCCTCCCTCCCCCATAGGGAGGAACCCCGCTTATAAGGTTGATCTCATGACGCAATCCAGAAGTGCCGACTAGAAAATTTTGCGTTTCAGAACCCCTAGAGACCGAAAATGATGGTGGTTCAAATTTATATATATATATATATATATATATATATATATATATATATATATATATATACACATATATATATATACATACATATATATATATATATATATATATATATATATATATATATATATATATATATATATTTGTCTGTTCGCTCTCTAGGTAGAAGACGAATGGTCTGATTTTGATGAAATTTGGTACAAAAATCCGTCGTCCAATTTGAAAGGTCAAGTTCGTTAACCAGCAAAATCCGTCCACTGGAAGATTGCGTTTGGGGCAAAAAATCGTAAAGCTTACGTTTTTGAGTTCATAAGCTTGTAAGCACTCGTTTTATAGGCTTCATGGGCTAGGAAAACGAATGAAACCATTTTAAAGGCGATAGCTTTAACCGTTTTCGAGAAAATTGGAAAAATAGTTTTTGAAAACCGTTCTTGGTTTGGGTACTTATAATCATGGGATTCAGTTGAAACATTTTCTGCATGTTTTACTTTCATTAAAACTAATATGTTGAAATTTGTGTTACGTTTGGAGTTAAGGAAGGGTTAGAATAAAATATTTTATTAACAGACATAAAAAGTTTTGGTAACTTTGTATACCTTCCTTAATATCTCGAAAAAGGTTGAGAATCTTGGTAAACGGAAGGCTACCATTAGAAAGCTTACTAAATGCTCTACAAAAAAGTCCGACTCGCAGGAACTGCAGCATCTTAGCGCGGTTCCTTTCATGTCCCTAGTGCCATTTGATAAGCTTAGAAAAAAAATAAACTTATTTTTTTTCTATATCTTGTGAAAATTGTCAAAATCCTCTCGAACATCTCGAATAAAAGTGATATTAAGGCGTCAGGGACACCGACAGTAGCTAACTTTTATACTGAAGCGGAAATTACAGAATCTGGCTCTCATTCTAAAGCAAAGCACTATAAATCAATACAAAATATGCCTAATAAAGCCTTTCTAGAGGATACAGAAGCATGGGCGTATATGAGGGGGGGGGGCTGAGGGGACTGCAGCCCCTCCCGAAATTTTGAATTGATGATAAAAACTTCTCGTAAAACCCTTAAAAATAAATTAAATAAGATCACTTAGTTCATAAAACATATTTTATTTTACGTGTAATAGCGTTTTAGTTGCCTAAAACTATTCCAAGCTCTAAATATTTAGTATTCCATACCCTGGAAATGGTCTCAGCCCCCCCCCCCCCGAAATTGTTTTTATATACGCCCATGTACAGAAGGATCAAGAAGAAGTACACAAGATTGAGTAGAATACCCAGCCTAATATAGCCTATATAGAATAATATGTTGAATATAACCTATCTAGTAAATACACAAGGACAAATAAAAGTCTTGACGAATAACAAATCAAGAAAAAAAACTTTATTTAACAAAATAAAACAAAGTTTAGTTGCCCAACTACAATAGAATAATATACCTAATTAAGTCTATAGAGTAGACACAAATGGACCAAAAACAAGTCTTGTGGAATATTGTTTTTTTTTTTTCTAATTAAATACTTTTTATCAATATTTAGTATATAACCTTTGTTGAAAACTATTGATTTCTAATTGATGAATCGGTTTACAACTAAGTAGTCTTTATCAATATTTAGTATATAACCTTATGTTTGGATCTGAGTTTTTGGGGTGCTCTCCGCCTAGGCTTTGTATTTGTGTCGGCAGATACCTGGGGTATATTTACAGCTCTTGAGGATTAACTCTTAGCAGGTAAATTTCCTGCGGCCCCCTGGTTTCTACGGGCATTGAACTTTAGGAGGATTGGATTTAGGACTTAATATACGTATGTAGACTAAATCATAGCAAGAAGTAATCCTCCGTCGTCGGTTCTTAATTATGTAGACTCGCTAATGCTATCCAATCTTAGATACATCGTATTTAAAATCCACAGCAAAAACACGACATTTCATCAGAATCCCCTGCTGAATAAAACTTATATAGAATAATATGCAAAATAAAGCCTATCTAGTGGATAAAAATAGAGGAAAAAAGCCGTTCGTGGTGGTAGAAAATCTTAAACGTATTTCGCTCAGAAATCTCCGAAATATTGTCACTAATTTTACGTATCCTGTTTTATAGCCAAATAGATTAATATTCTATAATCAATAAGAAAAATCTACTAACAATAAAAAACTATGGGTAACAGATGAAAATAGGGAATACCAAGAATAATTCTAAAGAACGAAATCAACACCAGTACTGTCACATCCAGATATTCATACGGCATCTTCGAATTCTAACAAACAAAATATTGATTCTAATTATACGTATTCTGTTTCATTGACAAATACATTTGACTACTATAAGCAATTAAAAACACTAGGGAATATGCCAAAGAACTCGGAGTAGGAGCCTCGACAGTTTCAAGACATTTGAAGGAAATCGACAAATCAAAAACTGACATTTCATACGGTATTTCTCCGATTGACATCGCCTAATCAAAACTTTCATTAGAACCTTTTTTGTAGAGCATTTAGTAAGCTTTCTAATGGTATTCTTCCGTTTCCCAAATTCTCAACCTTTTTCGAGATATTAAGGAAAGTATACAAAGTTACCAAAACTTTTTTATGCCTGTTAATAAAATATTTTATTCTAACCCTTCCTTAACTCCAAACGCAACAAAATTTCAAGATATTAGTTTTAATGAATGTAGAACATGCAGTAAATGTTTCAACTGAATCCCTTGATTCTAAGTACCCAAACCAAAAACGGCATTCAAAAATTATTTTTTCAGTTTTCTCGAAAACGGTTAAAGCTATCGCCTTGAAAATGGTTCCATTCGTTTTCCTAGCCCAAGAAGCATATAAAAAGAGTACTTACAAGCTTATGAACTCAAAACCGTAAGCGTTACGATTTTTTTTTGCGCGAATTTCGCCCCAAACGCCATCTTCCAGTGGGCGTATTTTGCTGGTTAACGAACTGGACCTTTCAAATTAGACGACAGATTTTTGCACCAAATTTCATCAATATCGGACCATCAGGGAAGCCAGAAATGAGCGAACAGACAAATATATATATATATATATATATATATATATATATATATATATTAATAAATATATACATATATATATATATATACAAATTTGAACCACCGTTATTTTCGGTTTCTAGGGGTTCTGAAACGCAAAATTTTCTAGTCGGCACTTCCGGATTGTTTCATTGTATCAACCTTATAAGCGGGGTTCCTCCCTATGGGGGAGGGAGGAACCGCGCTAAAAGGTTCTGATGAAAGTTTTGATTAGATGATATCAATCGGAGAAATAAGTGCTTAAAACTTTAAAGTAATTGATTTCGCTTATTCGAACTGTTCTTTTTGTCTGTTTTTATTCCTTGTTATTTTTTAACTGCTTATAGTTGGATAATGTATTTGATAATAAATCAGGTTATGAAAAATAAGAAAACAATTTAATCTTAGAGATATGGATTTCCAAGATATAGCTTTTCAACTGCCTAGCGGGGTCCTTCCTAGGGCGGGTTGGCCTATCCAGATCGTAAATAAGACCTTTCTTGAAAGTAAAGATGGAACTGTCAACTTTGGTCCTCCTCTGCCTCCCGGCACTTTCAATGCTGACGAAGGCTACCAATGAGTAGCTGAAACATCCTAAATATAGATTTTTTAACAAAAATCGTATTGAGGTTTCTTTAGCCGAATCCCAACCATTCCATCTTTACTTACAACCTCGACGGCTAACTATCTAATCTTCATGCTTTCTAGAAATGTGGACCCAAAATAATAACAGCTTCTATTTTAATCATTTTAAATGAGTCTAGAGATAAGAACGGAACCGCGCTGAGATGATGCAGTTCCTGCGAGTCGGACTTTTTTTTCAGATTCGATACTTTCTCTGGCATTGTGGATACGACTTGTCGCAACTCTAACCCCTTTAGAACAGCCGGAAATGCCCTAAATAAGGTATCTAATAAGACCATTTTTCAATATATCACTTCGTCAATGTATCGAATATGTTCGTTTGCTCGTTTGCTCTAATTTTCATATTAGATAATTTGACATATTAGGGACGATAAGTATGCACGATTTCAATAAGAGTTCAATTAACCAAATTGTGAATTAGCTTTGTATGTACGTGAAATTGAGTAAAGGTTGCTTAAATTATTTGAAGTCCTATATTTTTTTATTAATTATTCCAATTAAAATGTGGGCACTATACCTCCAAAGAATGGATCTTCTCTAAGTCGAAAAATTTGTTCACGGTCCCTTGAAGGCGATATAGATATATCTCCTAGCGTTGTATTAGGAGGGGTAATTGAGTCTGGGAATGAGGTGAAATATGAGCAGTATGGTCTAAAGAAGAGTACAATAGGATCTACGTCGAAATAATGTATATCCCCCCCCCCTAAAATAATGTATATCCCCCTAAAATAATGTATATCCCCCCCTAAAATAATGTATATTACATATTTTGAATGAAAATGAAAATGAATGAATGAAAAAAAAAACTTTATTCTGGGACTTCGTCCCATAAGAATAAAAATAAGTACAAAATAAACAATAAAGAAATTAACCTAAAAATATAAATATGAATAAAGAAAAACAAAAGTATAAAAGAACAAAACAAAAAAAGCAACCAATACAAATATTATATGTGAAGCCTTAAATAATAAAATGAAATATAAGTAAATATGTACATTCATTGGAATGGGGCAATGATGATACAATGTTCAGAGGGGGATGGGAATAAAATTAAAGAGTTTAAATAAACAAATAAATATTAAAAAGTTTAATAAATATTAAAGGAATGGGGGCTATAAAAAGATATAAACTAGGAAAATGCATAAACACGAGAAAAAAACAGCAATATAATTTACAAAGGTAATCAGGTCTTCCTGGTGGTGAAATTTTAAGAAGCGTCTTCCTGGGAGGATAGGAGAAAAGCAAAGAGGCGGGATTTAAAGACAGGTAAGGAAGGAGAGGGTCGAATGGAAAGAGGGATAGAGTTCCAGAAGGAGGAGGCTCGGGAGATGAAGGAACGGTCGAAGAAGGCTGTTTTATGAGTGGGAGGATAGAGATCGGAGGGACGGGAGCGGGTACCACGGGAATGGACAGCAGATTTAAACTGCAGGAGGTTGTAAATATAGGAAGGAGATTTGGAAGAAATGGTTTGGTAAAGGAAGGAACCTAGGAAATATTGTCGTCGAATTGATGGAAATAGCCACTTCAACTCGGAATACCGGTGTGAAATATGGGCATCCCTGGGGGTATCGAGGATAAATCTGAGAAAACTGTTCATTAATCGCTTAAGACGAACCTCAAGCTCCCCAGTGAGCCCTCCATACACCAGGCAACCATAGTCGAAGTGGGGGAACACTAGAGAAGATACAAGAAGCTGACGTGTAGGAGTAGGGAGGAGGTGACGGGAACGGTTAAATAGTTTAAGGGTGGCTATGGAGCGACGAGTGATTAGGGATAAGTGATTTTTCCAGGATAGGTTTTGATCGAAAACAAGGCCCAGGTTCTTGGCAGTGGAAACATATTGAATAGGACTGGAGTCAATGGTGAAGGAAGGGAGGATAGGAGGGAGAGATTTCAAGAGGGGAGCTGAGCCTATCACTATCGCTTTGGACTTTTCAGCATTCATCAATAATTTGTTGGTCTTGGCCCAAGCTGTGATCCCCCCTAATACTGTATATCCCCCCCTAATAATGTATATCCCCCCTAATAATGTATATCCCCCCCCCCCCCCTAAAAATGTGTACTGTCGTTATTTTCGTGATCTATGAATTCAGAATCGTGGTTCTTTCTAGGTGTCACTTCCCGTCAACGTCATGACAGGGTTTCCTGCTTCAGGAAAAAACCTTGCTAAAAATTCATTTGATTTAAGAATTTTTTCTTCGTTGTCGAAATTTTAGAAATAATAATGATTTAATTTAAAAATCATAATTTCGATTAAAAATGTGTTGAAAATAAATTTACATATCGCACAAGTATTTCTAAAGTGACACAACTAAAAAAAAACTCAACTGAAAATGTGTCACTCTTGTCTATGTAGAGGGAATATCATTAAGATAGGAAGAGTGACACAAGTGCCCTCTGGTGTACAAGCTCTGAAGCTAGGTACGTACAGAGATAAAGAGATATTTACCAATGTCTTAGTCAAAAATGAAAAACACCGATTTTTGAATTGTGTCACTTTAGAAATACTAGCGCGATATGTTCTGCCATTGTCCTCGTCATAAAAAATGTTATTACATGTTCTGTAAGAAAATAAAACACACCTATAGTTCTGCGTGGCAATTATTTCTGGGAGATGTGACATCTGCTTCGCCTAAAGGAGGATGTTAGGGTTGGAGTCTCGCCATCTTGAACGCTGCAGTCCTGTCCTATGGAATGCTTATCCTGGAATTCCTTATGCATTTAGACATTGCCTGAATATCTCGCCACAGCACTTCTTCAAGGAAACCTTGCGGTCTTGGGCACTGAATCTCAGGAAGAGAAATCGTAATTACCTCGTGCAGAAGCGTGATCCGCAACGAAGAGCCGCGTATCCTCTCACTGTCACCCGTCGATACTTGTCTGGCTTGCAGTTTACCGTCACCAGAAACAGAGGAGACCAGAACCATACATCGATACTTGACGTGTTTGCAGGTTAACCTCGCCAGTCACTGAAGAGACCGGAACCAAGCAGCGATACTTGACATGCTTGCAGGTTACCGTCGCCAGTTACAGAGGTAACAAGACCCAAGCATTGATACTTGAGGTGCTTTCAGGTTGCCGTCGCCAGTCAAATAGGAGACCAGAGCCCATCATCGATACTAGACATGCTTGCAGGTTACCGACGCCAGTCTCAGAGGATACCAGAACTAAGCATCGATACTTGACGTGCTTGCTGGTTTACCTAGCCAGTCACAGTGGAGACAGGAACCATACATCGATATTTGAAGTGCTTGCAGTTTACCGTCATCAGAAGCAGAGGAGACCATAATTATACATCGATACTAGACATGCTTGCAGGTTACCGTCGCCAGTTACAGAGGTAACAAGACCCAAGCATTGATACTTGAGGTGCTTTCAGGTTGCCGTCGCCAGTCAAATAGGAGACCAGAACCCATCATCGATACTAGACATGCTTGCAGGTTACCGACGCCAGTCTCAGAGGATACCAGAACTAAGCATTGATACTTGAGGTGCTTGCTGGTTTACCTAGCCAGTCACAGTGGAGACAAGAACCATACATCGATATTTGAAGTGCTTGCAGTTTACCCTCATCAGAAGCAGAGGAGACCATAATTATACATCGATACTTGACATGCTTACGGGTTAGCGTCGCCAGTCACAGTGGAGACAAGAACCATACATCGATATTTGACGTGCTTGCAGTTTACCGTCATCAGAAGCAGAGGAGACCATAATTATACTTCGATACTTGACATGCTTGCAGGTTAGCGTCGCCAGAAGCAGAGGAGACCATAATTATACATCGATACTTGACATGCTTGCAGGTTACCGTCGCCAGTCACAGTGGAGACAAGAACCATACATCGATACTTGACGTGCTTGCAGTTTACCGACACCAGAAGCAGAGGAGACCAAAATCAAGTCTCAATTCTAGGCGTGCTTGCAGGTTACTTACGCCAGACAAAGAGGAGACCAGATCCAAACATAGATTCTGGTCGTGACAGAGTAGACCAAACCAAAAGGTTAGGGTTAACCCTTTGATGCATGATTTTTTCTTTTCTCATCAAAAAAAATCTGAGAGGCAGAAATAGGCCTCAGGATAACGGGAAAAATACGGAAAAAATTTATCGAGTTTTTTTTTCGAGAAATTTATGAAAAACTGAAAGATGCCTGCAGGCATCATTGTTCGTAAGGGGAAAATGTTTTTCTGAATGAACACTTATAAGCATTTACATTTATTGAAACATATAAAGAATTTATGAGTGAAAGTTACAAAAGAACTCTCTTCTCTTTTCATCAAAATCACAAATGGTAATCCTTTACACATGATTTGCCTTTAGTTAAACACGAATAAAGTTCACATTTATCACAGTAACCACGAGTTTGGTTCTTGCACTTTTCCATCCTGCATTTCATCTTGTGAGATACATTAGACAGTACATCCTCAAACAAATCATTCAAATCTGAGAAGGGACCATTCAAATCGGCGCCATTTACCACTAAAACATTGGCTGAAAATACGCGAAGGTTCAGAAAGAACATTGTCGTCAACATCTTCATCATCCTCACTATCATCTGGTGCTGTGATTATATAAAAAATCTGTTTCTCCTCTCTCCAGCTCTGGGATCCATCGCTCGGACCTCAGTACCAGATGCATGATGGTGCCCACAGGAAACAAATGAACAACCACAAAAATTGGCACACAAAATTAAATCCTCAATAAAACAAACTTTCAATTCGTAAAATACACCACTAGTAGTAAGGAGTAGGATTTTTTTAGGTCAGAATGGACGTTTTTAATATTATTGTGGCGTTGCAAAACAGGTCCCCTCGGGGTCAGAAACGAGACTCCTGGTTTTGTCAACATTAACTTGTTTATTCCTTCTCGGGAACGAAGTACAATGTTCAAAATCTTCCAGTCCCTTTGATACTTGTTGATGCTTACAGGAAACGAAATATAACTTGAAAAAACTCAATATAGTGCTCTGGGAGTGTAAAATATAATATGATGCCTGCAGGCATCACGATGCAACAAAGGGTAACATTCCCCGAAGGCCGTACTTAGCTCAGTGGTAGATTCCTGGTACCGGAAGATTCTAGCGCCAAAACGGCACAACACATTTGACCCAAAGTACTTAGCTCAGTGGTAGATTCCTGGTACCGTGAGATTCTAGCGTCAAAACGGCACAACACATTTGACCCAAAGTACTTAGCTCAGTGGTAGATTCCTGGTACCGGGAGATTCTAGCGCCAAAACGGTAAAACACATTTGACCCAAAGTACTTAGCTCAGTGGCAGATTCCTGGTCCCGTGAGATTCTAGCGCCAAAACGGCATAACACATTTGACCCAAAGTACTTAGCTCAGTGGCAGATTCCTGGTCCCGTGAGATTCTAGCGTCAAAACGGCACAACACATTTGACCCAAAGTACTTAGCTCAGTGGTAGAGCCCTGGTCCCGTGAAATTCTAGCGCCAAAACGGTACAACACATTTGACCCAAAGTACTCCTCGTTGGGAGGATGAAATTGACATTCCAGACCCCACTAGAACGACAGATCTTTTGATGGTCACTCCAATCGTCCTACCAGAAGTCAGCCTTCACAGATTGAAGAATACTCACACAAACCCGCATCTAGCGATAGTGGATATTTTTGCGTTCCAATTCAAATGATAGAAATATTCCCATTGAGATACATAACAATAAATTTTATTCTAACCCTCCTTGTCTATATTTGTCTACATATTGCCTATATGTGTCTATATATTGCCTATATGTGTCTATATATTGCCTATATGTGTCTACATATTGCCTATATGTGTCTATATATCCTATATGTGTCTACATATTGCCTATATGTGTCTATATATTGCCTATACGTGTCTACATATTGCCTGTATGTGTCTATATATTGCCTATATGTGTCTACATATTGGCTATATGTGTCTACATATTGCCTATATGTGTCTACATATTGTCTACCTTTGTCCAAAAGTTGTTTCTATCCTTCGATTAGGAAAATTAAGCTATCGGCTTAAACGATTATTTAAAAAATAATTTATTTTAAAATACGAGCGACTTATACGTGACTTTACTTAGCGCGTTTTCATTCTTGTTCTTAGTGTCTTTAGAGCAGGAAACGTTGATATTTAGGGTGCTTACGTATTAGCTTCAACGCAGGTTAAAGATGTGGGTCTCTTTCAGAGATCTGGATCATGGATAATGCAATTCTATTGGTCTATTCCTATGATCAATTCTATTGGCCATTGTGTTTATAGCAACCGTCTTGTTCCCTTTCGATTTACAAAGTTCCTTTCAATTTTCTGATGTGTTACAAATGTATTTTACTAAAGAAACAATTTAACGTAAGAAGAGACTAAAAAAAGCTCTCCCAATTATGATCTTACGGTTCTTATTACACGCGATGTCGATTTCCCTTGAGATTCACCTCACGCCAAAACCAAAAGTTGAATGAGAGGAGCTATATACATATTTTCTGAATCTCAAAGTAGAAAGTATTCATAATAAGTGAAAGGTTAGGCTGGTTAACGAGGCAGAAAGTACCATTCCCGAGATAATGAAGGAGTGACCAAACTCCCACTCACTGGTCTCAAGCTGAAGCCACTCATGCTTCATGAAACCAACCTCTCTATGCAGCACCGTCCTATACAGTACCTCCAAATGCAGCATTCTTTGCAGTTCAAATGCATCAGGTCCTATACAGCACCTCTAAATGCAGCACCGCCCTATACAGCACCTCTAAATACAGCACCATCCTATACAGCACCTCTAAATGACTCACCGTCCTATACAGAACCTCTAAATGCAGCACCGTCCTATACAGCACCTCTAAATGCAGCACCGTCCTATACAGCACCTCTAAATGCAGCACCGTCCTATACAGCACCTCTAAATGCAGCACCGCCCTATACAGCACCTCTAAATGCAGCACCGTCCTATACAGCACCTCTAAATGCAGCACCGTCCTATACAGCACCTCTAAATGCAGCACCGCCCTATACAGCAGCTCCACATATAGCACATACCTATACAACACCTCCAAATGCAGCACCTTCCTATACAGCACCTTCATATACAGCACATCTAAATGCAGCACCTTCCTATACAGAACTTCCAAATGCAGAACCTTCATTTCATAAGGGCGAGAATTGCCCTTATGACGGCCGAGTATAGACAGCTAGTAGAGGCTAGGCCATAGAGTGACCAGAAGGCAGATCAAGACATACGTATGAAGGTCATAAGTAGAGGGTAGTCTGGCCAGTCCTGGGTGCGTAGGGCAAGGATAGACAGCTGGTGGAGGCTAGGTCATAGCGTGACCAGTAGATAGACCAAGACTTATGTATTAAGGTCATATGTGGATAATGTTAAGGGCATTCTTGAGTGTGAAGGCGAAGGATGGACAGCTGGTGGTGAATAGGTCATAGCGTGATCAGTAGGCAGATAAGACTTACGTATGAATATCACATATGGAGAATGGTAAGGGCAGTCCTGAGTGTGAAGGCCAAGGATGGACAGTAGGTGGAGGCTAGGTCATTGCGTGACCAGTAGGCAGACCAAGACTTACGTATGAAGGTCATATGGAGAGGAAGGCAGAATTTTAGCGGACCTCTTGTTTTGTGTGTGTGTGTGGGTGTATATATATATACACACCCACACACACACACACACATTAAAATATACGAATAAAAATCTATTCACATTATTATTTGTGAATAAAAATTTATTCACAATAAAATTCGCAAAGAAAT
The DNA here is from genome assembly GCA_946811695.1 of Gonocerus acuteangulatus. NCBI lineage: Eukaryota > Metazoa > Arthropoda > Insecta > Hemiptera > Coreidae > Gonocerus > Gonocerus acuteangulatus. The sequence continues at coordinate 122,666,619 of OX328124.1, forward strand.
TATGAATTTATTCGTATTAAGATGATATTACGAAAGTTATTGAGTTTTTTTTTTTTTTTTTTTTTTTTTTTTTTTTTTTTTTTTTTTTTTTTTTTAACGTCTAGGTTATTAACGCCTAGATTTTTTTTTACCCCAGAGTCCGCCGCGGAACCACCAGCCATGCTGCAGGGACCCATCAAGAAAACCTTCAATAACTTTTTTTTTTTTTTTTTTTTTTTTAATGGAAGACCCCTACCTTTCGTAATATCCTCTTAATACGAATAAATTCATAATTTATTTGCGAATTTTATTGTGAATAAATTTTTATTCGTATATTTTAATGTGATTTTTTTTGTAATCACTCGATTTTTTGTAAATATTCACATTTTTTGTGATTATTTACAATTTTTTCTGTGAATTTATTTGTATTCGGAGGAAAATTTGCGAATAAAATTTTATTTGTATTTTTATTTTTAATATATGTGAATAAAAATAAATTCGTATTCATACTTATGAATACGAATTTATTTATATTCGTATTCACAAATATATGAAGAACGAATAAATTCGTATTTTTAGTTATAAATAAAATTATGCCCATCTCTGTCATAATGTAATTGGGAATTTAGGGAGGAATAACAACTAATCACTAATCAGGTAATAAGAACTAATCAGGTTTATTTACGTGGTCTTATCAGAAATAATTGAATTTAAATTGATATATCGCACTATTATTTTTCACACACTCAAGTGAAAATGTGTCACTCTTGCCTATGTAGTGGGAATATCATTAAGACAGGTAGAGTGACATAAGTGCCCTCTGGTGTACAAGCTCTGAAGCTAGGTACATACAGTTTTGATGGTTGATAAAGAGATATTTATTATGTATTTCATAGTCATAACTGAAAAACACCGATTTTTGGGTTGTGTCACTTTAGAAATACTAGTGCGATATAATGGTTGCAATAAAGTTGAATAAAAAAGTAAAGTATTTCCTTCGAAAATTATATAAGTAAACCGCAACTCTCACCACTGATCATATGATAATGTGTCTAGTATTTCAACTGGATGGTTATATTCAAGTGCGTTTTATGGTCTTCTTTAGGACAATATAAATACGGCACTCCTCGAAGCAAAACCACATTAAGAATACTTATGGTGGAAAGTGGATGGGTGTCCAGCTCACAATGGACAAGCAACTGGCTCAATCAACGGTTTGCAGGAATATGGATTGAGAGGTTTGGCCCTGTGCATTTGCCTAGATTTGGCGTCGTTTGATTTTGATGTGTGGGGAGTTGTTAAGTTATGTCGGAGGTGTACAATGTACTCATTTAGGATATAAACCAGCTAATCACAAGGATTCCCGAGTCATTTGAATCGATCCATGCAAAAAGAACTTCAGCCCATTTATTCCCAATATGAGTTGCAACAATATTTTCGTTAGTATGAGTGATGAATTCTTTGTATCTAAAGGTAACTTTACATTTCTATGTTAAAAGGACTTCAGTACAATACATAGTTGTCATAGAAACATAGTCATAATTTTATTATGCCATGTAGAAAGGGCTTCAATATAGTTTGCTCAAAACTACTAATTTTGGACTGAAGCTCTTTTTGCACGGATCGAATCATTTGTGGAAATGAGAGCTACCCATGATGAGATTTAAAGGACCACATCAGCGGTGATGATCATATGGAGGGTTCGGAGCGCAACTAGACCAAATCCATTTTTGACACTTTATGTTGTAATGGGATTGAAGAGTATTACTAAAATGGCTCTTTTCAATGCTAAGGAAGGAGTCTTAACTTCATTATTTTGCCACTTCTAGCAGTTTTTGCTACAAATTTCATCAAGAGCAATTGTCATTCATTTCTGATAATATCACAAAAAAAAAAACAGGATAATAGTTTTTTTATTAGTTGTTTTCACCCCTAAATTTCCTCTTACGTTATGATCTTGAGAGATAATGGCAGTTCTGACTGTGCCGTTTGAAAGGTAATCAAATTTTACAACTTTTGTGGGAGTCGGCAGCATGCAAAATCTTTTTTTTTCAAGAGTAGTGATTCTCGAAAATTTGTCGCTAACAAGACGTTTTTAAATACATATATCAACATTTTGAAAAGTTATCGTGATTTGAAAAAATCCATTTGTGAAAGAACATTAGTCTTTGTTTTACGGCGCATCGACATCTAGCCCATTAGCGCCGACGTCCAGGATGCAGTGAGGAATTTTTGAAAAATTTTCTGCCGCCGGTGAGGATCGAACCCACCACCTCCCGCTTATGAATCTAAGGCGTAAGACACTAGACAGCGAGGAGACCCCTCCATTAGTCTTAAAGAATATTTAATGCTGATTTCAAAAACGTAATGTAACGTTGAAAAATAATGTTTACAACGAGAGAAAATTGGGGATTTTCTACAAAAAATCCTTTGTAAATATTCTAAATTCAAAATATGCTTTAGCGACGACTAAACTGGAAAAAAGCGTTACAAAAAAAGAGTCCACTGGCGTTCTTCACGCCACTGGGCTTTGTTTACTACGTTTGTTCTAAAATATTTGTGCGTAGGTAGCTATTGATATATTAAAAGATGTACTCACAGTGTACTAAAGACACGAGGACTAGAAGAGCAGCCTTCTTGATGAACAACATGTTGTATACCGATGCGTTGAACTCGCGTCACCACATCCTTACACGGGTCTGTCCACTCTCGAAACGTGCGAGGGCTATCCACAGACTGCTCCAGCTCAGAGAAAACCACTTCTCTACAAGGAAAGGGGGGGGGGGGCGTTATCACATCTTCCTATCAGTCCTTCATGCAGCTCGCTCTTGGAAGAAAGTTGCCGAAATCTCTCGTCCTACGCTCTTTGACTCCTTCAAAGCTTTTAGCCAAGAATTGCCTCAGGATTGGTAGTCTCCTTTTCGGATTTATATGTGGGCTCCTACGACCAAAGCGGGTCTCATCAAACCCTTCCAGAAGATCTACAAAGATAACCTTTCAGCACTTTCCGTATGTAATGTACTTATTGAGGTTACATTCATGAAAGTGCAAACCTTCACCAATCCCACACAATGGGTATTACCATTGTAGGTACTATTACCTTGTACCTTTTTTTTTTACCATTTTCTTTTTCATGGGCTTAAATGCTTCCTTACTATCTTCCCATCTCAATCCCAGAGCTCAATCCCTCTCCTCTCAATCCCACCCCAGAAACCCTCCTAGGAGGCTAAAGAGATCTTGGCCACGTGATCAACTCTGTATTTAAAGGACAAGTAAAAGCTCTTGATTTGGAAGTTTCAATATTGTTTGGCTTCTTCCAACGACCTTGTTTAGTTTTGTTTTATTAATATTTTATTTATTTTAAGAAATGACTATTATTTTCTTATTTTTATGGGTTTTTTTTCTTCATTAATTATATTATTTTTTTTTTCAACTATGTTTTCTTTTATTTTATTTTTACTTTTTTTTTTTTTTTTAAAAATCTTATTTATAATTAATTTTTGTATATATTATTATCATTACTTATTTTTAATTTCATTATGTGAGCTCATAAATAAGCTTATGTATAAACTGATCATACTTAACCAATGTACTTAATTATTGTACAGATGTTAAATAAACATATTTACATTTAAGAAAAAAAAAATGCTTCCTTAACTAATCAAAAATGATATCCAAGAGTGTTTATTGGGTGGAAAAGTTTTTAAATGTGCCAAAAATTCAATTTTTCAACTAAAGTCCCAATAAATTTTATAATTAATTTTTTTTAATCTTTATTAGAAGAAATTAGGAAAAAAATTAGAAAAAAAAAACAACCCAAAAAACAATTAACTTTTCTATGTGGTAGAATGCCAAACTCATACAAAAACACTCACTTTCTACACTGCTCCTTTATTATGCTCTACATGTTTCGCGTTCCTATCACGCCTCTTCAGGAGCTCTTTTTCAAAGATATTCAAAGTGAATGATGTTATTATGGAGATGATGTTATTTTAACCAGGCTTCGAATTGGACACACTCTACTTACCCATTCGTACTTACTAGAATGAAAGGACAGACCAACTTGTAAATACTGCAAGGAGACTCTGACAGTTAAACATATACTTACAAACTGCAGACAACTCATTAACTTAAATATGCCCCACGACTTACACGACTTACTGACGGAGGGTAGCCCACACATCCACACAATCCTCAAACATTTGAAAAACACACATTTATACACCAAGCTGTAAATAGTTCACTTAACTTTCACATCCACTATTTCAAAATTTTATGTTTACAACTAATTATTATCTTTAGTGTTACTATTTGTTCTGTTTATATTTTATTTATTTATTTTTTATTTTTATTTTTGTTGTTTACTTTATCTTCTTTTTCATGTTTTGTTAACATTTAAGTTCTTTATTTATTCATTTACCTTTTCTTTTTCTTTTTTTTTTCTGGACGTAACAAACATAAAATGAGTTTGTCGCCAATGTTGCGATGCTCAACAATGAAATAAAATAAATAAATAAAAAATAAAATTGATAAAATAATATTTTATTTTTCATCTAACTTAATATCAGCACTGATACCGTAGAAATTAAACATTCAAATCCTGATTAGACTTGGAAAAAAAAACAGACTGACATCTTCAAAACGTAAATTTATCTTAATTCAACCATGAGATTAATTGAAATAATATGATTTTTGAATGATTTGAAAATAGATTTTGTCTTTTTCTATATCTAATCAGGATTTGATTGTATAATTTTACCGATATCAGTGCTGATATTAAGTTAGATGAAAAATAAAATGTTATTTTATGTTCAATTGTAAAAGTTGGTGAATTATATACACATAATTTAATAAACAGGGGAAATAAGAAACAAAACTCTGGCTAGACAAAGTTGTTTGAAATTTTATTAGCTTACATATAAAAAAAAAGTTCATTGGTTTTTAGGGAGTAAGATGTAATAGGAATAGCCATTAATAGACTTCAACGTCGAGTTTCTTTATTCTTGAGCATCTTTATAGCTTTAATTGATTTTTCTCTAGAATACCTTTAATAGCTTAAATGATAAAATAATTATTAATTATAGAAGATGAGCGGGTTAAATTCTCTTTGTTCCCGATTAACACAATGATCTTCCTCTTTCCATAGTTCATTCCAAGTTTCACCTTTACGCCGACGATACCCAAATCTACCTATCCTTTAAGCCCTCTTTGCTACGAGATGCTGTAGACAAGCTGCAAGTAGATCTTAATAACATCAATGCTTGGGCCGCAGCTAATAAGCTTTCCCTGAATCCAGACAAATCAAAAGCCATTGTTATAGGCTCCCAATCCCTCATAAGTTCTACTTCCCCTTTTCCAGCCCTTTACCTTAACAGCATCCCTATAAAATATTGTAAATCAGTTAAAAATCTTGGGATCATATTTGATCAGAACCTTTCCTGGAAAAATCATATTTCCCAAATTTCCCGTCGGTTCATATTTATCCTTAGACAGCTCAACCTCTCCCGCCATCTCCTGCCAACAAAGACCCGTCAACTCCTCGTAACTTCCCTATTATTCCCCCAGTTTGACTATGGTTGTTAGGTGTACGGTGGACTTTCTGGCGATCTCGAGGCAAAACTCAAACGCCTCATGAACTGTTTCATTCGTTTTATCCTCGGGATCCCGAGAGACTCCCACATATCACATTTCTACCAGGAGCTAAATTGGCTATTCCCTCTTTATCGTCGTCAGTACTTCCTCGGCTCAGTCCTTTACCAAGTAATTCAATCCCGTAGACCTTCTTATATTTTTCAACTTCTTAAATTTAAATCCTCGGTTTACTCCCGTAACACCCGATCTCGTCCTTCCGATCTCTATATTCCTTCCCACCGAACAGCAATATTCGAAAAATCATTCGTCACCCGTGCCACCTCGCTATGGAATTCCTTACCTCTGTCTGTCCGCCATTCTACCAACCTAGAAACCTTTAAATCCCGACTCTTCCACCACCTTCTCTCCCTCCAAGTTTCACCCAACACCTAGTCTATATTGAAGCTGTACACTATATATTGATACTGATAGCATTTATAAATTTTAGAGTTTATACGTAAAATTCAAAATTATGTTGTAATTTCAAAATTATTCCTGTGGGACTTCTGTCCCGGAATAAGAATAAAACTTTTCATTTCATTTTCATTTCAATTTTGTGTGAAAAAACTATTAAATTATTTGAGATAATAAATAAAAAGAATTATTGAAATATGGCTTCATACAAAAAAATTCTACTTTCAATCTATAATTATGTAAAACCTATTTGTTGATTATTTATATTAATTAATTAATATGTAACAACTCCTAACTTAATTTGAACATGCAATATAAAATTTTATTTACTAGTCGGCTTGATGATTTTCGCGAACCTACGTTTGACGGAAGAATTCAATTCAAACATAGTACAAAGTAACACCCCCCCCCCCTCTTCCAATAGACCGAATTTTTCTGTTCAGTTGACCACTACAAATACCGAGTTTCGTTGAAATATAACAAAAATTATGGCTGGTATTGACAAATAACTATTTTGGCTCAGGAGTACACCCCCCCCCCCTCCGGATGGACCGATTTTGTTGGTTAGTGAACTCGTTCAATCGTTTGATGGGAGGATACTGCTTACCAAGTTTCGTGGCGAAAAAACAAAAACTCTGGCCGCTAACGTGTTAACAGACATATATATATATATATATATATATATATATATATATATATATATATATTTGATGTTATTTTTCGTCACTGGGATAGTATTTTAAGATGGAACGGCATTTTTCTCCAGCGGTGGTACTCCTCCTCACTTCTTCCCGGAATATTTCGATGGATTCATCTCCATCTTCCCTTGGCTACCACCGAGGAAGAAACAAGTACCTGGCTGAAGAAGATAGAGATGAATCCATCGAAATATTCCGGGAAGAAGTGAGGAGGAGTACCACCGCTGGAGAAAAATGCCGTTCCATCTATATATATATATATATATATATATATATATATATATATATATATATATATATATAAAAATTTTAACTGGGGTCATTTTTGTTGTCTACTAGGTAGGATCGATAAAGATTTGAAGTAATTTTTCAAAAATTCCGCCATGAGTGCAACCTCAATAGCTACTTTCCTTCGGAGGAAAGTAGCTAATATCAAGTTCTTATATAATTATAATATAGATATTTGTACTTACTAACTTTATAAATAGAAAATAAGACTGGATGAACAACATAAACTTATTACTTACTAGCTGACTACCCGTGCTTCACCACGGCTGATAAGTAGTTTTTATATTGCGTTAAATAAGGTATGATCAAAATTAACGCTACTACGTAATTTTGTACAGCTTATTATTGCACGGACTTTTAAAGTTACCCAGGAAACACCATGTGGAGGTAACCGTGCTTGTTTCCGTTGAGGAGTAAAAAAAAAGAAGAAAAATACTACAACCGCTTAAAAAGTTAGGTAAACAGAGACAAATACTCGTTGAAAAGAATAATACTAACAACTTTGAAGCTTTAAGCACTTATCTGTTCGATTGACATTGCCCCAGCGAACATTAAAACAGAATCTTTTTTGTAGCGAATTTAGTAACCTTTCGAATAGCCGCCTTCCACTTACAACGATTTCCCAACCGTTTTCGAGATATATTAGAAAATATACTGAGATCCGAAAACTTTGAATCAGCATTAATTGTTTTCCACATACTTCTTACCCCCAAACGATACCAAAGATTAAATATCATAGATTAGATGAATGTCAAATACCTGGTACAAGTTTCAAGTGAACCAATCATCGTTACTGAATACCCAAACAGAAAATTAATTTGGGAAAATATTTCTATCAATGTTTCTCGTAAACGGTTACAGAAATCGCTTTAAAAATGGGTTCATTCGTTTTCCTACGCAAGGAACCTATATAACGAGTACCTTCAAGCTATGGACTCGAAAATGTAAGCGATCCGATTTGTTTGCGAAAATTCTAAACGGATTGTCCGTGCAAAATTTCAAATTTTTGTGTCAAATGGTTCGGGATATTATTACCTCGGATGGACCATCACCAGGGCGTAAACTCTACGAGAGAGAAAATCACAATTTATTTCTAGTAATTCAAGGACTGCCATCATAGTTGAAATTAACCTCAATTAAAAATAATACTATGAAATAGATAATGTACGATAACAGCTGTTCTTTATCTTTATCTTAATCGTCTTAGCAACACATGCTGCCTTGGCTTGCCTACTCTAACCAACTAAAACTTTAAACCCCCCTAAAAATACTTAAAAATTCGAATATCAAAAAATCCTTTCTTAGTGAGTGCCTACGTTATATAGGGAGCGTCCATGTAAAATTTCAAAATTTTCTGCCAAGCGGTTTGGGCTGGGGGATGATAGGTCAGTGAGTGAGTGAGTGAGTGAGTGAGTGAGTGAGGGAGTGAGTGGTATTTGACAAATATATAGTAGATAATCAATGGTGGGCATAATAATATTCCTGTTTATTGTCCATAAAACATACATCCTAATCCAAGTTCATTGGTTTCGGGTAAGATTTAGAGGCAGTAGCCTTTTTTGACACGAAACTTGGTTTGGCTCCACTGTGCGTCTGTCCTCTGCTTAATTCGCATAGGTCTATTTCTTGAGGACCAGTGTCAACATGCTCTGTTATTCATGCTAATCCTTCGTTCCGTGCCTCATGTCCTCATAGCCATAATAATATTATTTATATACATATAAATATATATATATATATATATATATATATATATATATATATATATATATATATATATGTATATATATCAGTCCCGTAACAGGCCACAAGGGCCCAGAGGGGCAGAATCTGAAGAGGTATCTGATTCTTGACCATACGGCACACTAGGGAGATAGTGTGGTCAATACTCTGCTCCGGCCGCCTGATTTCCCCCTTGGCTGCTTCGACTGCTAGAGTCATTAGCATACAAGGTACCCATTATTAATTAAATTAATTAAAGGCTGGGTGAGCCTAGGGACGATCTGGGACCCCAAATCCAACCCTCGAACGGCAGCAAGAGAAGAAAAAATCTTCAGTGCGCGCTCGGGTTTTGAACCTGGTCCTCCAGTTCATTAGTCGAGTGCTCTACCACTGAGCTAACCTCGCCCCCAATATTATTTATACTTTATATAAAATGTTAAGCCGAATTATACATTACAATATTAACCCGTAGTTGTAAGTGAAATTAGGTGTAGCATGGCACGCCGGGTAACAGCTAGTACTTTATATAAAATGTTAAGCCGAATTATACATTACAATATTAACCCGTAGTTGTAAGTGAAATGCAGCATAGCCTAGATAACAAATCTAGGAACTACCATAAGAGAATAGAAAGCTACAGTTCCCAGACAATCCCAACAGCTAACACATAGCTGAGAAGAAGGTAATCTCCTTAGAATACCCACGGCCGCCATAATACCTCGCACACTCTCACATAAATTAGGAATATTGCACGAATACAGAACCTCCTTCCCACATTCACAACAATCATAACCTTCTTGCGTCATAACCCTTTTTATGCAAACAATACTTTATCCAAAGAATTATGGACTGGAATCCCATACTGCATTTTAGCGCGTTATGAAGAATATGCAATCCGATAGTGCCGGCTAGAAAAATTCACTTCAGTTGCCTCAGAAATTGTCTGATTTTGATACAGTTTTGTAAAGATATATTTTATTTTAGTTTTTTCACCATTTGGTGATAAAACTACGGCTTTCTTCTAAGATTCTTAGGAATAAAATTCAATATTGATACAAAAGTATCCGTCTTTTGATTACTTTGTATATTGTTAAGTGTTCTGTCTGTTTTGTTACATTAATCCAACAAAATTAGAATATCTTTTTGTTGGATTAATTCCAAAAAATCCAATTAACCAAATGGCTGTTGGTTTTTCCCCTTCTTTACAGCGTATCTACAACTTGGCCATTAGCACCGGACTATCTACAGACGGCCACCCTTCTATAATGTCAACAGCACGTGGTCGGTCACCCACTGACCACGCCCTATGTTGCCTAACTTCGGTGATCAACGGGAACCGGTGTATTCAACGTAGCTATGGCCGTTGGCGGTTTTTTTTTTTTTTTTTTTTTTTTTTTTTTTTTTTTTTTTTTTTTTTTTTTTTTTTTTTTTTTTTTTTTTTTACGGCGCATCGACAAATCGTGGCCATTTAGCGCCGACGTCCAGGGTGCAGCCAGGAATTTTCTCAGCGAGCTGAGATGAGAAAATATCTGGCGCCGGTGGGGATCGAACCCACCATCTCCCGCTTATGAATCTAGCGCGCTAGCCACTAGAACACGGGAGACCCCTGCTGTTGTTATTTTTACTTTTTAAAATGTTTTTGTATAAATGTGTATGCATGAGGTATTTAATAGTTTCAACAACGTACTGGCTATCATCGGAAAGTAAGTCGGTCAAATTGTAGGGTAATTTAAGATTTGTCCTGAGACTACACTCTGTCAGTAAGTGCTTTATTGTTAGGTGAGTATTGCAGTATGTACATGTCGGTCTGGCCTGTCTTGAAATAATGTAGGAATGTGTCAGTCGTGTATGGCCAATCCTTAGAGGGCATAAAACCACTTCTTCCCGTCTATTTGATCTAAAGATATTCTTTGTTTTGTAAAGATATACTTTGTTTTGTAAAGATATACTTTGTTTTTGTAAAGATATACTTTGATTTGTAAAGATATACTTTGATTTGTAAAGATATACTTTGTTTTGTAAAGATATACTTTGTTTTGTAAAGATATACTTTGTTTTGCAAAGATATACTTTGTTTTGTAAAGATATACTTTGTTTTGTAAAGATATACTTTGTTTTGTAAAGATATACTTTGTTTTTGTAAAGATATACTTTGATTTGTAAAGATATACTTTGTTTTGTAAAGATATACTTTGTTTTGCAAAGATATACTTTGATTTGTAAAGATATACTTTGTTTTGTAAAGATATACATTGTTTTTGTAAAGATATACTTTGATTTGTAAAGATATACTTTGTTTTGTAAAGATATACTTTGATTTGTAAAGATATACTTTGTTTTGCAAATATATACTTTGTTTTGTAAAGATATACTTTCTTTTGTAAAGATATACTTTCTTTTGTAAAGATATACTTTGTTTTTGTAAAGATATACTTTGATTTGTAAAGATATAATTTGTTTTGTAAAGATATACATTGTTTTTGTAAAGATATACTTTTATTTGTAAAGATATACTTTGTTTTGTAAAGATATACATTGTTTTGTAAAGATATACTTTGTTTTGCAAAGATATACTTTGTTTTGTAAAGATATACTTTGTTTTGTAAAGATATACTTTCTTTTGTAAAGATATACTTTGTCAGAGACCACTTTTTGTAGTGTCAGAACCATTTTTGAAGAGCATTAAGTGAGCTTTCTAATGGTCATCTTCCGTTTCCCATGATTCTCAACCATTTTCGAGGTATTAAGGAAAGTATACAAAGTTACCAAAACTTTTTATGTCTGTTATTAAAATATTTTATTCTAACCCTTCCTTAACTCCAAACGTAACAAAAATTTCAACATATTAGTTTTAATGAAAGTAGAACATGCAGAAAATGTTTCAACTGAATCCCATGATTCTAAGTACCCAAACAAAAAACGGTATTCAAAAACTATTTTTCCAATTTTCTCGAAAACGGTTAAAGCTATCGCCTTCAAAATGGTTTCATTCGTTTTCCTAGCCCAAGAAGCCTATAAAACGAGTACTTACAAGCTTATGAACTCAAAAACGTAAGCGTTACGATTTTTTTTGCGCGAATTTCGCCCCAAACGCCATCTTCCAGTGGGCGGATTCTGATGGCTAACGAACTTGACCTTTCGAATTAGACGACGGATTTTTGTACCAAATTTCATCACAATCGGACCATTCGTCTTCTACCTAGAGAGCGAACAGACAAATATATATATATATATATATATATATATATATATATATATATATATACATATATATATATATAAATAAATATATATATATATATATATACAAATTTTAACCACCGTTATTTTCGGTTTCTAGGGGTTCTGAAACGCGAAATTTTCTAGTCGACAGTTTCGGATTGTTTCATTGTATCAACCTTATAAGCGGGGTTCCTCCCTATGGGGGAGGGAGGAACCGCGCTAAAAGCAACTATATAATTTGAATAAGAACTTTGGTAGTTCTTATTCAAATAAATAGTAAGTATTTTTAAAAGTTTTTAAAAGTTATATATATATATACAGGGTCTGTCCGAAAAGTAATAGGACTGATTTTTTCCCGCCGCGCATGTACTTCGAAGTCCGCGTACGCCGACTGGATTCGGTAGTTTGGGTCCCTATCTAACGAACGAGGTATTGGTCGAGGGTCTCCGAGCATCCCGAGAGGTACAAGCCGAAAATGCAGCGTTCGTTAGAGCAGAGGTCGGCGATTAAATTCTGTGTGAAACTAGGTACATCTGCGACAGAGACGTTTCATATGTTCAAGCAGGCTTATCTAGATAATACTTTAGCAAGAGGTCCCCGATGAAGACCGTGCTGGAAGACCTTCGACTTCGACAAACACTGACAATTTGAATTTGTTCCTCCTGGACAAAACGGCAACTCCAAGTTCTACGTGGAAGTTCTCAAGACACTCAAACGAAGGGTCAAACGGGTCGCAGCCGACTGGAAGTTGCACCACGACAACGCCACGGCTCAGACCTCCTTTCTTGTAACCAGCTACCAAGCCTGGGAGGCATCCCAACGCTTCCCCAGCTCCCCTACAGCCAAGATGTGCCCCCCCGGACTTCTTTTTGTTTCTTCGCCTTAAAAGACCCACGAAAGGAAAGCATTTTGAGACGACAGAGGGGATGCATGCAGCTTGGACAGCTGCTCTAAAGGCTATTCCGGAGAATGCCTACTGTGACGCCTTCAATGCTTGGAAATCGCGCTGGCAGCGCTGTATCGACGCAGGAGGAGCCTGTTTTAAGAGTTTTCAAAGCATTGTAATGGTTGGTTCAATCATTTTTTTTAATCGACTCAGTCCTATTACTTTTCGGACAGATCCTGTATATATATATATATATATATATATATATATATATATATATATATATATATATAAAAAAGATTTAATCACCGTTATTTGGTGATGTATGGTTATTGAAACCCGAAATGTTCTAGTCGGCACTTCGTGAAAGCGGGTTTCCTCCCTATATAAGGAGAGAGAAAACGCGCTAATAATTCCAGGGAATGTTGAATCTACATGGGAATGATTGTACGGTTGTTAATAGAATGAAGGAAGGAGGAAGCGGGTATAAAGGTAAACACGTGTCGCTGACAGAAAGCAGATCCCACGTGGCAGACCCCACGTGTACCTGGAACATGTAAACACAACCGAAGCAGACCTTGAAACTGGAAGATAGTGGAATGCGCCTTACTCGTCTGCGCCGTATCTTAGCCTAACATGGCAATTATCTTGGACACAAAGTATCTTAGACTGGCACAGAGATAAATAAATAAAATATAAATATAAATACAAATTTATTCGTATCCATATATTTGTGAATACGAATATAAATAAATTCGTATTCATAAGTGTGAATACGAATTTACTTGTACTACGTGTTTGACGTAGTTTTATTGACCTTCCGCCTTATTCGCCAAATCTATATATTTGAGCTAAGGGTCATTTAATGATTAATCGTGGAGGATGAAGCATTTCAAGCAAAACTAGCAAATGCTTCAAGCATTTATACTGCCGAGCTCTTCGCGATTTACCTAGCCCTGTCAAAGGTGCCAAACACTTCACACAAACAAATCACACTTTTTACAGACTCATCAAGTTCTTTGTTCTCCCTCACAGACATGTACAGCACTCACTCAATTGTTACAGACATCTTTGAAAAAAATTTTCACTTCAAAATCAGAACATTGAATTCATTACGTTTTGGCTACCAGGATATTTTAACTTACTGAAATCAACTGACATAGACATTCTTGCAAAGTTAGCCATTAGACGATCAACGGAAGACATTTCACTCATTATAGAATCCAATTTGAAACAGGTTGTTAGAACTCAATTTCTTAATAAATGGCAGGCTGAATGGTTATCTTTGAACGATAACAAGCTTCGGGAGATAAAAGAATGGAACTCCAGCTATAGAAGCTGCCGGAGAGAAGTAGTCCTTACAAGACTTAGAATAGGACATACTCTACTAACTCACTCTTTCTTGATGACAAAACTAGACATACCACTATGTAGACAATGCAATACGCCTATCAGTAAGACACTTATTAACCCTTTCGTTGCTCTGAACGAGTTAACTCGTGTTCGAATTGCAGTACCCCAGACGCTCCACACGAGTTAACTCGTGCTCCCGTTAGCCCCGTATGTAGCTTCTCCGGCTAAGTGCTATTAACTCTTATAAAATCAGTAGGACCTTATCAGATCTTCTTCGTATATTAATTTAAATTAAACATTGTGCAAGTCTATTATTATCTATAAAAAAAATTGTAAAGTCCTACAATCGACATTATTATAGCAATTGTTGGAGGTTGAAGCTGGCGCGCCTCGCCGCCTATTTGTAGGGTGATACTCAAATTCGTCTCTCTAACCGTATTGTTGTTGTTTGTAACTTTCAGTCACAATTTGGATCATGTTTAGTTCGGTCGGTATAAATATCCACCTTTATCATTATATACTATACACGATATCATTCAAGTAATTATATCATCATTTCTTGTCTGAGTCATTTTCTTTTCCATGATAGAAAATGTATTTTAGTTTAGTATAATATTACGAATGTAAAAGATGTATGAAATTATAAGCTAATAATTCCAAATATATAACAAGAGGATGCTGAGAGAGGCGAAAGAGTTGAACGGTAGCGAGATAGAGACAAGGAGATATTGGCGAGCGTACGGGGGGAGTTAGACGTATAAGCATGGAGCGTACCAGGCGCAACGAGTAGTTTCATTCGTCAGCAACGAAAGGGTTAACGGACAGCAGAAAACGACGAAACTTGAACGTACCATATGACATGAATGAACTGTTGACGGATAGTAGTTCACGCATAGACACTAGTCTACAGTTTATACGAAATACACGTTTATACGTACACATATAACAGAAGCGTATACACACTATGATTTTCTGAGTTCATAATTTTATATGTAGGAGACCCGGTAGCCGTGAGGGTTAAGGCGTGAGCTCTTAACACTCCGTGCCAAAGGTCGTGGGTTCGATTCCCACTAGGGGTGGTGGCTTTTCTTTAGAAAAAAAAAAGGCATCAGCCCTATCCTGGCTAGAAAAGGGTGGTAACCTGTAGATAACCCGTCCTAAAATTCGTAGTTAATAATAAATGGACGTTAAAATTTAAAGAAATAAATTTTATATGTAGTACATAGGAAGGCGAAGGACATTTGTTATTTTTATCTATTTTATTTTTTTGGTACTTACATACTAGTTGCACCCGGTCTCGAGAAGTGGGTCTCCTTCAGGAATCCGCTTCATGAAATGAGAACTCAATTGAAGTTGTGGCAATATGGCGACCGAAAGACCATTTATTAATATTATCAGCGAGTTGGATTGACTAGAGTTTTGATATAATCTTGAGCGAGCGGAAACCCATAGCAATTATACCATTAACATAAGTGCTACTGGTTTCCTAGGTTATATAACACTAGCACTTATGGTAATTGCTATGCGTTTCAAGATTATAATGATACTTCAGTTACGAATACTTGTTGGTAATATAGATGACTGGTTTTTCGGTGGAAAATGGGCCGATATGCAATTTATCATTGCTTTCTCATTAACATTGCGTTGTCGCAATATTGAGTTTTCATTTCATATTCCAGATCACTGAACGAGACCCACTTCTCGAGACCGGTTCAACCAGTGCGTAAGTACCTTTTTTTATTGAAATTTGGAAAAAAAAATGGTTTGAAAATTAAAGGGATAATTTTTCTCCGTCAAGTTGAAAGGTTTGAACCCTTTAAGAGTGATTAGGAAGGGCTCTATAAGCTCCTGCACAGCCCTGTTCTCCTGATACCACCCTCAGAATCAAAGAGAGGGGGCGCTATAAAAGGAGTCCCCCCCGGCCGTTGCCTTTTCGGTCTCATTATACAAACAGTCTTCCGCCGCGTCTCTCTATGTTCTCCGCTGGTTCGGTTATCCTTCGTGCAACTCCTAACGTTTTATCAGTATCCGTGTAATTAGCATTAACGATACGATTTATACTCCAAAAATCTTCAATTAATATCAGGTAATGAATTTATATTCTATTGTCATATCTGTGCATAAACTATTTAACAAAGTCCGACTCGCAGGAGCTGCGTCATCTAAGCGCGTTTTTGTCCTGTACTTAGAGGCTTTTGGAAAGTTTAGAATAGAAAAATTGAATGATATGTTTTGATATTTCGTGAAACACATAAAGATTAGTAAAAACAGCAGCAGGGACTGCGTCATAATAGCGCGGTTCTGTTCTTATTCCTAGCAGTCCAGACAACGAATGCACAAAAACAGCTATAGATAGAAATGTTTGGAACACAATTTTTGACTTCATAACTTTGTTTCGGCTAGTTAGGAGCTGAACATATCAAAAGTCCTCACCCGTAGCCTTTGAGCGGGGGGGAGGGGGGTTTAGAAGGCCCCATTTTTCGGGGTTTCGCTTGTAACTCGGAAACTCTACGTCCTAGTGAAGTAACCACAGACTTTCAAAAGTGTATATCTCGAAAACTGAAGATTTCTCGAAAAATATGAGTGAATAGAAGTTGTAGCAACTTTAATCGGCTTTCATTTGTTATAGAATAGTCATGTCGCTAGGACGCAGGGTTTCCGAGATATAAGTGAAATACCGAAAAATGGGACCTTCTAAACCCCCCCCTCCCCCCGGCACAAAGGCTACGGGCGGGGACTTTTGATATGTTCACCTCCTAAATATCCGAAACAAAGTTATGAAGTCAAACATTGTGTTCCAAACATTCCCTGGACTCTAGTGCTATTAGCAAAGGAGTAGAAGCAGTTATTGCTAGGTTTTGATCTTTTTTGATTTATATAGGTTATTTTCAGCAAATTATTCAGTAATGAAGTCTACACTACAAAAATTCTGAGGAAAGTGCTTAGTTATGCAGCTCCTGCGCGACGGACTTTTTTCCTACTACAAATAAACTAAGTATAATTGACTTTTATTACACACTAGCCGATTACCCGTGCTTCGTCACGGCAGATAAGTAGTTATTTTATTGCGTTAAATAATGTATCATCAAAATTAACGCTACTATATAATTTTGTGTAGTTTATTATAGCACGATTCCCGTCATACTATAAGTTATTAATAAATTGATAAGTAATCAAAGCATAATGTTTCTTAACATTGGGGCGCTCCGGGCAAATGTCAACAAACAGATAACGTAGAGCTAACCCGTCATCTATAGGTTAGCAGTAACAGCACTTTAACCAGTGCCGGCTAAAATTCTTCGTTAATAATGAATGTACGTTAAAATTTAAAAATTTATGTTTCCAAGATTTCATTTGGAAACACCCATTATATTTGCGAGCATTACCAAGAAGTGTTCTGACTGGGGATGCTGATGGGTGAGGAGGCTGTGCAAGGGTTCGGGATATTATGACCTCGGATGGACCAAAATGTTTTAATGAGTGTTTACGTACTAAAGGGAGTGTCCATGTAAAATTTCAATATTTTCTGTCAAGTGGTTGGGGCTGGGGGATGATAGGTCAGTGAGTCAGTAAGTGAGTGGTATTTGACAAATATATAGTAGATATCATCCCAACCTGAATACACCAAGTTCATGGTACATTTTGTCAATCAAAACATTTCGGTTTAAATTATTACAAGAGACGTCCTCGGTAAAACAAATTTTTCAGCAATAAAGTAATTAGTATAAAATATTGTTTTACTTTTGCCAGATTTCTATACGGTGAACAAAAGGGTGGTTTGGGAACTGCAATATTAATAATATTGAAAAATAATGTTACAGCAGTATTCTACAAGTAATTAGATATCAAAAAATGTTAATTCACACGCGATTAAACAATTTCGGGGCGAGGTTAGTTCAGTGGTAGAGCACTGGACTAATAAGTTGGAGGACCTAAGTTCAAATCCCGAGCAAGCACTAAAGATTTTTTTCCTGTGCCTTCGTTCATGGGTTGAATTCGGCCTCCCTGACCGTCCCTAGGCCAACCCAGACTTCAATAAATTTAATAATGGGTACCTTGTGGCGCTAATGACTCTAGCAGTCGAAGAAGCCGAGGGGAAAATCAGGCGGCCAGAGCATAGTATTGACCACACTATCTCCCTAGTGTGCCGTATGGTCATGAATCAGATACCTCTATAGTATCTGTCCTTCAGGGCCCCCGTGGCCTGTAACGGGACTGATTTTTTTTTTATTTTTTTTTTAAACAATTTCGGTTTGGGAGTTATTTTCTCTCCCAGCACCACTTTGCTTTGTAGCAGAATCCAGATCAATTATCAATAATACGCAATTACCTTCTGACGGGATGTAAAATAAATGCAGTTTACAGCTAGAAAATGGCAGAAAGCACGTTGCACCCCTTTTCTAGCTGTGCAGTACTATAATCGGACCGAGGTGGTTGCATCAAAGAGCGCATTAATCCACTTCTTTTGATGCATTCTACGAGGGGTGCTTGAATACAATGATTACTTCCCCCATCTTTACTTCTTGAAAGTAAGTGAAGATTTCCGAATCTAAGGAGTAGAGATGAAAGAGTTCCGACACCTCATACGCTAATGGTTTTCATAGAACTCCTTTGCGCCCTCTGGTGAACCCGATAAACACCCGGGGCCCTCTTCTTTTCATTTGAAATAAAAATAAGATTAATCTGGACTTGTCCCTACCCGCGAAAGGTCTTTCTTGATATGAATATATAGTCAACCCTCGGTGAATCGATCTTCAAGGGATTGTGAATAATAGGATTTAAAACATCTAAGTTAAGTTTACTCAAATAAATGTTGGTCGTTCGTAGATATAAAGCCAATAGGCAAGAAGCTGCTAACTGGACTCTTATTGAGTTAGTTCAGACATATCGTCCCTACCATGTCGAACTATGGAATATGCAAAATCTCGTTTATCAGATTCCAGACTTTGCTCTTGGATTGTGGACAATACGGCTTGTCGCAAATTGTCACAACTCTAATCCCTTTAGAATAGCCTTTAATGCCTTAAATGAAGTATCGAATAAGACCATTTTTCAATATACTATTTCGTCAATGGATAGAATAAGTCTGTTCTCTAGTTTGCTCCGATTTGCATATTAGATAGTTTAGTAGCGGCTGCTACGGGGGAGAGAGGATAAGAGGTATCGGGAGCAGGTACCGGGCGAGTACTGTGGCCTGTAAAGGGCGCTTCCTCGAGCCTGGGGGGAAGGGGACTGGGTACTAAGCCTTAGCCGTTCCGCCGAGTCAGGGAGAGGATGCTCAGTACTAGGCCGGAATCGTTCCTAGCGGTAGCTGCGGTAATGGTGAAATGATAAGTCATGGGTATGGAGTATAAGTTGAGGAGCAGACGTGGGGAGAGCAGTGACCAGTGACTAGAGATGGGTCTTCCAGATCCTGAGAAGTTAGCGCCTGGTTAGCTGGCTGCGCTCGAGAGTCCTGAGCTGGCTGGTCCGTCCTGAGCCCCTGGGCTGGGCTGTGCTTGATAGGTCTGGCTGGCTGGCTTGCCCTTAGAGCCCTAGGTCCTTCCTGGTGAGAGCGCTGGAGTCGAATGCCCTTGCCTTTTTTTTCCCACCCTCTCAAATTTATTTTATGTACACAGAGAGCTCCAGGCCCAACGGATTGGAGCCTGGAGCTGGACTTAAAGCTACATCTTATTCTACGCTTACGTACTAGAAGGGGGGTGTATTTACAATCGGGGGACTTAAGCCTACTTAGTCTAGGATACTAAAACTAGGGGGAGTCAGGGTTGTCTAGGGAGGGGCTAGACTAGGGTGTATCTTAAGGCTAACTTAATCTAATATGTACACATTTTATTTACATTTATTTACAATATACAGCTGCTTTTACGCAGCCTCCTCTCCAAGACCCAGGATTCTCCTGGTGCTGCCCTGCCACCTCTGAGGAAAAGGTGGTGGCGTCAAGTCCCTAAATAGGGGGTTGACACAGTACTGGAGGCCGTCATAGAACTTGATATGACGCCTCCGTATGAACTCTTGTACTGAGGGCAGCATCAGTTCGTTGTGGAGGGTGGCCGGCTTCGCTCTCCGGAGGCTTGTGTGCTCCCCCCCCCCGAAGCAGGACCCCGTTCTGGAAACGCTGCAGCTGCTTCAGCACACTGGGGTACATTTACCTCAGGGCGGGTGCCCCGTGCAGAAGAGTAAGCCTGATAATCGCCTTATAGATCTGCAGCTTTAGCCGAAGTGACAGCTGGGAATCTTAGAAGGTGATTCAGGCGGAACGTCTTTTGCCGGGCTTCCTTCAGGCGGCTGTTGACATGTAGCGTCACGGACAAGTGCCGGTGTATGTGCACTCCCAGGTAATTTATTTTAGTGGGCAGCTTGATCCGCTGACCCCTGACCTCAAAGTGCGAGGGCAGGGCTCCATGGGGTCGGCTTCCTTTGTTTCCCTGGAGGGAACATACCACGGCATCTGTCTTCGACGGGTTGACGTCTATGCCTACATCTCCAAATGCGTCTACGATTTTTTCGCAGGCGGACTGGGCCCTCTTAAGAGCTACTCTGGCGTTGAAGCTGGAGGAGTAGACGCCAATGTCGTCAGCGTAGGCAGCTAAGGCGACTAGAGGGAACTGCATCCCCACGATGTGGGCGGTGTAGATGGTGAACAGCACTGAACCTAACATCGATCCCTGGGGGACTCCACACGTAGACGATCGACTGGT
Organism: Gonocerus acuteangulatus; assembly: GCA_946811695.1. NCBI lineage: Eukaryota > Metazoa > Arthropoda > Insecta > Hemiptera > Coreidae > Gonocerus > Gonocerus acuteangulatus. The sequence continues at coordinate 122,687,510 of OX328124.1, forward strand.
GGATATATCACCACCAATCCTGACGGTGAACGTTCTTCCCGACAAGTAGCTCTCAAGAATCTTGACAAGCTGTGCCGGGAATCCGTAGCACCGCAACTGATGCAGAAGCACCTGGTGGGATACGCAGTCGAACGCCTGCGTGCAGTCGAAGGAGATAAAGGCCGTTGCTCTGTTCTTGTTGAGTTCTGCGGCCACGGTGTTCTGGGGCTTCGCGACGTGGTGGTCACAGGAGAGCCCGGGCCGAAAGCCAGTCTGTTCCGGGGGGATTACATCCGCTTCCGCGCAGTGCTTCGGCCTATGAGCAAGGATCAACTTTTCGAAGATCTTGCTCATGTGACTCAGCAGGCTTATCGGCCGGTAGTGCTCGGGCTTGTCTCCTGGCTCTTTGGTTTTCGAAGTGGGACCACCACGGCGCGCTTCAATGCCTCGGGGAAGTGTCCAGTGCGGTAGGCTGCATTGAAGATGTTCAGTAGGTAGGCCTTCGCTTTCATAGGGAGCATCTTCAGCATCACATAGGGTACACCGTCCAGCCCGGAGGATTTGTCTCACTTTGTTCGCCTCAGCGCCGATTCCAGTTGCCTGTAGGTGAAGTGCAACGGGGTCCTGGGGAGGTCTTGGGGATCACCGTCAAGCCGGTGACAGGAGGTGATCGCCGTCGGAGAGGATGACCTCACGTTGCATGGTGACCGTGCAGCGAAGGAGCCACCAGAACTGCCTAGTGTCCTCGAGGGTCCGCCGGAGCTGCTCGTGCCAGAGGGCCGTCTTCCATTGCGCAGACAGCTGCGAAATTTGCCTGGTCATGGCATTGATAGGGGCCCTCAAGGTCCCATCCTTCGTCCGCGCCCAGATATTCTTAAGGTTGTTTCGCATCCCGATCAGCCTGGTGATGTGGGCAGATGGCTTACGCTGGTTGATGGGCTTCGGAACAAACTTAGGAATCCTTCTGTCGGCGGCGGACTGGATGACCTCGGTGAAGCTTGTGATGGCTTCGTCGAGGTCGGCAGCAGCTCCGTAGGTCCCAATGGGAGGCAGCTCGGAGAGGATATCCACCTGGTATCCTAGCCAATCTGCCTTGTGGAGGATGTACTTCGTAGGCAGCGGCGTAGGCGGGTCTCCTTCCATCTCGTACAGGACCGGGTGGTGGTCTGAAGGACCGTAGTCCAGGGCACTGCATCTCGTCACCAGCCTGTCGACCTTAGCCATGAGCTTGGTCACTGTATCCACAAGACCCATGATGAGCGCGAACATCGCGTCCATATTCGTTCCCAGCGGTTGCTGCGAGGGTTGTTCCGCTCGCTTCAGAGTAGAGAATGCCGCTATTAACTCTGGTCGCTGGGAAGGTCCGGGTGCCTGGGGGAACTACTGGAGATGCCTTCTGTGCCCTCCTTTCCTTCATCTGTTGAACGAGTTCTTGGTGCTTCTCGCAGACCCTGTAGGAAGTGGGGTGATTCTTCTTGCATTGTTAACATATTGGTGGAGATGTCCTCAAGCACTGGTGGGTCCAATGATTTTCTCCACACCATCCACACTTTCCGGGTCGTCCACAGTGAAGGGCGATGTGCCCGAACTCACGCAGTCCGGTCTTCCCCGGAACTGCGAGTTGGTCAAAGTGCACCTAAATGTTCAATTCCTGTAAAATAATGTCCAATCTTTTTTTTGAACATTGTTTCCCCTTTTTTTTCATCATCTCTTTTGAAATGTTACATAGATGTAAACATGCGATGAAGGACATTATCACAGGTTTCCAAGAAGGACCAAAATGGATTATTTGCTTATCTGGCTTCTCTAAGGAGATTCCTTTGTGACCACTTATTGCTGACTTTGATCACCACTTTCAAATTAAATATTGCCCACTTTGGCTAAAATACTCTCGTCAGAAGAAGCATCGCAGTCAACATAATGTCACGATGTTCCAATCCACTACAAGTGATTGGTAAATCTGTGAAGTTGTCGATTGTAGTTGGAGTTATAGAGGTGATATGTACATCAAAACTATGATGTGTACATCCAAACTAAGATATGTACATCCTAAAGTATGTACGCCAGAAATAAGATTTGTTCATCAGAACTATGATGTGTACGTCCAAAATAAGATATGTACATCTGAATAATGATGATTATATCCAAACTAAGATATATTCAGCAAAACTAAGATATGTTCAGCAAAACTAATATATATTGGGAATGTTATGAGGAGAGGATGTACATATCTTAGTTTGGATGTACACATTGAAAAAGGATTTTCTCATCAAACTAGAGCTGTTTGGATCTTTCACTATATTTTTTAAAATATCTTGAAAACGGTTTTGAAATTGCATGAAGAGGAAGCGAACATTCGAAAATCTAATTAATATCGCACAAAAACGATTAGGGTATAAATAATTTATATCTAAATCGTTTCTGTTGACATAATTACAACAATTACAATTTTGCAATTGTTAAAATATGAAGATCTAAGTAGGAAAAAAAATCCTCATTGTTAAACATTTAATCACGTTTGCATTTTTTTTTAAATTGTTAGCAGCAAAATGTGTCTACCAAGATTACAGATTGACATAAGTCTGTTTTCCCATTTTCAATTAATGTTCCCTGCTGCTCCCGCCCTAGTGCGTGCTGACGCTCTCCCCACGCTACTCCTGCACTGTTGAGAGCTGAAAAGGACGCTATGTTCTCATATAAAACTAAATTCTCATGCAAGCTAGGGACTTTTTCTTGATATTCTCCATGTTCAAGACTAAATAGCACGTGATATATAACTTGTTTCAGTCTCCTCTATGTGGACTGAGCTCACTTGTGTAGTCTGAAGTAAAAAAAAAAAAAAAAAAAAAAACTCATGTTGACAACATGATCCAACAATTGTATTGTGTATTCCTTTAGTATGTACTATTCCATGTTTGATATACCACATCAAAATCAAATACTAGTATAGATTTTAACCCCCCTTCCACTATATATATATATATATATATATTGAGAGGAGATCGTTGACCGTTGAGGATTGTCAGGGTGTATATATATATATATATATATATATATATATATATATATATATATATATATATACATATATATATATATATATATATATTTAATTATATATTATAAAATAATTATGAAATGAGCACTGCATGGGGCAGCCATCTTGGGCCTAATTAACTCTGAGTGACCCACACAATGTTGCGTTGAATGTAGCGGTCAACAGGTTAATTTCCGTGAAGGGCTTTTATTTGTTGTATGTAAATTTTGCTAAATTTATATTGATGTAGAAAGAATTTATAGGGCAGGGATAATATCGTTGCTACAAATGCAAAGTATCGAATGTGAAAATTACCACTTTTCAGAGTGGAAAAGCATTTATTCATAACTTTTTTTTTGGACAGTCAAATATTCGGCAGATTTGACCTTTTGATAGTGGAATACTTTCCCTTTAATAGAGTGAAGTAAGATTCGAGAATTTGCCGTACATAAGTCCAGCAGAAATTAGCAAAGATTGACAATGAAAGATGCATTTTTTCACATTCGTTACTTCGCATTTGTATCGACGATATGTTGGTAGGGCACTTGTGAAAAAATACGAATCATTAAGTTGGAAAATAGCTATTGTACTTCACTTGAAGAAAAACATTTTAGATTAATCTGATCATCCTTATTGGAGTGCAGGTTTTCTTTTAGTAAAGCAATTACTTGCTAATAATGAGGGACTAAAACTACATCTCAAGCATGGAAGAAGTTTTGGGCATTTAAATTTATTATGAAGAAACAAAATTAAAAATATGGTAATGATCGGAAGAGAGGTGTGTAGCGTTTATCAGATAACATTAAAATATATGTTCATGTAAAAATCTACATACAGTTTAACCTCTGCTCTTTGAAATGTTAGCCAAAAAAATATTTCTGTGCACTCACTCATTCCGAACTGTAATCCTAACTCAGAATTTGTGCAAGCCAAAAATTCCAGAATATGATGTTTGTAGCTGGTCCAGACTGTACATCGATGAGTGAGTACGAATATTATTATTTAACTTCTCGGAACTATGTCATTAGCTCCCAGAAGAGACTGCTAATTCCAGAAACTGGACCTCTCTCAACACACTGATTTCAAATCATTTAATAATATGAGTCAGAATTGTTTTTAATAAAGTTTTATTCTAAAAATAAAAGTTAGGTTTTATAAGTTAGTGTTTATAAAATTACTATACCTAAACACTTAACAGGTGTATTCTCAACCTACAGAGGAGACATAAAATATCAAATGTAGATTTATTGGCACAAACAGGCATGAAGAGCATCCTACAGCATGATAAGAAGACAAAATGGACCTGGGCAGGGCACATTGCTTGGCAGGAGAACGACAATAGAGCAAAAGAAGAGATGCCTCGATTTCATGGAGAATTAGGCGGATGCTGAGTGGATGAGGAATACAGGGACAGGAGAAGGTGGAAAGAGATCTGGAATAATAAGGAAAAGAAAGGCACAGCGGACTCCACTTCCCGTTAGGACTAGTCACCGTGAGAAGTCTGGCTATTAACCCAGAAATCTCTGAGGCTCTACAGAAATAATCACTTCAGAAGTGTTTAAAATCTAAAGACAGAAGTATTATATTCTTGTTTATTTATTAACACTTTTGCTGCCAACTGAATTTATAATGATAATTTGAATTAATTGTCATTAGAATGATAAAAATTGAAAAAAAACTTACCAAAAAAATAAATAAATTATGGGAAGTTAGATCTGCACAAACCAACGTGACACTTGAAGCCTAACTGATTGCCAGTTGAAGATTTTAAGATTTTCCTCGGTTACCGAATTAGGGGAAGTGTAAGGTAAGGGATAGTCAAACTCTGACTATGCGTCGGACCTGGCAGTCAACATGTTAAAAGCAAAATGACTTATTTATGACTTTTCTTTTCTTTTTGTTATTATGACTATTCTGTTAATAAAGCCTACATTGATTCTATAAATTACCTTTATCTTTCCCTCAACATTCTGTGTGTTTTCAGATGGGAATTCTCGACTTGGATTAATATGGAGAAACCTTATAACCTACTGCCGATAACTTATGCTGGAAGATTGTCCTCCGGGAAGCCTCCACTCCCTCCAAGTACAAGGTAAACATAATTATCTTAACCCTAACAGATCCACTATTACAGTACTTGCATATTCTCGAGTATTTTGGAAAAATGTATCATTCTTAGGTAAATATGTCAACAACGTCTTGCAAAATCGGATATTGGAGTATTTGTGGAGAGAGCCGATGCCTTCTGACAAACAGCTAATACACAGCAGAATTCAAAATAATCCAGCCACTAAAAGATAGCAATATTTTCATGAATACTGAATGAGCTATATATGTGATACTCAAGAGCCATCTCAACAAAAACAGTCTTAATCCTAAAAAAACATTTAATTTTGAATAATTATATAAAAGTTCTTGTCTTTAATTTTTTTCTTGTAATGTTCATTTTATTTTTAATTTTACAAGTTTCTTTAGGATTATAAAATATTACCGTCCATTATAATTAACTCAGAATTTTAGGCCAGGTTATCTATAGGTTACCACCCTTTTATAGCTATAGAGCCGAGGCCTTTTCTTTTTTCAAAGAAGAGCCACCACCCCTAGTGCAAATCGAACCCACGTTCCTTGTCATGGAGTGTTAATTGCTCACGCCTTAACACTAACAACCACCAGGCCTCCAATTAATATGATAATTTTAAGCTTCAAGAGAACAATGACCTGCTGGAATATTATTTCTCTTTTTAATTTTTTATTTATCAAATTATTTAACTTTGAATGTTATAGATACATCTTCAAAAATATTTATTACATTATTTTTTGAATAAAATCTAACCAGACCAATTTTTAAATTAAGTAAATCTTGAACTAAGAATATGGATTATTAATTTCAAAGGCCTTTCAGAGGTTGTTTCAAAAATAATAACGAATTTCATTTTCATCACAAATATTGAATAAAGTATATATTAAAAGTTGTGTCCTAAGTGATTTTTTATTTTTATTTTACCTTGAAAATCTTATAAACTCCTCAATTTTGTTTGAATTAAAAAAAAAAAAATTGTTTTAAAATGAGGCTATGTCAAATTAAATAAGTCCACTATATAAAGGATCTCTTTGAGCGACCGGCAAATCAACTACTGTACATAAATTGTTTTTAAATCATGCCCACCGGTGTATGAGTGTTCCCCAAGTAAAACATTTTGTGTGCCCAGCCTTGAGCATGTAGACCGGCCATGTTGTGGAGTGACCCGCCGGTGGGCATGCGGTCTTTAACATGCTAATAAAGGTGGAAAAGAATCCTTATTCAATAATTCTTTTAAAATTTGATGTTTTAGAGAACCAAGTTATTTTCCCACAATCTAATACTACTGATGATACAGAAACAAAAAAAAAAAAAAAAAAAAAAAAAATCAAAAACTTTCATATGCTTTTAAAACAGAAATATCAATATTTAAAACAGGAATAAAACATGTCATTAACCTTTAACAGGTGAAGTCTAATTTACAAACACAACTGGTAAGGTGGGGGTCTCTCAAACACAAGAGTTATTTCCTTTGCTTAATACTTCCTGAATATTTCACAAGTTAGGAATATTTTAATACATATTATCTTAACCCATTACTTTTAAGTTATGAAATAAATGAAAATAAAAATTAGAAATCCTAAATAATTAATATTAAAAAATAAATGCAATCATTTTTCTTTTCTGACAATTTAGGTTGCAGAAATAGGAAACACCTGCATTATGTAAAGAAAGATGAATGTTATTACACATTACAGATTAGCAGCAAATAACACATCAAATAAAAAATATAAAAAAATACATGTATTTTAGAATTGATGCACTTTGATGTTATAGACAATTTTTGTAAAAGAGAAGCAAACATTCTCCGCAAACATTTTGGCCGCAGTTGACACAAATGTTCTTTACAAACGTGTTCCTGCCTCTATTCATTGAGCAAATAAAACAGCTTCGTTTCTTTGGAGGGCCGTCCTATCAAGAAGACCCAACTTCCGTCTTCATACCTAATATTCCCAAACTTTTAGCCAAATCTGTCGGGGAAGTTGGTCGCGAGTTGTGTGTGGGGTATTTTTTACCCCACGGTGTAGTTAACGTATGCCTTTTTCGCTCATCTGATAAATCTTCACAGGTCAATTACTTTCATGTTACGGCTTTCCAAGTGACAAAATGGCCTGAAAAGTGACCAGAAAAGATTTTTTCTTTGATTTGGACTACCAACTGGTGAAAGCTCATGTGACATTTAGTGTCCAACTGGAGAACATACCAAAACCACTGAAGACACTGATGCTTGTTGTTTTGGGAGATGAATCAACTCCTGATGGACCTTCAAAATCTTTTGTTATCTTGTACAAACATGTGAAATGTTAATTTTGTAACAGAAAACATTTAGGAAGATGAAAACCCAATGTTCGGTGTGTAGAAGGGCCATGCACACTGATCACCAAAATGTGTTAAATGTTAACGAGTCTCAATTGGACAGAACATTGTATTTTTCTAAAGTTCCTATTTTTTTTATGCCTTTTGATCATTCTAGTTTATTGTTCGTAAAAAAATATTTTCAGATTAGTAAAAGTTTTACAAGATAATTATTTGGTGTATGAACAATATTGAGTTTTAGGATTTCCTAACTATTTTGTGAATTCTAATTAATATTCGACAGATTTATTCCTGTTTGAATTTATTTCTTGGTGTTACTGTTCTATACATTGCTCTTGCATAAAAAAGCAAAAGAAAAAATTGAAATTTATTTATTTTATATATTTTCAAAGTATGGGGTAAAATTTATCCCACCGTGTCAATGTAGATGTCAATGGCAGCGTCAATCCAGGGTTAATAAACTATAGACATAATTTGTGCTTATATCTAATAGTGCAAAAAATGATGCCAAAGTCTACTGACATGTTCTCCTATTATGAAATATTATAGCACATTTTTTAACCAACTTATCAACTCCACCTTTGCATGAAGTATAAAAAAGTATTGTATTTGGCTTCCCTGAATCTAAATATGCTTCATGATCACTAACAATAAAATCCGCTTTGTTCCCTTTATTTTCACTATCCTTCATCATAGATATTGGCAACATATTTTCCTGTGGTCTTTCCAGTTCCTCGAGAAAACTGCACAATTTTCTAGAAACGTTTGAGTCATCGCAATGAAAAAAATGGGATGGAGATAGTTAGCGATTGTGGTGATACAAAGTCAAGGGATGATTGGGATTCTGCTAGGAGAAAAAAACGTCAGATATTCAAGCAGAAATCTATGTTGGACGTTTTGGCTGCACTTTGGCAGCCTTCTTCAGCTAAAAAATTAAATATACGCAATTAAAAATGAGAATAATCAGAGAGGAAGAAACCTTTTAAACATTATGACAATAAATTTAAAACCAATCGTTTTTTATATATATTTATATATATATATATATATATATATATATATATATATATATATATATATATATTTATATATATATATATATATATATATATATATATATATATATATATTTATATATATATATATATATATATATATATATATATATATATATATATATATATATATATATACATATATGGACATTAGGTAGATATGTAGTTATTATACAAAATGTGTTTGTCAGTACATATAACTATTAACAAAGGTTCAAAGTAAACCAAAATGCAGAGAAACTGAGCACATGAGAAACATCATTTTCATTTTATATTATTAGAAAAAAACAATATATTCTTTTGATGTGAAAAATAATTTGTAATAATTAATATATAAATACATACCACTAAAAAATGTCTAGGGGAGGGAGGAAGACCAAGAAGACAGATAGGTGACAATGGTTAAATGTTGGAGAAAGCAGGGGGAGGGAGTGAATTTCGGTAAAGGATGAAAGAAGGGAATTGCTAGGTTGTAATAGGTGTTAATGTTTTGGAACACACAGATAGACAATTTTTTGAGAGCCTGGGAACAAAAACTGAAAGGTGGCCAAGAGCAGTTATGTATTGACCACCTTATGATGATTATTTATTTTATTAATTTTTGTGCATCGGCTGCTGAAGCCATTAGCACACCGATGATTATTCTCACTTGTATTGTGTCTATTAAATTTTTTAGCTGAAGAAGGCTGCCAGAGTGCAGCCGAAACGTCCAACATAGATTTCTGCCTGAAGATCTGACGTTTTTTTCTCCTAGCCGAATCCCAACCATCCCTTGACTTTGTTTTACTTACAAAGTTAAATTGAATTGATAAAAAAGCAAACAATGGAACACTAGTGGTGAGGTCGGGTCACAGGGCCCCAATCTGTCTTTCCTGGTCTAATGCCAGTAAAAACACTGACTAGTAAAGTTTGCCATGCTGAAATCATGTTGAAACAGGAAAAATCAGGTAGGGCATGATATTCAGAGGTGAGGACTGGGATTTAGAGAATTTTTAACCTCTCCAGTTTAGGGTTAATAATAAATAAATATATAATAGATAATTACATTATTCGTTTTCTATTTTCTGTTACTAAAAGCTATAATCGCAGAAGATGTTTCAGATGACAGGATAAAAGTACTGTTATTTATTACGCAGAAACAAAACAAAAAAAAAAGTATAAAAAAAATGTACATACATAATAAAACCAGAATAAAATAAAATATTACATACAGTTGTATTTTTGAATAAATGTTTGCATGTTTTAAATGTGTTAGGAGTGTTTGACGGTACGGATTACCTTCCTTTAGTAAGTCTTGTAAGTCGTAAGGAATTGTTAAGTTCCTACATTGTCAGTCAGTTTATGTTTAACGGTTAGAGCTTTGTTGCATAGTCTACAAGTGGGTCTCGCTTTTCTGTCAAGTAAGTACGAATACAAAGCCTGGATAAAATTACTTCTGTAATTCCTTTTGAATTTCAATCACTCGTTCAGCCTATTCCCTTCCCATTCGTATTGTTAGTTCGTTAGTTTGTATAATTTTGCTTACATCAGATGTTTTAATGGTGTTTATATTGGGTAATGAAAATGAAATGAAATTTTTTACTCTTATTCCGGGACACATATCCCATAGGAATAATTTTTAGTGCACAGAATAGTGAACAATTTAATAAATAAAATTATAAATAATACAGGTTGTACATAAATTAGGGATTGGGTAAATCTTTCAGGGATGAAAAGTGCTGGAAGAGTCAGGATTTATAGGTTTCTAGGTTGGTAGAATGGCAGAAAGACAGAGGTAAGGAATTATATAGCGAGATGGCAGGGAGACAAATGATTTTTTGAAGCAGTACGGTGGGAAGGATTATAAAGATCGGAAGGACGAGATTGGGTGTTACGGGAGTGAACACGGGATTTGAATTAAAGGAGTTGAAAAATATAAGAGGGTCTTCGGGATTGAATTACTTGGTAAAGACTGAGCCCAGGAGGGACTGTCGACGATAAAGAGGGAATAGCCAATTTAGCTCCTGGCAGAAATGTGGTATGTGGGAGTCTCTGGGGATCCCGAGAATAAAACGAATGGAACAATTCGTGAGGCGTTTGAGTTTTGCCTCGAGATCGCCAGAAAGTCCACTGTACACCAAACAACCATAGTCAAACTGGGTCTTTTCGTAGTGTGTTTTGCCTGTAAGTCCACAGCTTTACTCATTTCGATGTCTTCATGTCCAGGTAGTTATAGCAAGGTGATGAGTTTGTTTTTATCTTTTAGAATGTTAATTTGTAGGAATATGTTTTGGATAATTTGATGTGTGCTGTAAATTTATGTAAGGACATTAAAGTAATTTAGGAATTAGTACAAACTGTAATCATCTTAGTTTCTAAATCATGAATATTGTTCAATGCCAAAAGTATTCCATAAAATTCCACTGTTTATATGCCTTTTGTTCTGGCAATTTGACTGGGTTAACCTTTTGGTTGCTCGGAACGAGTTAACTCTTGCCCCATTAGCCCAGTTTGTGTGTGCTATTAAGTCGAATAAAATCATTGGGACCTAGCGAGAATAAATGATTCTCAGCTTCATTAAATCCACATCAGAGATCAATGTCTTATCCCTGAAGCATCTAAAGAAGTCATAATGAAATAATTCATAACATTCTCTGAGCATTTTTAGAATCCGTAATGGCTATTTTCAGTAAAAGAGAAAGTAACCGAATCTTTATATCTAAATTTTTTGGGAATTGCTTGTAGTGTTGATTTTATTATTTACTAATAGAATTTCATGCCATTCTTCAAATATATAATATTTAATTTCATCAAATCTTCTTCGAGCATTAATTGAAATTATACATTGTGCAATTATATTATTATCTATATTAAAAAAATGTAATGTACTACAATCTAAATTGTCATGGACAATTGTTGGTGGTTGAAACTGGTGCGCCATGTTGTACACAGATTTGTCTCTTTAACCCTATTGTTGTTGTTTATATCTTTCAGTCACAATTTGGACCTTGTTTAGTGTGGTTGGTATAAATAGCCTCCTTATTTTTATGTACTATAAATGATATCAATCATGTAATTATATCGTATTTTCTTATCTGAGCGATTTTATTTTCCATGATAGAATATTTCTTTTAATTGAGTATAAAATTACCAATGTAAAGGACATTTGATCTAATATGTTAATAATTCCAAATTTATAACAAGAGGATGCTCAGAGAGAGGAAAGAGTCGAACGGCAGAGAGGTGGTGATGAGGAGCGATTGGTGAGCATACGGGGGAAGCTAGACGAATAGGAATCCAGCATATCGGGCTCTGCGAGTCCCTTCATTCGTCAGCAATGAAAGGGTTAATGTTATACTTTACAATGGAAGCTGCTTCAGTTTCCGTGAGTATAAGTGTAGAAGGTTCTAAGGTTTTCTCCTCATTATTGAGTTGACTGAACGTTTGTAAAGTAATTTGAAGTTGGTTCTGTCTTAATGCATTTCGTTAATATCAAATCTATCTGCTGTGTTTGTGTTGGTGTGTCTGTGAATTTGTTTTTATGAAGTGATTATTCTCCTAAAATTGAATTTCTCCTAAAGATCTTACCACAAAAGATTTTTTTTTTAAGAATTAGATTCTCGGTATTTATACAAATTTAAATTTGAAAGAACTTACACCTAACCATCCTTAATTGGTCGGCATGCATATTTAAATTATGCATGCCGACCAATTAAGGATGGTTATATGGTTATTATTTAATTATTTTAAAATAATGTATTCTCTTCATATTACTTATTAAATTAAATATTTATAATATGGAGGGAGGGAGGAAAGAGCTAAAAGAAGAAATTTAACCTATATTTCATAAAGGAGAGCTAATAAAAACAAAATATCCAAATTAAAAAACGTCTATTGAAAAATAAGGTAGAATTTATCAGGGTCCGGTCGCGTTATCTTAACCCTGGATTGACACTGCTATTGATGTCTACGTTAATGACACCGCGGGGTAAATTTTACCCAATACTTTGAAAAATTATAAAATAAACAAATTTCAATTTTTTCTTTTGCTTTTTTATACAACAACAATTTATAGAACAGGAACATCATGAAATAAATTCAAACAGAAAAAAATCTGCAAAATATTAAGTCAAATTCACAAAATAGCTAGGAAATCCTAAAACTCAATATTGTTCATACACCAAATAATTATCTTGAAAAATATATTACTAAACTGAAAATATTTTTTAAAAACAACAAACTAGAATGATCAAAAGCCATAAAAAAATAGGAACTTTAGGAAAATACAATGTTCTGTCCAATCGAGACTCGTTAACATTTAACACATTTTGTTGAACAGTGTTCATGGCCCTTCTACACAAAAATAATTCATTTTGGTCTTCCTGTCATTCTTTCTATCAAAAAATGAACATCTCAAGGGTTTGTCTAAGGTAATATGTTGAAGGTCCATCAGTTGAAGTTGATTCATCTCCCAAAACAACTAGAATCAGACACCTCTAGTGGGAAATTCAATAATAACCAAAGAATATAAACATAAATCATGAGAAAAACAGTTTTCTCATAATATTTTGGTTTTTATATTTATATTTTATCTTGATATCATCCTTTACCTGCTTAATTATATAAGATCATGCCATAAATAATGTCTGTTTGACTCGGTGGACTGTAGAATGTGACGATCCAAGTTTTTCTCCTAGCTCTTCGACTGTTACAACAGGATTTTCTTCTACAGTAGCCTGCAGGGATTTCATCATCAAGCAGTATTAGTGGACCAGTATATACGAGGCTTGTCTTCAAGCTTGTGCTTTCCCGCTCGAAATCATTTAAACTACCGCTGCACTTGTCGCTCACTAATGAAATTTTCGTGGTGGCACTTTCCACTTTCTTTACTTTCTACTTTAGGGTGGCATAATAGGCCTTTAGGCCTCGGTGCAGTTCTTTCCGGGTTTTCTCCGGGCACCCGTTCCTAATTCTAATTCTAATTCTACTTTCTAAAAGTCTTAATTTACCTATCCTTTATCAATTAATTTTTCTTCTATTTCATACTTGTTTTCTCAATTTTTAATAACGTTTATAGTTTTTTGTTTTTTACAGATTTCTCATAAATCTGATACTGTGTTTTTTCTTCTTCAGTTCAGCTTCCATTTATGTAGAATAAATTGTTGGAGGTTAATATAAAGTTCAGTCCTACTAAACGGAAGGAGTTGCAGGCATCCTTAACAACAAACTTAACAATAAAGATGAAATATTTATGTTTCTCGATGAATCATATATATAGTCTTTTAGTAGGAGTGAAGCTAATCTTATCCTGCAACAATTTTTTTTTTATTATTTAAATGGAAGCTAAACTGAAAAAATCTCAAATTTATAAGAATTTTGTAAAGAAAAAAACTATAAATAATACTCTAAATTAAAAAAAAAAATCAAGCATTAATTGATTTAATAATACAAAAAGATAATTAAATAGAAGAGAAATTATGTGATAAAGTATAGGCGAATTAATAATTTTAGATAGTTTGTATAAAATGAACAATTTTAAGAAATAGTGTCTAATTACCTTACTATAAGTAGACAAAAAGAATGAGGGAACCACCTTGACAGGAATGTATAAAAGAGATGAAAATGAGAGAACTACTTGGACAAAAATATAAAGAAGAGAAAATAAGAGATCCCTCTGGACAAGAATATATAAATAAATATTCAATTTCTTAATAAAATATAAATTTATTCTATTCTATTTTATCATGACAATAAAATATTATAAAATAAAAAAGAAGGACCTTATAGACACCTCATTTAGAAATAACTAAAGACAATCCTCTGAAAATAAGTTGGAAGCTGACTCTTGATGAGAAGTATTAGTACCTAATGCTGTAGTCATTTTAATGGGGTTTGCAGATTGCTTTTCTCTGTGCATGCGTTTGATTACGGTAAGCCTGAAACGTGATACAGCTGCGCATGACACTTACCCCTGCTTTCTAGGCTTCTGCCTATCATCATCAGCTGTGCTAGACACGCACCCCTGCTTTCTAGGCTTCTGCCTATCATCATCAGCTGTGCTAGACACGCACCTCTGCTTTCTAGGCTTCTGCCAATCACCATCATCACCCCCAAGGGGTTGAATTTCTTTAGACAGACCAGGAGGATCAAGTGGATTTCTCGGTCGAACTGGCTCCATTTCTGCAGATCTGTAAGGCTTAGCTCATGAGTCTACAATTTGAGAAAATATCTCCTATGCATTGGCTGAAGATGATTTGCCAGATAGACGACGAGGGAGTCATTACTCTGATTTGCACCGTTTATAAATGAAGACAAATCATCTATAATGTGCTACACCTTGTGAAATATTTCCATGAAAAAGTCTGAATAATACTTAAAATTATTATAGAGTGACATTTTTATTTTTGTATAAAAGTATGAAAGTCTGGGCACTGGAGTTCTATACGTATAAACTGGCACTTTGAACGTTATAAAAATTGTTAACTGTTTTTTTGTCACTTAGTCCATAATAGATTATTGATCTTCAAATATAGAAATGCCATTACCGAAAAAATAATTTAAAGGATACCTTTTTTAAATTTTTATTTTATTTATTTATTATTTTTTTTAAAGAGAGATGCTAAGCAGAAGAGATTTTGGAGAGCTCATAATTACTTCGAAATCGTTTGAAATTTTGTATAGAAGGGCGGTCCAAGCATTTGGTCTTACAGAAGATGACCGTGTTAGAAAAACACTCAAAATTTTATATTGAAATTATATGGCCAGATGGAGGAAGACTAACAGGAATAAATCTAAATTTGAATCTAAGTTTTCGTCGTGGTTAGAAGTAGTAATTATTTTTCTTACTGGCGAAGTGGATGCCATACCTTCAACAAGCTCGGGGAAAAGGGGTCGGCCTCTCAACCCCACCACAACCTTTTCCTATTTTTTCTTATTCCTCATAAAACACCTTCTCAACCCTTTAATGAACTTCATACAAGATTTGAACAAAATCTTTCAACGAAAAGCAATTGAAAAGCTATGAAGTACCTCCCACTCTCCCTCTTACCCCCACCCCCACCCTTACCTATTTTGTCACAATCCACATAAAACACCTTCTCAACCATTCAATAAACATCCTGCCGAGTTTAAAGGCAATCCGTCTACTCAAAGTATTTTTTGCACCATGATGGTTGGATTTGGACCACTGTCGACATAAATCTTGGCCATTAGTGCCGACGTCCAGGGTACATCCAGGAATTTTCTCAGCGAGCCCTGAGATGAGAAAATTTCTGGCGCCGGCGGGGATCGAACAAATCATCTCCCGCTTATGAATATAGCGCGCTAGCCACTAGACCACGGGAGACCCGACATGGTATATCTTTATCAACCATCACAACTGTATGTACCTAGCTTCAGAGCTTGTTCACCAGAGAGCAATAGTGTCATCCTTCCTATCTTAATCCTAAGGCCCCTACATAGACAAAAGTGACAAAATTTCATTTGAGTTTTATTTTGAGTTGTGTCACCTGAGAAATACTAGTGCGATATATATATGTAAAGGCCCGATTAGCAAGGACGGTATTTGAGATGAGAGAAAAGGTTAGCTGTCCATCTTTGGAGATGTTGGAACAACGAATCAGCAAATGTTGCGTCTGGGTTGTTGGAACTGCACGTGGCTGATATGTAAGGTTTCTCGTCAGGTCTAAGAGCTGACGAGAATTTCTCGCCCAGCCACGTGCAAAAGCAGGGGTGGGGTTAAATGGTATAAAGAGCTGACTTACCTCCGACGGGTCAGAGTCCACGCCCCTTGCTAAGGTCTTGGCCGAGATGGCGATGAGAGGTAGGTCAGCTCCAAAATATTCTCTAATCTCCCCAAATGATAATATTTGATAACTCTATCTAGCTGTTTCTCTCTCACTCAACCTTTTCTCTCATCTTAGCGATGGTTTATGAGATTTATGTATGTAATAGTAACCTTAGTGTAAATTATAGTTTTGAAAGGAATTTCCGCTTCTTTTAAATATTTCCCCATTATCTATTCCTTTAAAGCCCGTCCTTGGTAATCGGGCTCTTACATTTTGACAGCTGCGGCTCGTCGTGGAGAAAGGATGGCTTCGACTGCTGTAGGCTGGTGGGCTGCAAGGCCGTTTTAAAAACGTTTTTAAGCCTCTCGTTGACTGGCTTGAAGCTCAGAATGACAAAATGGGGACGAAAAACTTTTAACCTTCCAGTAGTGGCGCCCCTTTTTGGGACATCCATAGTGGCGCTACACCTCATAGGTGCAAACCCTATTTCGCGCGGAAACATGTGCCTCAGCAACGTGATTAGATTGCTATTTGAGAGAAATAGTAGAAAACTGCATACTTGATAAAAAAAAAAAAAAACACTTTTGTTTGTTGCTAATAACAACGTCCTGTGTTGTTAAAATGTATATAGGAGGCCATCTTAAATCTTATCCTACAGGATATTCATGTAAAAAAAGATAGGAAATCACTCGAATAGTGGCGCTGTACCTAGCAGTTGAAGAACAATTTTTACTCCTCACATTTATTCTAGGATCGAATAAACTCACTCACATACTCATAGATGATAGCATAGTAAGATAGAGAACGAAAAGTGTAAATATCTCATATGTGTAAAACTTACTTGAGTTGTGGCGCGGCACCTGAAAGGTGACGAGGGCAGCCACAGACAATGACGACCTCAGAAAAAGGCGTTAATGTGACTGGCCGGTGGGAAAAAGAAATCCGGAAGATACTAAAGCGGGGAGCCCGCCAACCGTGATCCAAAAAATAAAAAAAAGTATGCACCTCACAGGTGCGCGCCACTAACGGAGGGTTAAAAAAGAAATAACGAATGCGTATTAGGAGGAACGAGAAGAGATGTTCGTTGGAGGCTTAGCTATTTTAATGCCGTCCTGTGGAACCAGGAGAGCGAAACGGACTCCGCTACACGGGCATCTAAGGTGGTAAGGGTTGACGTATCGTAAGGGTTAAGAAATTAAGGATTTCACAATGGTGACTCATATTGAGGAAACTCCTCGAAGGAAGTGTAAATCAGGGAAGTTGACAAGTGCAGAAGTTGCTGGAATTTTAAGGGAAACGAACCCTTCCGAGGTATGGGGCGATAATTAAAGGAGCAGAGAAGGGGCCATATTAAAGCTGTAGAAGTAAGGAGGGTAAAAAGAGGAGAAGGCTGTGGAGGAATTAGACAGGAAGAAGAAGACGGGGAGAGGATAATGTATGGCTTGTCGCCGAGTTCATAACATGCAAATCAAGGAGATCATCTCTCAGGGGTAAAGGCTTTGAATATTTCATGGGCACCATCGCCATCTTGTAGTATCGGCATGGGCTGTCAGGTGTCGTATTCTCTATATGGCAGCAAAAACAAACATACGGAAGCACAAATACAGACATGCTACAATGGCCACGTCAAGAGCAATAATACAAACTATGATTGCCATCATATGAGAGTAGTCAACTCTGCTGGGTGAAGTCCATAATGAACTAGGCCAGCGTTTCTTAAATGGTTTACCGCGGTCAGTTAAGCTATTACCAGGGGTCCGCGACTGGGAAAATGATATTTTAGCAGGGTTCCTCCCTCTTTCTAGAGGGAGGAACCCCGCCTATCAGATTGACCTCATCAGGTTTTCGAGGAAAATAGTTGTTGAATCAAGTTTTTGGTTTGGGTACTTAGAATCATGGGATTTAGTTAAAATATTTTTTGCATGTTTGAAATTCATATAAATAAAGATGTTTAAATTTTGGTTACGTTTGGAGTTAAGGAAGGATTAGAATAATTAGTAATTTGTGAAAATAAACATTAATTTTTATAGAAGCATTTGCCAAAAGCATTTCAAAAACATTCACAAATATTGTTTCTTCTGCTTCTTCTACTTCTGGTGCTTCTGAGTTGCGGAACTGTTTTTCGAAGTAAGAGGGAGTTATTTTTGATGGAAAGTGGAATATTATATTTTGTGGTAAAATAAAGTAGAGAGGCATGTTGGAAAGTCACGCCCAGGGTTAATAGAGTGTGACTCGACACGGAGAAGATGGCGGGTGTGGTATAGCTCCATACTTACAGCCTCCTCGCAGCATTATGGGCTAATACAAGGTAAGCGTATGAGTCGTTGAGGGCTTTTTATGAGGGACAAGGCTCTCGAGAAAGGATACGGGAACGGCGAGAAAAAAACGAGGAGGGGTCGGGGGAAACACTTTGGAAAATGATACTTAGCTAAAGCGAGTAGGCTTGTCGCCTCCACCTATAGGGAGGGGAGAGAACATCTCCATCAAACAATACAACCAAATAAGGGGAATGAAACTTGATATCGAATTTATACTTCTTTGGTCTATTGATTTTATTAGAATTGATTGCGATAATTTCAATCAAATTTCAAGCATTCCACTGCAGGAAAACATAATTTTAACGGAAATTCATTGGTTGGGGCTAAATTAGCAAAAAACGTCCGACTCGCAGGAACTGCATCATCTTAGCGCAGTTCCGTTCTTATCCCAAGTCTCATTTGGAAAGATTAAAATAGAAACAGTTATTATTTTGGTTCCACTTATCTTGAAAGGTCTTGATTTATGATCTTACCTGGATGGATCGGCCTACCCCAGAAAGGCCCACCAATCTAGGCAGTGTTTTCCTGTTGGAGTAACCCTCCAAAGTCACAAGGTCTTCGAATATTTCTCTATATTTCTAACAATACTTGTTTTTCTATTTTACTTACAGCTATTAGTTTGCTATTATACTTGTTTTTCTATTTTACTTACAGCTATTAGTTTGCTATTATACTTGTTTTTCTATTTTACTTACAGCTATTAGTTTGCTATTATACTTGTTTTTCTATTTTACTTACAGCTATTAGTTTGCTATTATACTTGTTTTTCTATTTTACTTACAGCTATTAGTTTGCTATTATACTTGTTTTTCTATTTTACTTACAGCTATTAGTTTGCTATTATACTTGTTTTTCTATTTTACTTGCAGCTATTAGTTTGCTATTATACTTGTTTTTCTATTTTACTTACAGCTATTAGTTTGCTATTATACTTGTTTTTCTATTTTACTTACAGCTATTAGTTTGCTATTATACTTGTTTTTCTATTTTACTTGCAGCTATTAGTTTGCTATTATACTTGTTTTTCTATTTTACTTACAGCTATTAGTTTGCTATTATACTTGTTTTTCTATTTTACTTACAGCTATTAGTTTGCTATTATACTTGTTTTTCTATTTTACTTGCAGCTATTAGTTTGCTATTATACTTGTTTTTCTATTTTACTTACAGCTATTAGTTTGCTATTATACTTGTTTTTCTATTTTACTTACAGCTATTAGTTTGCTATTATACTTGTTTTTCTATTTTACTTACAGCTATTAGTTTGCTATTATACTTGTTTTTCTATTTTACTTGCAGCTATTAGTTTGCTATTATACTTGTTTTTCTATTTTACTTACAGCTATTAGTTTGCTATTATACTTGTTTTTCTATTTTACTTACAGCTATTAGTTTGCTATTATACTTGTTTTTCTATTTTACTTGCAGCTATTAGTTTGCTATTATACTTGTTTTTCTATTTTACTTACAGCTATTAGTTTGCTATTATACTTGTTTTTCTATTTTACTTACAGCTATTAGTTTGCTATTATACTTGTTTTTCTATTTTACTTGCAGCTATTAGTTTGCTATTATACTTGTTTTTCTATTTTACTTACAGCTATTAGTTTGCTATTATACTTGTTTTTCTATTTTACTTACAGCTATTAGTTTGCTATTATACTTGTTTTTCTATTTTACTTACAGCTATTAGTTTGCTATTATACTTGTTTTTCTATTTTACTTGCAGCTATTAGTTTGCTATTATACTTGTTTTTCTATTTTACTTACAGCTATTAGTTTGCTATTATACTTGTTTTTCTATTTTACTTACAGCTATTAGTTTGCTATTATACTTGTTTTTCTATTTTACTTACAGCTATTAGTTTGCTATTATACTTGTTTTTCTATTTTACTTACAGCTATTATTTTGCTATTATACTTGTTTTTCTATTTTACTTACAGCTATTAGTTTGCTATTATACTTGTTTTTCTATTTTACTTACAGCTATTAGTTTGCTATTATACTTGTTTTTCTATTTTACTTCCAGCTATTAGTTTGCTATTATACTTGTTTTTCTATTTTACTTACAGCTATTAGTTTGCTATTATACTTGTTTTTCTATTTTACTTGCAGCTATTAGTTTGCTATTATACTTGTTTTTCTATTTTACTTACAGCTATTAGTTTGCTATTATACTTGTTTTTCTATTTTACTTGCAGCTATTAGTTTGCTATTATACTTGTTTTTCTATTTTACTTACAGCTATTAGTTTGCTATTATACTTGTTTTTCTATTTTACTTACAGCTATTAGTTTGCTATTATACTTGTTTTTCTATTTTACTTACAGCTATTAGTTTGCTATTATACTTGTTTTTCTATTTTACTTGCAGCTATTAGTTTGCTATTATAATTGTTTTTCTATTTTACTTACAGCTATTAGTTTGCTATTATACTTGTTTTTCTATTTTACTTACAGCTATTAGTTTGCTATTATACTTGTTTTTCTATTTTACTTACAGCTATTATTTTGCTATTATACTTGTTTTTCTATTTTACTTACAGCTATTAGTTTGCTATTATACTTGTTTTTCTATTTTACTTGCAGCTATTAGTTTGCTATTATACTTGTTTTTCTATTTTACTTGCAGCTATTAGTTTGCTATTATACTTGTTTTTCTATTTTACTTACAGCTATTAGTTTGCTATTATACTTGTTTTTCTATTTTACTTACAGCTATTAGTTTGCTATTATACTTGTTTTTCTATTTTACTTCCAGCTATTAGTTTGCTATTATACTTGTTTTTCTATTTTACTTACAGCTATTAGTTTGCTATTATACTTGTTTTTCTATTTTACTTACAGCTATTAGTTTGCTATTATACTTGTTTTTCTATTTTACTTACAGCTATTAGTTTGCTATTATACTTGTTTTTCTATTTTACTTGCAGCTATTAGTTTGCTATTATACTTGTTTTTCTATTTTACTTACAGCTATTAGTTTGCTATTATACTTGTTTTTCTATTTTACTTACAGCTATTAGTTTGCTATTATACTTGTTTTTCTATTTTACTTGCAGCTATTAGTTTGCTATTATACTTGTTTTTCTATTTTACTTACAGCTATTAGTTTGCTATTATACTTGTTTTTCTATTTTACTTACAGCTATTAGTTTGCTATTATACTTGTTTTTCTATTTTACTTACAGCTATTAGTTTGCTATTATACTTGTTTTTCTATTTTACTTGCAGCTATTAGTTTGCTATTATACTTGTTTTTCTATTTTACTTACAGCTATTAGTTTGCTATTATACTTGTTTTTCTATTTTACTTACAGCTATTAGTTTGCTATTATACTTGTTTTTCTATTTTACTTACAGCTATTAGTTTGCTATTATACTTGTTTTTCTATTTTACTTGCAGCTATTAGTTTGCTATTATACTTGTTTTTCTATTTTACTTACAGCTATTAGTTTGCTATTATACTTGTTTTTCTATTTTACTTACAGCTATTAGTTTGCTATTATACTTGTTTTTCTATTTTACTTACAGCTATTATTTTGCTATTATACTTGTTTTTCTATTTTACTTACAGCTATTAGTTTGCTATTATACTTGTTTTTCTATTTTACTTACAGCTATTAGTTTGCTATTATACTTGTTTTTCTATTTTACTTCCAGCTATTAGTTTGCTATTATACTTGTTTTTCTATTTTACTTACAGCTATTAGTTTGCTATTATACTTGTTTTTCTATTTTACTTGCAGCTATTAGTTTGCTATTATACTTGTTTTTCTATTTTACTTACAGCTATTAGTTTGCTATTATACTTGTTTTTCTATTTTACTTGCAGCTATTAGTTTGCTATTATACTTGTTTTTCTATTTTACTTACAGCTATTAGTTTGCTATTATACTTGTTTTTCTATTTTACTTACAGCTATTAGTTTGCTATTATACTTGTTTTTCTATTTTACTTACAGCTATTAGTTTGCTATTATACTTGTTTTTCTATTTTACTTACAGCTATTAGTTTGCTATTATACTTGTTTTTCTATTTTACTTACAGCTATTAGTTTGCTATTATACTTGTTTTTCTATTTTACTTACAGCTATTAGTTTGCTATTATACTTGTTTTTCTATTTTACTTCCAGCTATTAGTTTGCTATTATACTTGTTTTTCTATTTTACTTACAGCTATTAGTTTGCTATTATACTTGTTTTTCTATTTTACTTACAGCTATTAGTTTGCTATTATACTTGTTTTTCTATTTTACTTGCAGCTATTAGTTTGCTATTATACTTGTTTTTCTATTTTACTTACAGCTATTAGTTTGCTATTATACTTGTTTTTCTATTTTACTTACAGCTATTAGTTTGCTATTATACTTGTTTTTCTATTTTACTTACAGCTATTAGTTTGCTATTATACTTGTTTTTCTATTTTACTTGCAGCTATTAGTTTGCTATTATACTTGTTTTTCTATTTTACTTACAGCTATTAGTTTGCTATTATACTTGTTTTTCTATTTTACTTACAGCTATTAGTTTGCTATTATACTTGTTTTTCTATTTTACTTCCAGCTATTAGTTTGCTATTATACTTGTTTTTCTATTTTACTTACAGCTATTAGTTTGCTATTATACTTGTTTTTCTATTTTACTTACAGCTATTAGTTTGCTATTATACTTGTTTTTCTATTTTACTTACAGCTATTAGTTTGCTATTATACTTGTTTTTCTATTTTACTTGCAGCTATTAGTTTGCTATTATACTTGTTTTTCTATTTTACTTACAGCTATTAGTTTGCTATTATACTTGTTTTTCTATTTTACTTACAGCTATTAGTTTGCTATTATACTTGTTTTTCTATTTTACTTGCAGCTATTAGTTTGCTATTATACTTGTTTTTCTATTTTACTTACAGCTATTAGTTTGCTATTATACTTGTTTTTCTATTTTACTTACAGCTATTAGTTTGCTATTATACTTGTTTTTCTATTTTACTTACAGCTATTAGTTTGCTATTATACTTGTTTTTCTATTTTACTTGCAGCTATTAGTTTGCTATTATACTTGTTTTTCTATTTTACTTACAGCTATTAGTTTGCTATTATACTTGTTTTTCTATTTTACTTACAGCTATTAGTTTGCTATTATACTTGTTTTTCTATTTTACTTACAGCTATTAGTTTGCTATTATACTTGTTTTTCTATTTTACTTGCAGCTATTAGTTTGCTATTATACTTGTTTTTCTATTTTACTTACAGCTATTAGTTTGCTATTATACTTGTTTTTCTATTTTACTTACAGCTATTAGTTTGCTATTATACTTGTTTTTCTATTTTACTTGCAGCTATTAGTTTGCTATTATACTTGTTTTTCTATTTTACTTACAGCTATTAGTTTGCTATTATACTTGTTTTTCTATTTTACTTACAGCTATTAGTTTGCTATTATACTTGTTTTTCTATTTTACTTACAGCTATTAGTTTGCTATTATACTTGTTTTTCTATTTTACTTACAGCTATTAGTTTGCTATTATACTTGTTTTTCTATTTTACTTACAGCTATTAGTTTGCTATTATACTTGTTTTTCTATTTTACTTACAGCTATTAGTTTGCTATTATACTTGTTTTTCTATTTTACTTACAGCTATTAGTTTGCTATTATACTTGTTTTTCTATTTTACTTACAGCTATTAGTTTGCTATTATACTTGTTTTTCTATTTTACTTACAGCTATTAGTTTGCTATTATACTTGTTTTTCTATTTTACTTGCAGCTATTAGTTTGCTATTATACTTGTTTTTCTATTTTACTTACAGCTATTAGTTTGCTATTATACTTGTTTTTCTATTTTACTTACAGCTATTAGTTTGCTATTATACTTGTTTTTCTATTTTACTTACAGCTATTAGTTTGCTATTATACTTGTTTTTCTATTTTACTTACAGCTATTAGTTTGCTATTATACTTGTTTTTCTATTTTACTTACAGCTATTAGTTTGCTATTATACTTGTTTTTCTATTTTACTTACAGCTATTAGTTTGCTATTATACTTGTTTTTTTATTTTACTTACAGCTATTAGTTTGCTATTATACTTGTTTTTCTATTTTACTTACAGCTATTAGTTTGCTATTATACTTGTTTTTCTATTTTACTTACAGCTATTAGTTTGCTATTATACTTGTTTTTCTATTTTACTTACAGCTATTAGTTTGCTATTATACTTGTTTTTCTATTTTACTTACAGCTATTAGTTTGCTATTATACTTGTTTTTTTATTTTACTTACAGCTATTAGTTTGCTATTATACTTGTTTTTCTATTTTACTTACAGCTATTAGTTTGCTATTATACTTGTTTTTCTATTTTACTTACAGCTATTAGTTTGCTATTATACTTGTTTTTCTATTTTACTTGCAGCTATTAGTTTGCTATTATACTTGTTTTTCTATTTTACTTACAGCTATTAGTTTGCTATTATACTTGTTTTTCTATTTTACTTCCAGCTATTAGTTTGCTATTATACTTGTTTTTCTATTTTACTTGCAGCTATTAGTTTGCTATTATACTTGTTTTTCTATTTTACTTACAGCTATTAGTTTGCTATTATACTTGTTTTTCTATTTTACTTACAGCTATTAGTTTGCTATTATACTTGTTTTTCTATTTTACTTCCAGCTATTAGTTTGCTATTATACTTGTTTTTCTATTTTACTTGCAGCTATTAGTTTGCTATTATACTTGTTTCTCTATTTTACTTACAGCTATTAGTTTGCTATTATACTTGTTTTTCTATTTTACTTCCAGCTATTAGTTTGCTATTATACTTGTTTTTCTATTTTACTTGCAGCTATTAGTTTGCTATTATACTTGTTTTTCTATTTTACTTACAGCTATTAGTTTGCTATTATACTTGTTTTTCTATTTTACTTACAGCTATTATTTTGCTATTATACTTGTTTTTCTATTTTACTTGCAGCTATTAGTTTGCTATTATACTTGTTTTTCTATTTTACTTACAGCTATTAGTTTGCTATTATACTTGGTTTTCTATTTTACTTACAGCTATTAGTTTGCTATTATACTTGTTTTTCTATTTTACTTGCAGCTATTAGTTTGCTATTATACTTGTTTTTCTATTTTACTTACAGCTATTAGTTTGCTATTATACTTGTTTTTCTATTTTACTTGCAGCTATTAGTTTGCTATTATACTTGTTTTTCTATTTTACTTACAGCTATTAGTTTGCTATTATACTTGTTTTTTTATTTTACTTACAGCTATTAGTTTGCTATTATACTTGTTTTTCTATTTTACTTACAGCTATTAGTTTGCTATTATACTTGTTTTTCTATTTTACTTACAGCTATTAGTTTGCTATTATACTTGTTTTTCTATTTTACTTACAGCTATTAGTTTGCTATTATACTTGTTTTTCTATTTTACTTACAGCTATTAGTTTGCTATTATACTTGTTTTTTTATTTTACTTACAGCTATTAGTTTGCTATTATACTTGTTTTTCTATTTTACTTACAGCTATTAGTTTGCTATTATACTTGTTTTTCTATTTTACTTACAGCTATTAGTTTGCTATTATACTTGTTTTTCTATTTTACTTACAGCTATTAGTTTGCTATTATACTTGTTTTTCTATTTTACTTACAGCTATTAGTTTGCTATTATACTTGTTTTTCTATTTTACTTACAGCTATTAGTTTGCTATTATACTTGTTTTTCTATTTTACTTACAGCTATTATTTTGCTATTATACTTGTTTTTCTATTTTACTTACAGCTATTAGTTTGCTATTATACTTGTTTTTCTATTTTACTTACAGCTATTAGTTTGCTATTATACTTGTTTTTCTATTTTACTTACAGCTATTAGTTTGCTATTATACTTGTTTTTCTATTTTACTTACAGCTATTAGTTTGCTATTATACTTGTTTTTCTATTTTACTTACAGCTATTAGTTTGCTATTATACTTGTTTTTCTATTTTACTTACAGCTATTAGTTTGCTATTATACTTGTTTTTCTATTTTACTTACAGCTATTAGTTTGCTATTATACTTGTTTTTCTATTTTACTTACAGCTATTAGTTTGCTACTATACTTGTTTTTCTATTTTACTTGCAGCTATTAGTTTGCTATTATACTTGTTTTTCTATTTTACTTACAGCTATTAGTTTGCTATTATACTTGTTTTTCTATTTTACTTGCAGCTATTAGTTTGCTATTATACTTGGTTTTCTATTTTACTTACAGCTATTAGTTTGCTATTATACTTGTTTTTCTATTTTACTTGCAGCTATTAGTTTGCTATTATACTTGTTTTTCTATTTTACTTACAGCTATTAGTTTGCTATTATACTTGTTTTTCTATTTTACTTACAGCTATTAGTTTGCTATTATACTTGTTTTTCTATTTTACTTACAGCTATTAGTTTGCTATTATACTTGTTTTTAGCACTTTCCTCCGAAGGAAAGTAGCTATTGAGGTTGGACTCATGACGGAATTTTTGAAATATTTCTTCAAATCTTTATCGATCCTACCTAGTAGACAGCGAAAATGACCCCCGTTAAAATTTATATATATCTATATATATATATATATATGCATATATATATATATATATATATATATATATATATATATATATATATATATATGTGTCTGTTAACACGATAGCGGCCAGAGTTTTTGTTTTTTCGCCACGAAACTTGGTATATAGCATTCAATTAGCAAACGATTGAACGAGTTCGTTAACCACCAAAATCGGTCCACCGGAAGGGGGGGTTTACCCCGAGCCCAAAACACTAATTTGACCATTTCAGCCGTAATATTTGGTATATTTCAACGAAACTTGGTATTCTTAGTAGTAATATAGAGAGAAAAGTGAGATATAAAAATGCACTAAATCAGATCATAAGGAGGGGGGGGGGGGTTTACTCCGGACCGACAATACCAATTCGCCACTACCAGCCATGATTTTTGGTATATTTCGACGAAACTCGGTATTCATAGTGGTAATCTACAGGTAAATATGTGTTGTAAACATAAACTAAATCGGTACATTAGGATGGGGGGGGGTTTACTCCAGACCCACAATACCAATTCGCCACTACCAACCGTGATTTTTGGTATATTTCGACGAAACTCTTTATTCGTAGTGGTAATCTACAGGTAAATATGTGTTGTAAAAATAAACTAAATCGGTTCTTTAGGAGGGGGGGTTTACTCCAGACCCAAATTACTAATATACTCATACTGGTCGTAATTTCTGCTTTATTGTAACGAAACGCGGTATACGTCGTGGGTAACTCATGAGAAAGAAGTGTTGTAAAAATGAGATGAATCGGGGGGTTTACTTTGTAATATATTTCAATAGCAAAGGCAGCCAGACATAGGTTCACAAAGGCGCCGCAAGGAGCGCTAGAGGGACTGTATCCGGTTCCTGCATTAGATCAAAATACGATAATATGAGGTTTTTTGTATTTTTACGTAGTGCAGTAGGTACTATGTGTAAACATAACTCTGGAAGCAAATTAATAATTTCTCAGTTACTCATTACAAAATTAAAAGAGAACTATTCATGTTTTTATTTTATTTATGTAGGATATTTTAAGCAAATTGTTCTGGAAAGCAGTCTACACTACCCAAATTCTGAGGAAAGTGCTTAGTTATGCAGCTCCTGCGTGACGGACTTTTCTATTTTACTTGCAGCTATTAGTTTGCTATTATACTTGTTTTTCTATTTTACTTACAGCTATTAGTTTGCTATTATACTTGTTTTTCTATTTTACTTACAGCTATTAGTTTGCTATTATACTTGTTTTTCTATTTTACTTGCAGCTATTAGTTTGCTATTATACTTGTTTTTCTATTTTACTTACAGCTATTAGTTTGCTATTATACTTGTTTTTCTATTTTACTTACAGCTATTAGTTTGCTATTATACTTGTTTTTCTATTTTACTTGCAGCTATTAGTTTGCTATTATACTTGTTTTTCTATTTTACTTACAGCTATTAGTTTGCTATTATACTTGTTTTTCTATTTTACTTACAGCTATTAGTTTGCTATTATACTTGTTTTTCTATTTTACTTACAGCTATTAGTTTGCTATTATACTTGTTTTTCTATTTTACTTACAGCTATTAGTTTGCTATTATACTTGTTTTTCTATTTTACTTGCAGCTATTAGTTTGCTATTATACTTGTTTTTCTATTTTACTTACAGCTATTAGTTTGCTATTATACTTGTTTTTCTATTTTACTTACAGCTATTAGTTTGCTATTATACTTGTTTTTCTATTTTACTTACAGCTATTAGTTTGCTATTATACTTGTTTTTCTATTTTACTTACAGCTATTAGTTTGCTATTATACTTGTTTTTCTATTTTACTTGCAGCTATTAGTTTGCTATTATACTTGTTTTTCTATTTTACTTACAGCTATTAGTTTGCTATTATACTTGTTTTTCTATTTTACTTGCAGCTATTAGTTTGCTATTATACTTGTTTTTCTATTTTACTTACAGCTATTAGTTTGCTATTATACTTGTTTTTCTATTTTACTTACAGCTATTAGTTTGCTATTATACTTGTTTTTCTATTTTACTTACAGCTATTAGTTTGCTATTATACTTGTTTTTCTATTTTACTTACAGCTATTAGTTTGCTATTATACTTGTTTTTCTATTTTACTTACAGCTATTAGTTTGCTATTATACTTGTTTTTCTATTTTACTTGCAGCTATTAGTTTGCTATTATACTTGTTTTTCTATTTTACTTACAGCTATTAGTTTGCTATTATACTTGTTTTTCTATTTTACTTACAGCTATTAGTTTGCTATTATACTTGTATTTCTATTTTACTTACAGCTATTAGTTTGCTATTATACTTGTTTTTCTATTTTACTTACAGCTATTAGTTTGCTATTATACTTGTTTTTCTATTTTACTTGCAGCTATTAGTTTGCTATTATACTTGTTTTTCTATTTTACTTACAGCTATTAGTTTGCTATTATACTTGTTTTTCTATTTTACTTGCAGCTATTAGTTTGCTATTATAATTGTTTTTCTATTTTACTTACAGCTATTAGTTTGCTATTATACTTGTTTTTCTATTTTACTTACAGCTATTAGTTTGCTATTATACTTGTTTTTCTATTTTACTTACAGCTATTATTTTGCTATTATACTTGTTTTTCTATTTTACTTACAGCTATTAGTTTGCTATTATACTTGTTTTTCTATTTTACTTGCAGCTATTAGTTTGCTATTATACTTGTTTTTCTATTTTACTTCCAGCTATTAGTTTGCTATTATACTTGTTTTTCTATTTTACTTACAGCTATTAGTTTGCTATTATACTTGTTTTTCTATTTTACTTGCAGCTATTAGTTTGCTATTATACTTGTTTTTCTATTTTACTTACAGCTATTAGTTTGCTATTATACTTGTTTTTCTATTTTACTTGCAGCTATTAGTTTGCTATTATACTTGTTTTTCTATTTTACTTACAGCTATTAGTTTGCTATTATACTTGTTTTTCTATTTTACTTACAGCTATTAGTTTGCTATTATACTTGTTTTTCTATTTTACTTACAGCTATTAGTTTGCTATTATACTTGGTTTTCTATTTTACTTACAGCTATTAGTTTGCTATTATACTTGTTTTTCTATTTTACTTACAGCTATTAGTTTGCTATTATACTTGTTTTTCTATTTTACTTGCAGCTATTAGTTTGCTATTATACTTGTTTTTCTATTTTACTTACAGCTATTAGTTTGCTATTGTACTTGTTTTTCTATTTTACTTGCAGCTATTAGTTTGCTATTATACTTGTTTTTCTATTTTACTTACAGCTATTAGTTTGCTATTATACTTGTTTTTCTATTTTACTTGCAGCTATTAGTTTGCTATTATACTTGTTTTTCTATTTTACTTGCAGCTATTAGTTTGCTATTATACTTGTTTTTCTATTTTACTTACAGCTATTAGTTTGCTATTATACTTGTTTTTCTATTTTACTTACAGCTATTAGTTTGCTATTATACTTGTTTTTCTATTTTACTTACAGCTATTAGTTTGCTATTATACTTGTTTTTCTATTTTACTTACAGCTATTAGTTTGCTATTATACTTGGTTTTCTATTTTACTTACAGCTATTAGTTTGCTATTATACTTGGTTTTCTATTTTACTTCCAGCTATTAGTTTGCTATTATACTTGTTTTTCTATTTTACTTGCAGCTATTAGTTTGCTATTATACTTGTTTTTCTATTTTACTTACAGCTATTAGTTTGCTATTATACTTGTTTTTCTATTTTACTTACAGCTATTAGTTTGCTATTATACTTGTTTTTCTATTTTACTTACAGCTATTAGTTTGCTATTATACTTGTTTTTCTATTTTACTTACAGCTATTAGTTTGCTATTATACTTGTTTTTCTATTTTACTTACAGCTATTAGTTTGCTATTATACTTGGTTTTCTATTTTACTTACAGCTATTAGTTTGCTATTATACTTGGTTTTCTATTTTACTTCCAGCTATTAGTTTGCTATTATACTTGTTTTTCTATTTTACTTGCAGCTATTAGTTTGCTATTATACTTGTTTTTCTATTTTACTTCCAGCTATTAGTTTGCTATTATACTTGTTTTTCTATTTTACTTACAGCTATTAGTTTGCTATTATACTTGTTTTTCTATTTTACTTACAGCTATTAGTTTGCTATTATACTTGGTTTTCTATTTTACTTACAGCTATTAGTTTGCTATTATACTTGTTTTTCTATTTTACTTCCAGCTATTAGTTTGCTATTATACTTGTTTTTCTATTTTACTTACAGCTATTAGTTTGCTATTATACTTGTTTTTCTATTTTACTTACAGCTATTAGTTTGCTATTATACTTGTTTTTCTATTTTACTTACAGCTATTAGTTTGCTATTATACTTGTTTTTCTATTTTACTTACAGCTATTAGTTTGCTATTATACTTGTTTTTCTATTATACTTACAGCTATTAGTTTGCTATTATACTTGTTTTTCTATTTTACTTGCAGCTATTAGTTTGCTATTATACTTGTTTTTCTATTTTACTTACAGCTATTAGTTTGCTATTATACTTGTTTTTCTATTTTACTTACAGCTATTAGTTTGCTATTATACTTGTATTTCTATTTTACTTACAGCTATTAGTTTGCTATTATACTTGTTTTTCTATTTTACTTACAGCTATTAGTTTGCTATTATACTTGTTTTTCTATTTTACTTGCAGCTATTAGTTTGCTATTATACTTGTTTTTCTATTTTACTTACAGCTATTAGTTTGCTATTATACTTGTTTTTCTATTTTACTTGCAGCTATTAGTTTGCTATTATAATTGTTTTTCTATTTTACTTACAGCTATTAGTTTGCTATTATACTTGTTTTTCTATTTTACTTACAGCTATTAGTTTGCTATTATACTTGTTTTTCTATTTTACTTACAGCTATTATTTTGCTATTATACTTGTTTTTCTATTTTACTTACAGCTATTAGTTTGCTATTATACTTGTTTTTCTATTTTACTTGCAGCTATTAGTTTGCTATTATACTTGTTTTTCTATTTTACTTGCAGCTATTAGTTTGCTATTATACTTGTTTTTCTATTTTACTTACAGCTATTAGTTTGCTATTATACTTGTTTTTCTATTTTACTTGCAGCTATTAGTTTGCTATTATACTTGTTTTTCTATTTTACTTACAGCTATTAGTTTGCTATTATACTTGTTTTTCTATTTTACTTGCAGCTATTAGTTTGCTATTATACTTGTTTTTCTATTTTACTTACAGCTATTAGTTTGCTATTATACTTGTTTTTCTATTTTACTTACAGCTATTAGTTTGCTATTATACTTGTTTTTCTATTTTACTTACAGCTATTAGTTTGCTATTATACTTGGTTTTCTATTTTACTTACAGCTATTAGTTTGCTATTATACTTGTTTTTCTATTTTACTTACAGCTATTAGTTTGCTATTATACTTGTTTTTCTATTTTACTTGCAGCTATTAGTTTGCTATTATACTTGTTTTTCTATTTTACTTACAGCTATTAGTTTGCTATTATACTTGTTTTTCTATTTTACTTGCAGCTATTAGTTTGCTATTATACTTGTTTTTCTATTTTACTTACAGCTATTAGTTTGCTATTATACTTGTTTTTCTATTTTACTTGCAGCTATTAGTTTGCTATTATACTTGTTTTTCTATTTTACTTGCAGCTATTAGTTTGCTATTATACTTGTTTTTCTATTTTACTTCCAGCTATTAGTTTGCTATTATACTTGTTTTTCTATTTTACTTACAGCTATTAGTTTGCTATTATACTTGTTTTTCTATTTTACTTACAGCTATTAGTTTGCTATTATACTTGTTTTTCTATTTTACTTACAGCTATTAGTTTGCTATTATACTTGTTTTTCTATTTTACTTCCAGCTATTAGTTTGCTATTATACTTGTTTTTCTATTTTACTTGCAGCTATTAGTTTGCTATTATACTTGTTTTTCTATTTTACTTACAGCTATTAGTTTGCTATTATACTTGTTTTTCTATTTTACTTACAGCTATTAGTTTGCTATTATACTTGGTTTTCTATTTTACTTACAGCTATTAGTTTGCTATTATACTTGTTTTTCTATTTTACTTACAGCTATTAGTTTGCTATTATACTTGTTTTTCTATTTTACTTACAGCTATTAGTTTGCTATTATACTTGTTTTTCTATTTTACTTACAGCTATTAGTTTGCTATTATACTTGTTTTTCTATTTTACTTACAGCTATTAGTTTGCTATTATACTTGTTTTTCTATTTTACTTACAGCTATTAGTTTGCTATTATACTTGTTTTTCTATTTTACTTACAGCTATTAGTTTGCTATTATACTTGTTTTTCTATTTTACTTACAGCTATTAGTTTGCTATTATACTTGTTTTTCTATTTTACTTACAGCTATTAGTTTGCTATTATACTTGTTTTTCTATTTTACTTACAGCTATTAGTTTGCTATTATACTTGTTTTTCTATTTTACTTACAGCTATTAGTTTGCTATTATACTTGTTTTTCTATTTTACTTACAGCTATTAGTTTGCTATTATACTTGTTTTTCTATTTTACTTACAGCTATTAGTTTGCTATTATACTTGTTTTTCTATTTTACTTGCAGCTATTAGTTTGCTATTATACTTGTTTTTCTATTTTACTTACAGCTATTAGTTTGCTATTATACTTGTTTTTCTATTTTACTTGCAGCTATTAGTTTGCTATTATACTTGTTTTTCTATTTTACTTACAGCTATTAGTTTGCTATTATACTTGTTTTTCTATTTTACTTACAGCTATTAGTTTGCTATTATACTTGTTTTTCTATTTTACTTACAGCTATTAGTTTGCTATTATACTTGTTTTTCTATTTTACTTACAGCTATTAGTTTGCTATTATACTTGTTTTTCTATTTTACTTACAGCTATTAGTTTGCTATTATACTTGTTTTTCTATTTTACTTACAGCTATTAGTTTGCTATTATACTTGGTTTTCTATTTTACTTACAGCTATTAGTTTGCTATTATACTTGTTTTTCTATTTTACTTGCAGCTATTAGTTTGCTATTATACTTGTTTTTCTATTTTACTTACAGCTATTAGTTTGCTATTATACTTGTTTTTCTATTTTACTTGCAGCTATTAGTTTGCTATTATACTTGTTTTTCTATTTTACTTACAGCTATTAGTTTGCTATTATACTTGTTTTTTTATTTTACTTACAGCTATTAGTTTGCTATTATACTTGTTTTTCTATTTTACTTACAGCTATTAGTTTGCTATTATACTTGTTTTTCTATTTTACTTACAGCTATTAGTTTGCTATTATACTTGTTTTTCTATTTTACTTACAGCTATTAGTTTGCTATTATACTTGTTTTTCTATTTTACTTCCAGCTATTAGTTTGCTATTATACTTGTTTTTCTATTTTACTTGCAGCTATTAGTTTGCTATTATACTTGTTTTTCTATTTTACTTACAGCTATTAGTTTGCTATTATACTTGTTTTTCTATTTTACTTACAGCTATTAGTTTGCTATTATACTTGTTTTTCTATTTTACTTACAGCTATTATTTTGCTATTATACTTGTTTTTCTATTTTACTTACAGCTATTAGTTTGCTATTATACTTGTTTTTCTATTTTACTTACAGCTATTAGTTTGCTATTATACTTGGTTTTCTATTTTACTTACAGCTATTAGTTTGCTATTATACTTGTTTTTCTATTTTACTTGCAGCTATTAGTTTGCTATTATACTTGTTTTTCTATTTTACTTACAGCTATTAGTTTGCTATTATACTTGTTTTTCTATTTTACTTGCAGCTATTAGTTTGCTATTATACTTGTTTTTCTATTTTACTTACAGCTATTAGTTTGCTATTATACTTGTTTTTTTATTTTACTTACAGCTATTAGTTTGCTATTATACTTGTTTTTCTATTTTACTTACAGCTATTAGTTTGCTATTATACTTGTTTTTCTATTTTACTTACAGCTATTAGTTTGCTATTATACTTGTTTTTCTATTTTACTTACAGCTATTAGTTTGCTATTATACTTGTTTTTCTATTTTACTTACAGCTATTAGTTTGCTATTATACTTGTTTTTTTATTTTACTTACAGCTATTAGTTTGCTATTATACTTGTTTTTCTATTTTACTTACAGCTATTAGTTTGCTATTATACTTGTTTTTCTATTTTACTTACAGCTATTAGTTTGCTATTATACTTGTTTTTCTATTTTACTTACAGCTATTATTTTGCTATTATACTTGTTTTTCTATTTTACTTGCAGCTATTAGTTTGCTATTATACTTGTTTTTCTATTTTACTTACAGCTATTATTTTGCTATTATACTTGTTTTTCTATTTTACTTACAGCTATTAGTTTGCTATTATACTTGTTTTTCTATTTTACTTCCAGCTATTAGTTTGCTATTATACTTGTTTTTCTATTTTACTTGCAGCTATTAGTTTGCTATTATACTTGTTTTTCTATTTTACTTACAGCTATTAGTTTGCTATTATACTTGTTTTTCTATTTTACTTACAGCTATTAGTTTGCTATTATACTTGTTTTTCTATTTTACTTACAGCTATTATTTTGCTATTATACTTGTTTTTCTATTTTACTTACAGCTATTAGTTTGCTATTATACTTGTTTTTCTATTTTACTTACAGCTATTAGTTTGCTATTATACTTGGTTTTCTATTTTACTTACAGCTATTAGTTTGCTATTATACTTGTTTTTCTATTTTACTTGCAGCTATTAGTTTGCTATTATACTTGTTTTTCTATTTTACTTACAGCTATTAGTTTGCTATTATACTTGTTTTTCTATTTTACTTGCAGCTATTAGTTTGCTATTATACTTGTTTTTCTATTTTACTTACAGCTATTAGTTTGCTATTATACTTGTTTTTTTATTTTACTTACAGCTATTAGTTTGCTATTATACTTGTTTTTCTATTTTACTTACAGCTATTAGTTTGCTATTATACTTGTTTTTCTATTTTACTTACAGCTATTAGTTTGCTATTATACTTGTTTTTCTATTTTACTTACAGCTATTAGTTTGCTATTATACTTGTTTTTCTATTTTACTTACAGCTATTAGTTTGCTATTATACTTGTTTTTTTATTTTACTTACAGCTATTAGTTTGCTATTATACTTGTTTTTCTATTTTACTTACAGCTATTAGTTTGCTATTATACTTGTTTTTCTATTTTACTTACAGCTATTAGTTTGCTATTATACTTGTTTTTCTATTTTACTTACAGCTATTATTTTGCTATTATACTTGTTTTTCTATTTTACTTACAGCTATTAGTTTGCTATTATACTTGTTTTTCTATTTTACTTACAGCTATTAGTTTGCTATTATACTTGTTTTTCTATTTTACTTACAGCTATTAGTTTGCTATTATACTTGTTTTTCTATTTTACTTACAGCTATTAGTTTGCTATTATACTTGTTTTTCTATTTTACTTGCAGCTATTAGTTTGCTATTATACTTGTCTTTCTATTTTACTTACAGCTATTAGTTTGCTATTATACTTGTTTTTCTATTTTACTTACAGCTATTAGTTTGCTATTATACTTGTATTTCTATTTTACTTACAGCTATTAGTTTGCTATTATACTTGTTTTTCTATTTTACTTACAGCTATTAGTTTGCTATTATACTTGTTTTTCTATTTTACTTGCAGCTATTAGTTTGCTATTATACTTGTTTTTCTATTTTACTTACAGCTATTAGTTTGCTATTATACTTGTTTTTCTATTTTACTTGCAGCTATTAGTTTGCTATTATAATTGTTTTTCTATTTTACTTACAGCTATTAGTTTGCTATTATACTTGTTTTTCTATTTTACTTACAGCTATTAGTTTGCTATTATACTTGTTTTTCTATTTTACTTACAGCTATTATTTTGCTATTATACTTGTTTTTCTATTTTACTTACAGCTATTAGTTTGCTATTATACTTGTTTTTCTATTTTACTTGCAGCTATTAGTTTGCTATTATACTTGTTTTTCTATTTTACTTCCAGCTATTAGTTTGCTATTATACTTGTTTTTCTATTTTACTTACAGCTATTAGTTTGCTATTATACTTGTTTTTCTATTTTACTTGCAGCTATTAGTTTGCTATTATACTTGTTTTTCTATTTTACTTACAGCTATTAGTTTGCTATTATACTTGTTTTTCTATTTTACTTGCAGCTATTAGTTTGCTATTATACTTGTTTTTCTATTTTACTTACAGCTATTAGTTTGCTATTATACTTGTTTTTCTATTTTACTTACAGCTATTAGTTTGCTATTATACTTGTTTTTCTATTTTACTTACAGCTATTAGTTTGCTATTATACTTGGTTTTCTATTTTACTTACAGCTATTAGTTTGCTATTATACTTGTTTTTCTATTTTACTTACAGCTATTAGTTTGCTATTATACTTGTTTTTCTATTTTACTTCCAGCTATTAGTTTGCTATTATACTTGTTTTTCTATTTTACTTGCAGCTATTAGTTTGCTATTATACTTGTTTTTCTATTTTACTTACAGCTATTAGTTTGCTATTATACTTGTTTTTCTATTTTACTTACAGCTATTAGTTTGCTATTATACTTGTTTTTCTATTTTACTTACAGCTATTATTTTGCTATTATACTTGTTTTTCTATTTTACTTACAGCTATTAGTTTGCTATTATACTTGTTTTTCTATTTTACTTACAGCTATTAGTTTGCTATTATACTTGGTTTTCTATTTTACTTACAGCTATTAGTTTGCTATTATACTTGTTTTTCTATTTTACTTGCAGCTATTAGTTTGCTATTATACTTGTTTTTCTATTTTACTTACAGCTATTAGTTTGCTATTATACTTGTTTTTCTATTTTACTTGCAGCTATTAGTTTGCTATTATACTTGTTTTTCTATTTTACTTACAGCTATTAGTTTGCTATTATACTTGTTTTTTTATTTTACTTACAGCTATTAGTTTGCTATTATACTTGTTTTTCTATTTTACTTACAGCTATTAGTTTGCTATTATACTTGTTTTTCTATTTTACTTACAGCTATTAGTTTGCTATTATACTTGTTTTTCTATTTTACTTACAGCTATTAGTTTGCTATTATACTTGTTTTTCTATTTTACTTACAGCTATTAGTTTGCTATTATACTTGTTTTTTTATTTTACTTACAGCTATTAGTTTGCTATTATACTTGTTTTTCTATTTTACTTACAGCTATTAGTTTGCTATTATACTTGTTTTTCTATTTTACTTACAGCTATTAGTTTGCTATTATACTTGTTTTTCTATTTTACTTACAGCTATTATTTTGCTATTATACTTGTTTTTCTATTTTACTTACAGCTATTAGTTTGCTATTATACTTGTTTTTCTATTTTACTTACAGCTATTAGTTTGCTATTATACTTGTTTTTCTATTTTACTTACAGCTATTAGTTTGCTATTATACTTGTTTTTCTATTTTACTTACAGCTATTATTTTGCTATTATACTTGTTTTTCTATTTTACTTACAGCTATTAGTTTGCTATTATACTTGTTTTTCTATTTTACTTCCAGCTATTAGTTTGCTATTATACTTGTTTTTCTATTTTACTTGCAGCTATTAGTTTGCTATTATACTTGTTTTTCTATTTTACTTACAGCTATTAGTTTGCTATTATACTTGTTTTTCTATTTTACTTACAGCTATTAGTTTGCTATTATACTTGTTTTTCTATTTTACTTACAGCTATTATTTTGCTATTATACTTGTTTTTCTATTTTACTTACAGCTATTAGTTTGCTATTATACTTGTTTTTCTATTTTACTTACAGCTATTAGTTTGCTATTATACTTGGTTTTCTATTTTACTTACAGCTATTAGTTTGCTATTATACTTGTTTTTCTATTTTACTTGCAGCTATTAGTTTGCTATTATACTTGTTTTTCTATTTTACTTACAGCTATTAGTTTGCTATTATACTTGTTTTTCTATTTTACTTGCAGCTATTAGTTTGCTATTATACTTGTTTTTCTATTTTACTTACAGCTATTAGTTTGCTATTATACTTGTTTTTTTATTTTACTTACAGCTATTAGTTTGCTATTATACTTGTTTTTCTATTTTACTTACAGCTATTAGTTTGCTATTATACTTGTTTTTCTATTTTACTTACAGCTAT
Source organism: Gonocerus acuteangulatus (assembly GCA_946811695.1). Lineage (NCBI taxonomy): Eukaryota > Metazoa > Arthropoda > Insecta > Hemiptera > Coreidae > Gonocerus > Gonocerus acuteangulatus. The sequence goes on from OX328124.1 coordinate 122,726,883, forward strand.
TAGTTTGCTATTATACTTGTTTTTCTATTTTACTTACAGCTATTAGTTTGCTATTATACTTGTTTTTCTATTTTACTTACAGCTATTAGTTTGCTATTATACTTGTTTTTTTATTTTACTTACAGCTATTAGTTTGCTATTATACTTGTTTTTCTATTTTACTTACAGCTATTAGTTTGCTATTATACTTGTTTTTCTATTTTACTTACAGCTATTAGTTTGCTATTATACTTGTTTTTCTATTTTACTTACAGCTATTATTTTGCTATTATACTTGTTTTTCTATTTTACTTGCAGCTATTAGTTTGCTATTATACTTGTTTTTCTATTTTACTTACAGCTATTATTTTGCTATTATACTTGTTTTTCTATTTTACTTACAGCTATTAGTTTGCTATTATACTTGTTTTTCTATTTTACTTCCAGCTATTAGTTTGCTATTATACTTGTTTTTCTATTTTACTTGCAGCTATTAGTTTGCTATTATACTTGTTTTTCTATTTTACTTACAGCTATTAGTTTGCTATTATACTTGTTTTTCTATTTTACTTACAGCTATTAGTTTGCTATTATACTTGTTTTTCTATTTTACTTACAGCTATTATTTTGCTATTATACTTGTTTTTCTATTTTACTTACAGCTATTAGTTTGCTATTATACTTGTTTTTCTATTTTACTTACAGCTATTAGTTTGCTATTATACTTGGTTTTCTATTTTACTTACAGCTATTAGTTTGCTATTATACTTGTTTTTCTATTTTACTTGCAGCTATTAGTTTGCTATTATACTTGTTTTTCTATTTTACTTACAGCTATTAGTTTGCTATTATACTTGTTTTTCTATTTTACTTGCAGCTATTAGTTTGCTATTATACTTGTTTTTCTATTTTACTTACAGCTATTAGTTTGCTATTATACTTGTTTTTTTATTTTACTTACAGCTATTAGTTTGCTATTATACTTGTTTTTCTATTTTACTTACAGCTATTAGTTTGCTATTATACTTGTTTTTCTATTTTACTTACAGCTATTAGTTTGCTATTATACTTGTTTTTCTATTTTACTTACAGCTATTAGTTTGCTATTATACTTGTTTTTCTATTTTACTTACAGCTATTAGTTTGCTATTATACTTGTTTTTTTATTTTACTTACAGCTATTAGTTTGCTATTATACTTGTTTTTCTATTTTACTTACAGCTATTAGTTTGCTATTATACTTGTTTTTCTATTTTACTTACAGCTATTAGTTTGCTATTATACTTGTTTTTCTATTTTACTTACAGCTATTATTTTGCTATTATACTTGTTTTTCTATTTTACTTACAGCTATTAGTTTGCTATTATACTTGTTTTTCTATTTTACTTACAGCTATTAGTTTGCTATTATACTTGTTTTTCTATTTTACTTACAGCTATTAGTTTGCTATTATACTTGTTTTTCTATTTTACTTACAGCTATTAGTTTGCTATTATACTTGTTTTTCTATTTTACTTGCAGCTATTAGTTTGCTATTATACTTGTTTTTCTATTTTACTTACAGCTATTAGTTTGCTATTATACTTGTTTTTCTATTTTACTTACAGCTATTAGTTTGCTATTATACTTGTTTTTCTATTTTACTTACAGCTATTAGTTTGCTATTATACTTGTTTTTCTATTTTACTTACAGCTATTAGTTTGCTATTATACTTGTTTTTCTATTTTACTTGCAGCTATTAGTTTGCTATTATACTTGGTTTTCTATTTTACTTACAGCTATTAGTTTGCTATTATACTTGTTTTTCTATTTTACTTGCAGCTATTAGTTTGCTATTATACTTGTTTTTCTATTTTACTTACAGCTATTAGTTTGCTATTATACTTGTTTTTCTATTTTACTTACAGCTATTAGTTTGCTATTATACTTGTTTTTCTATTTTACTTACAGCTATTAGTTTGCTATTATACTTGTTTTTAGCACTTTCCTCCGAAGGAAAGTAGCTATTGAGGTTGGACTCATGACGGAATTTTTGAAATATTTCTTCAAATCTTTATCGATCCTACCTAGTAGACAGCGAAAATGACCCCCGTTAAAATTTATATATATCTATATATATATATATATATGCATATATATATATATATATATATATATATATATATATATATATATATGTGTCTGTTAACACGATAGCGGCCAGAGTTTTTGTTTTTTCGCCACGAAACTTGGTATATAGCATTCAATTAGCAAACGATTGAACGAGTTCGTTAACCACCAAAATCGGTCCACCGGAAGGGGGGGTTTACCCCGAGCCCAAAACACTAATTTGACCATTTCAGCCGTAATATTTGGTATATTTCAACGAAACTTGGTATTCTTAGTAGTAATATAGAGAGAAAAGTGAGATATAAAAATGCACTAAATCAGATCATAAGTAGGAGGGGGGGGGTTTACTCCGGACCGACAATACCAATTCGCCACTACCAGCCATGATTTTTGGTATATTTCGACGAAACTCGGTATTCATAGTGGTAATCTACAGGTAAATATGTGTTGTAAACATAAACTAAATCGGTACATTAGGATGGGGGGGGGTTTACTCCAGACCCACAATACCAATTCGCCACTACCAACCGTGATTTTTGGTATATTTCGACGAAACTCTTTATTCGTAGTGGTAATCTACAGGTAAATATGTGTTGTAAAAATAAACTAAATCGGTTCTTTAGGAGGGGGGGTTTACTCCAGACCCAAATTACTAATATACTCATACTGGTCGTAATTTCTGCTTTATTGTAACGAAACGCGGTATACGTCGTGGGTAACTCATGAGAAAGAAGTGTTGTAAAAATGAGATGAATCGGGGGGTTTACTTTGTAATATATTTCAATAGCAAAGGCAGCCAGACATAGGTTCACAAAGGCGCCGCAAGGAGCGCTAGAGGGACTGTATCCGGTTCCTGCATTAGATCAAAATACGATAATATGAGGTTTTTTGTATTTTTACGTAGTGCAGTAGGTACTATGTGTAAACATAACTCTGGAAGCAAATTAATAATTTCTCAGTTACTCATTACAAAATTAAAAGAGAACTATTCATGTTTTTATTTTATTTATGTAGGATATTTTAAGCAAATTGTTCTGGAAAGCAGTCTACACTACCCAAATTCTGAGGAAAGTGCTTAGTTATGCAGCTCCTGCGTGACGGACTTTTCTATTTTACTTGCAGCTATTAGTTTGCTATTATACTTGTTTTTCTATTTTACTTACAGCTATTAGTTTGCTATTATACTTGTTTTTCTATTTTACTTACAGCTATTAGTTTGCTATTATACTTGTTTTTCTATTTTACTTGCAGCTATTAGTTTGCTATTATACTTGTTTTTCTATTTTACTTACAGCTATTAGTTTGCTATTATACTTGTTTTTCTATTTTACTTACAGCTATTAGTTTGCTATTATACTTGTTTTTCTATTTTACTTGCAGCTATTAGTTTGCTATTATACTTGTTTTTCTATTTTACTTACAGCTATTAGTTTGCTATTATACTTGTTTTTCTATTTTACTTACAGCTATTAGTTTGCTATTATACTTGTTTTTCTATTTTACTTACAGCTATTAGTTTGCTATTATACTTGTTTTTCTATTTTACTTACAGCTATTAGTTTGCTATTATACTTGTTTTTCTATTTTACTTGCAGCTATTAGTTTGCTATTATACTTGTTTTTCTATTTTACTTACAGCTATTAGTTTGCTATTATACTTGTTTTTCTATTTTACTTACAGCTATTAGTTTGCTATTATACTTGTTTTTCTATTTTACTTACAGCTATTAGTTTGCTATTATACTTGTTTTTCTATTTTACTTACAGCTATTAGTTTGCTATTATACTTGTTTTTCTATTTTACTTGCAGCTATTAGTTTGCTATTATACTTGTTTTTCTATTTTACTTACAGCTATTAGTTTGCTATTATACTTGTTTTTCTATTTTACTTGCAGCTATTAGTTTGCTATTATACTTGTTTTTCTATTTTACTTACAGCTATTAGTTTGCTATTATACTTGTTTTTCTATTTTACTTACAGCTATTAGTTTGCTATTATACTTGTTTTTCTATTTTACTTACAGCTATTAGTTTGCTATTATACTTGTTTTTCTATTTTACTTACAGCTATTAGTTTGCTATTATACTTGTTTTTCTATTTTACTTACAGCTATTAGTTTGCTATTATACTTGTTTTTCTATTTTACTTGCAGCTATTAGTTTGCTATTATACTTGTCTTTCTATTTTACTTACAGCTATTAGTTTGCTATTATACTTGTTTTTCTATTTTACTTACAGCTATTAGTTTGCTATTATACTTGTATTTCTATTTTACTTACAGCTATTAGTTTGCTATTATACTTGTTTTTCTATTTTACTTACAGCTATTAGTTTGCTATTATACTTGTTTTTCTATTTTACTTGCAGCTATTAGTTTGCTATTATACTTGTTTTTCTATTTTACTTACAGCTATTAGTTTGCTATTATACTTGTTTTTCTATTTTACTTGCAGCTATTAGTTTGCTATTATAATTGTTTTTCTATTTTACTTACAGCTATTAGTTTGCTATTATACTTGTTTTTCTATTTTACTTACAGCTATTAGTTTGCTATTATACTTGTTTTTCTATTTTACTTACAGCTATTATTTTGCTATTATACTTGTTTTTCTATTTTACTTACAGCTATTAGTTTGCTATTATACTTGTTTTTCTATTTTACTTGCAGCTATTAGTTTGCTATTATACTTGTTTTTCTATTTTACTTCCAGCTATTAGTTTGCTATTATACTTGTTTTTCTATTTTACTTACAGCTATTAGTTTGCTATTATACTTGTTTTTCTATTTTACTTGCAGCTATTAGTTTGCTATTATACTTGTTTTTCTATTTTACTTACAGCTATTAGTTTGCTATTATACTTGTTTTTCTATTTTACTTGCAGCTATTAGTTTGCTATTATACTTGTTTTTCTATTTTACTTACAGCTATTAGTTTGCTATTATACTTGTTTTTCTATTTTACTTACAGCTATTAGTTTGCTATTATACTTGTTTTTCTATTTTACTTACAGCTATTAGTTTGCTATTATACTTGGTTTTCTATTTTACTTACAGCTATTAGTTTGCTATTATACTTGTTTTTCTATTTTACTTACAGCTATTAGTTTGCTATTATACTTGTTTTTCTATTTTACTTGCAGCTATTAGTTTGCTATTATACTTGTTTTTCTATTTTACTTACAGCTATTAGTTTGCTATTGTACTTGTTTTTCTATTTTACTTGCAGCTATTAGTTTGCTATTATACTTGTTTTTCTATTTTACTTACAGCTATTAGTTTGCTATTATACTTGTTTTTCTATTTTACTTGCAGCTATTAGTTTGCTATTATACTTGTTTTTCTATTTTACTTGCAGCTATTAGTTTGCTATTATACTTGTTTTTCTATTTTACTTACAGCTATTAGTTTGCTATTATACTTGTTTTTCTATTTTACTTACAGCTATTAGTTTGCTATTATACTTGTTTTTCTATTTTACTTACAGCTATTAGTTTGCTATTATACTTGTTTTTCTATTTTACTTACAGCTATTAGTTTGCTATTATACTTGGTTTTCTATTTTACTTACAGCTATTAGTTTGCTATTATACTTGGTTTCCTATTTTACTTCCAGCTATTAGTTTGCTATTATACTTGTTTTTCTATTTTACTTGCAGCTATTAGTTTGCTATTATACTTGTTTTTCTATTTTACTTACAGCTATTAGTTTGCTATTATACTTGTTTTTCTATTTTACTTACAGCTATTAGTTTGCTATTATACTTGTTTTTCTATTTTACTTACAGCTATTAGTTTGCTATTATACTTGTTTTTCTATTTTACTTACAGCTATTAGTTTGCTATTATACTTGTTTTTCTATTTTACTTACAGCTATTAGTTTGCTATTATACTTGGTTTTCTATTTTACTTACAGCTATTAGTTTGCTATTATACTTGGTTTTCTATTTTACTTCCAGCTATTAGTTTGCTATTATACTTGTTTTTCTATTTTACTTGCAGCTATTAGTTTGCTATTATACTTGTTTTTCTATTTTACTTCCAGCTATTAGTTTGCTATTATACTTGTTTTTCTATTTTACTTACAGCTATTAGTTTGCTATTATACTTGTTTTTCTATTTTACTTACAGCTATTAGTTTGCTATTATACTTGTTTTTCTATTTTACTTACAGCTATTAGTTTGCTATTATACTTGTTTTTCTATTTTACTTACAGCTATTAGTTTGCTATTATACTTGTTTTTCTATTTTACTTACAGCTATTAGTTTGCTATTATACTTGTTTTTTTATTTTACTTACAGCTATTAGTTTGCTATTATACTTGTTTTTCTATTTTACTTACAGCTATTAGTTTGCTATTATACTTGTTTTTCTATTTTACTTACAGCTATTAGTTTGCTATTATACTTGTTTTTCTATTTTACTTACAGCTATTATTTTGCTATTATACTTGTTTTTCTATTTTACTTACAGCTATTAGTTTGCTATTATACTTGTTTTTCTATTTTACTTACAGCTATTAGTTTGCTATTATACTTGTTTTTCTATTTTACTTACAGCTATTAGTTTGCTATTATACTTGTTTTTCTATTTTACTTACAGCTATTAGTTTGCTATTATACTTGTTTTTCTATTTTACTTACAGCTATTAGTTTGCTATTATACTTGTTTTTCTATTTTACTTACAGCTATTAGTTTGCTATTATACTTGTTTTTCTATTTTACTTACAGCTATTAGTTTGCTATTATACTTGTTTTTCTATTTTACTTACAGCTATTAGTTTGCTACTATACTTGTTTTTCTATTTTACTTGCAGCTATTAGTTTGCTATTATACTTGTTTTTCTATTTTACTTACAGCTATTAGTTTGCTATTATACTTGTTTTTCTATTTTACTTGCAGCTATTAGTTTGCTATTATACTTGGTTTTCTATTTTACTTACAGCTATTAGTTTGCTATTATACTTGTTTTTCTATTTTACTTGCAGCTATTAGTTTGCTATTATACTTGTTTTTCTATTTTACTTACAGCTATTAGTTTGCTATTATACTTGTTTTTCTATTTTACTTACAGCTATTAGTTTGCTATTATACTTGTTTTTCTATTTTACTTACAGCTATTAGTTTGCTATTATACTTGTTTTTAGCACTTTCCTCCGAAGGAAAGTAGCTATTGAGGTTGGACTCATGACGGAATTTTTGAAATATTTCTTCAAATCTTTATCGATCCTACCTAGTAGACAGCGAAAATGACCCCCGTTAAAATTTATATATATCTATATATATATATATATATGCATATATATATATATATATATATATATATATATATATATATATATATATATATATATATATATATATGTGTCTGTTAACACGATAGCGGCCAGAGTTTTTGTTTTTTCGCCACGAAACTTGGTATATAGCATTCAATTAGCAAACGATTGAACGAGTTCGTTAACCACCAAAATCGGTCCACCGGAAGGGGGGGTTTACCCCGAGCCCAAAACACTAATTTGACCATTTCAGCCGTAATATTTGGTATATTTCAACGAAACTTGGTATTCTTAGTAGTAATATAGAGAGAAAAGTGAGATATAAAAATGCACTAAATCAGATCATAAGTAGGAGGGGGGGGGGTTTACTCCGGACCGACAATACCAATTCGCCACTACCAGCCATGATTTTTGGTATATTTCGACGAAACTCGGTATTCATAGTGGTAATCTACAGGTAAATATGTGTTGTAAACATAAACTAAATCGGTACATTAGGATGGGGGGGGGTTTACTCCAGACCCACAATACCAATTCGCCACTACCAACCGTGATTTTTGGTATATTTCGACGAAACTCTTTATTCGTAGTGGTAATCTACAGGTAAATATGTGTTGTAAAAATAAACTAAATCGGTTCTTTAGGAGGGGGGGTTTACTCCAGACCCAAATTACTAATATACTCATACTGGTCGTAATTTCTGCTTTATTGTAACGAAACGCGGTATACGTCGTGGGTAACTCATGAGAAAGAAGTGTTGTAAAAATGAGATGAATCGGGGGGTTTACTTTGTAATATATTTCAATAGCAAAGGCAGCCAGACATAGGTTCACAAAGGCGCCGCAAGGAGCGCTAGAGGGACTGTATCCGGTTCCTGCATTAGATCAAAATACGATAATATGAGGTTTTTTGTATTTTTACGTAGTGCAGTAGGTACTATGTGTAAACATAACTCTGGAAGCAAATTAATAATTTCTCAGTTACTCATTACAAAATTAAAAGAGAACTATTCATGTTTTTATTTTATTTATGTAGGATATTTTAAGCAAATTGTTCTGGAAAGCAGTCTACACTACCCAAATTCTGAGGAAAGTGCTTAGTTATGCAGCTCCTGCGTGACGGACTTTTCTATTTTACTTGCAGCTATTAGTTTGCTATTATACTTGTTTTTCTATTTTACTTACAGCTATTAGTTTGCTATTATACTTGTTTTTCTATTTTACTTACAGCTATTAGTTTGCTATTATACTTGTTTTTCTATTTTACTTGCAGCTATTAGTTTGCTATTATACTTGTTTTTCTATTTTACTTACAGCTATTTGTTTGCTATTATACTTGTTTTTCTATTTTACTTACAGCTATTAGTTTGCTATTATACTTGTTTTTCTATTTTACTTGCAGCTATTAGTTTGCTATTATACTTGTTTTTCTATTTTACTTACAGCTATTAGTTTGCTATTATACTTGTTTTTCTATTTTACTTACAGCTATTAGTTTGCTATTATACTTGTTTTTCTATTTTACTTACAGCTATTAGTTTGCTATTATACTTGTTTTTCTATTTTACTTACAGCTATTAGTTTGCTATTATACTTGTTTTTCTATTTTACTTGCAGCTATTAGTTTGCTATTATACTTGTTTTTCTATTTTACTTACAGCTATTAGTTTGCTATTATACTTGTTTTTCTATTTTACTTACAGCTATTAGTTTGCTATTATACTTGTTTTTCTATTTTACTTACAGCTATTAGTTTGCTATTATACTTGTTTTTCTATTTTACTTACAGCTATTAGTTTGCTATTATACTTGTTTTTCTATTTTACTTGCAGCTATTAGTTTGCTATTATACTTGTTTTTCTATTTTACTTACAGCTATTAGTTTGCTATTATACTTGTTTTTCTATTTTACTTGCAGCTATTAGTTTGCTATTATACTTGTTTTTCTATTTTACTTACAGCTATTAGTTTGCTATTATACTTGTTTTTCTATTTTACTTACAGCTATTAGTTTGCTATTATACTTGTTTTTCTATTTTACTTACAGCTATTAGTTTGCTATTATACTTGTTTTTCTATTTTACTTACAGCTATTAGTTTGCTATTATACTTGTTTTTCTATTTTACTTACAGCTATTAGTTTGCTATTATACTTGTTTTTCTATTTTACTTGCAGCTATTAGTTTGCTATTATACTTGTCTTTCTATTTTACTTACAGCTATTAGTTTGCTATTATACTTGTTTTTCTATTTTACTTACAGCTATTAGTTTGCTATTATACTTGTATTTCTATTTTACTTACAGCTATTAGTTTGCTATTATACTTGTTTTTCTATTTTACTTACAGCTATTAGTTTGCTATTATACTTGTTTTTCTATTTTACTTGCAGCTATTAGTTTGCTATTATACTTGTTTTTCTATTTTACTTACAGCTATTAGTTTGCTATTATACTTGTTTTTCTATTTTACTTGCAGCTATTAGTTTGCTATTATAATTGTTTTTCTATTTTACTTACAGCTATTAGTTTGCTATTATACTTGTTTTTCTATTTTACTTACAGCTATTAGTTTGCTATTATACTTGTTTTTCTATTTTACTTACAGCTATTATTTTGCTATTATACTTGTTTTTCTATTTTACTTACAGCTATTAGTTTGCTATTATACTTGTTTTTCTATTTTACTTGCAGCTATTAGTTTGCTATTATACTTGTTTTTCTATTTTACTTCCAGCTATTAGTTTGCTATTATACTTGTTTTTCTATTTTACTTACAGCTATTAGTTTGCTATTATACTTGTTTTTCTATTTTACTTGCAGCTATTAGTTTGCTATTATACTTGTTTTTCTATTTTACTTACAGCTATTAGTTTGCTATTATACTTGTTTTTCTATTTTACTTGCAGCTATTAGTTTGCTATTATACTTGTTTTTCTATTTTACTTACAGCTATTAGTTTGCTATTATACTTGTTTTTCTATTTTACTTACAGCTATTAGTTTGCTATTATACTTGTTTTTCTATTTTACTTACAGCTATTAGTTTGCTATTATACTTGGTTTTCTATTTTACTTACAGCTATTAGTTTGCTATTATACTTGTTTTTCTATTTTACTTACAGCTATTAGTTTGCTATTATACTTGTTTTTCTATTTTACTTGCAGCTATTAGTTTGCTATTATACTTGTTTTTCTATTTTACTTACAGCTATTAGTTTGCTATTGTACTTGTTTTTCTATTTTACTTGCAGCTATTAGTTTGCTATTATACTTGTTTTTCTATTTTACTTACAGCTATTAGTTTGCTATTATACTTGTTTTTCTATTTTACTTGCAGCTATTAGTTTGCTATTATACTTGTTTTTCTATTTTACTTGCAGCTATTAGTTTGCTATTATACTTGTTTTTCTATTTTACTTACAGCTATTAGTTTGCTATTATACTTGTTTTTCTATTTTACTTACAGCTATTAGTTTGCTATTATACTTGTTTTTCTATTTTACTTACAGCTATTAGTTTGCTATTATACTTGTTTTTCTATTTTACTTACAGCTATTAGTTTGCTATTATACTTGGTTTTCTATTTTACTTACAGCTATTAGTTTGCTATTATACTTGGTTTCCTATTTTACTTCCAGCTATTAGTTTGCTATTATACTTGTTTTTCTATTTTACTTGCAGCTATTAGTTTGCTATTATACTTGTTTTTCTATTTTACTTACAGCTATTAGTTTGCTATTATACTTGTTTTTCTATTTTACTTACAGCTATTAGTTTGCTATTATACTTGTTTTTCTATTTTACTTACAGCTATTAGTTTGCTATTATACTTGTTTTTCTATTTTACTTACAGCTATTAGTTTGCTATTATACTTGTTTTTCTATTTTACTTACAGCTATTAGTTTGCTATTATACTTGGTTTTCTATTTTACTTACAGCTATTAGTTTGCTATTATACTTGGTTTTCTATTTTACTTCCAGCTATTAGTTTGCTATTATACTTGTTTTTCTATTTTACTTGCAGCTATTAGTTTGCTATTATACTTGTTTTTCTATTTTACTTCCAGCTATTAGTTTGCTATTATACTTGTTTTTCTATTTTACTTACAGCTATTAGTTTGCTATTATACTTGTTTTTCTATTTTACTTACAGCTATTAGTTTGCTATTATACTTGTTTTTCTATTTTACTTACAGCTATTAGTTTGCTATTATACTTGTTTTTCTATTATACTTACAGCTATTAGTTTGCTATTATACTTGTTTTTCTATTTTACTTGCAGCTATTAGTTTGCTATTATACTTGTTTTTCTATTATACTTACAGCTATTAGTTTGCTATTATACTTGTTTTTCTATTTTACTTGCAGCTATTAGTTTGCTATTATACTTGTTTTTCTATTTTACTTACAGCTATTAGTTTGCTATTATACTTGTTTTTCTATTTTACTTACAGCTATTAGTTTGCTATTATACTTGTATTTCTATTTTACTTACAGCTATTAGTTTGCTATTATACTTGTTTTTCTATTTTACTTACAGCTATTAGTTTGCTATTATACTTGTTTTTCTATTTTACTTGCAGCTATTAGTTTGCTATTATACTTGTTTTTCTATTTTACTTACAGCTATTAGTTTGCTATTATACTTGTTTTTCTATTTTACTTGCAGCTATTAGTTTGCTATTATAATTGTTTTTCTATTTTACTTACAGCTATTAGTTTGCTATTATACTTGTTTTTCTATTTTACTTACAGCTATTAGTTTGCTATTATACTTGTTTTTCTATTTTACTTACAGCTATTATTTTGCTATTATACTTGTTTTTCTATTTTACTTACAGCTATTAGTTTGCTATTATACTTGTTTTTCTATTTTACTTGCAGCTATTAGTTTGCTATTATACTTGTTTTTCTATTTTACTTCCAGCTATTAGTTTGCTATTATACTTGTTTTTCTATTTTACTTACAGCTATTAGTTTGCTATTATACTTGTTTTTCTATTTTACTTGCAGCTATTAGTTTGCTATTATACTTGTTTTTCTATTTTACTTACAGCTATTAGTTTGCTATTATACTTGTTTTTCTATTTTACTTACAGCTATTAGTTTGCTATTATACTTGTTTTTCTATTTTACTTACAGCTATTAGTTTGCTATTATACTTGGTTTTCTATTTTACTTACAGCTATTAGTTTGCTATTATACTTGTTTTTCTATTTTACTTACAGCTATTAGTTTGCTATTATACTTGTTTTTCTATTTTACTTGCAGCTATTAGTTTGCTATTATACTTGTTTTTCTATTTTACTTACAGCTATTAGTTTGCTATTATACTTGTTTTTCTATTTTACTTGCAGCTATTAGTTTGCTATTATACTTGTTTTTCTATTTTACTTACAGCTATTAGTTTGCTATTATACTTGTTTTTCTATTTTACTTGCAGCTATTAGTTTGCTATTATACTTGTTTTTCTATTTTACTTGCAGCTATTAGTTTGCTATTATACTTGTTTTTCTATTTTACTTACAGCTATTAGTTTGCTATTATACTTGTTTTTCTATTTTACTTACAGCTATTAGTTTGCTATTATACTTGTTTTTCTATTTTACTTACAGCTATTAGTTTGCTATTATACTTGTTTTTCTATTTTACTTACAGCTATTAGTTTGCTATTATACTTGGTTTTCTATTTTACTTACAGCTATTAGTTTGCTATTATACTTGGTTTTCTATTTTACTTACAGCTATTAGTTTGCTATTATACTTGTTTTTCTATTTTACTTACAGCTATTAGTTTGCTATTATACTTGTTTTTCTATTTTACTTACAGCTATTAGTTTGCTATTATACTTGGTTTTCTATTTTACTTACAGCTATTAGTTTGCTATTATACTTGTTTTTCTATTTTACTTACAGCTATTAGTTTGCTATTATACTTGTTTTTCTATTTTACTTACAGCTATTAGTTTGCTATTATACTTGTTTTTCTATTTTACTTACAGCTATTAGTTTGCTATTATACTTGGTTTTCTATTTTACTTACAGCTATTAGTTTGCTATTATACTTGGTTTTCTTTTTTACTTACAGCTATTAGTTTGCTATTATACTTGTTTTTCTATTTTACTTACAGCTATTAGTTTGCTATTATACTTGTTTTTCTATTTTACTTACAGCTATTAGTTTGCTATTATACTTGTTTTTCTATTTTACTTCCAGCTATTAGTTTGCTATTATACTTGTTTTTCTATTTTACTTGCAGCTATTAGTTTGCTATTATACTTGTTTTTCTATTTTACTTACAGCTATTAGTTTGCTATTATACTTGTTTTTCTATTTTACTTACAGCTATTAGTTTGCTATTATACTTGTTTTTCTATTTTACTTGCAGCTATTAGTTTGCTATTATACTTGTTTTTCTATTTTACTTACAGCTATTAGTTTGCTATTATACTTGTTTTTCTATTTTACTTGCAGCTATTAGTTTGCTATTATACTTGGTTTTCTATTTTACTTACAGCTATTAGTTTGCTATTATACTTGTTTTTCTATTTTACTTACAGCTATTAGTTTGCTATTATACTTGTTTTTCTATTTTACTTACAGCTATTAGTTTGCTATTATACTTGTTTTTCTATTTTACTTACAGCTATTAGTTTGCTATTATACTTGTTTTTCTATTTTACTTACAGCTATTAGTTTGCTATTATACTTGTTTTTCTATTTTACTTGCAGCTATTAGTTTGCTATTATACTTGTTTTTCTATTTTACTTACAGCTATTAGTTTGCTATTATACTTGTTTTTCTATTTTACTTACAGCTATTAGTTTGCTATTATACTTGTTTTTTCTATTTTACTTACAGCTATTAGTTTGCTATTATACTTGTTTTTCTATTTTACTTACAGCTATTAGTTTGCTATTATACTTGTTTTTTTATTTTACTTACAGCTATTAGTTTGCTATTATACTTGTTTTTCTATTTTACTTGCAGCTATTAGTTTGCTATTATACTTGTTTTTCTATTTTACTTGCAGCTATTAGTTTGCTATTATACTTGTTTTTCTATTTTACTTGCAGCTATTAGTTTGCTATTATACTTGTTTTTCTATTTTACTTACAGCTATTAGTTTGCTATTATACTTGTTTTTCTATTTTACTTGCAGCTATTAGTTTGCTATTATACTTGTTTTTCTATTTTACTTACAGCTATTAGTTTGCTATTATACTTGTTTTTCTATTTTACTTACAGCTATTAGTTTGCTATTATACTTGTTTTTCTATTTTACTTACAGCTATTAGTTTGCTATTATACTTGTTTTTCTATTTTACTTGCAGCTATTAGTTTGCTATTATACTTGTTTTTCTATTTTACTTACAGCTATTAGTTTGCTATTATACTTGTTTTTCTATTTTACTTGCAGCTATTAGTTTGCTATTATACTTGTTTTTCTATTTTACTTACAGCTATTAGTTTGCTATTATACTTGTTTTTCTATTTTACTTACAGCTATTAGTTTGCTATTATACTTGTTTTTCTATTTTACTTACAGCTATTAGTTTGCTATTATACTTGTTTTTCTATTTTACTTGCAGCTATTAGTTTGCTATTATACTTGTTTTTCTATTTTACTTACAGCTATTAGTTTGCTATTATACTTGTTTTTCTATTTTACTTACAGCTATTAGTTTGCTATTATACTTGTTTTTCTATTTTACTTACAGCTATTAGTTTGCTATTATACTTGTTTTTCTATTTTACTTACAGCTATTAGTTTGCTATTATACTTGTTTTTCTATTTTACTTGCAGCTATTAGTTTGCTATTATACTTGTTTTTCTATTTTACTTACAGCTATTAGTTTGCTATTATACTTGTTTTTCTATTTTACTTGCAGCTATTAGTTTGCTATTATACTTGTTTTTCTATTTTACTTACAGCTATTAGTTTGCTATTATACTTGTTTTTCTATTTTACTTACAGCTATTAGTTTGCTATTATACTTGTTTTTCTATTTTACTTACAGCTATTAGTTTGCTATTATACTTGTTTTTCTATTTTACTTGCAGCTATTAGTTTGCTATTATACTTGTTTTTCTATTTTACTTACAGCTATTAGTTTGCTATTATACTTGTTTTTCTATTTTACTTACAGCTATTAGTTTGCTATTATACTTGTTTTTTTATTTTACTTACAGCTATTAGTTTGCTATTATACTTGTTTTTCTATTTTACTTACAGCTATTAGTTTGCTATTATACTTGTTTTTCTATTTTACTTGCAGCTATTAGTTTGCTATTATACTTGTTTTTCTATTTTACTTACAGCTATTAGTTTGCTATTATACTTGTTTTTCTATTTTACTTACAGCTATTAGTTTGCTATTATACTTGTTTTTCTATTTTACTTACAGCTATTAGTTTGCTATTATACTTGTTTTTCTATTTTACTTACAGCTATTAGTTTGCTATTATACTTGTTTTTTTATTTTACTTACAGCTATTAGTTTGCTATTATACTTGTTTTTCTATTTTACTTACAGCTATTAGTTTGCTATTATACTTGTTTTTCTATTTTACTTGCAGCTATTAGTTTGCTATTATACTTGTTTTTCTATTTTACTTGCAGCTATTAGTTTGCTATTATACTTGTTTTTCTATTTTACTTACAGCTATTAGTTTGCTATTATACTTGTTTTTCTATTTTACTTACAGCTATTAGTTTGCTATTATACTTGTTTTTCTATTTTACTTGCAGCTATTAGTTTGCTATTATACTTGTTTTTCTATTTTACTTACAGCTATTAGTTTGCTATTATACTTGTTTTTCTATTTTACTTACAGCTATTAGTTTGCTATTATACTTGTTTTTCTATTTTACTTGCAGCTATTAGTTTGCTATTATACTTGTTTTTCTATTTTACTTACAGCTATTAGTTTGCTATTATACTTGTTTTTCTATTTTACTTACAGCTATTAGTTTGCTATTATACTTGTTTTTCTATTTTACTTACAGCTATTAGTTTGCTATTATACTTGTTTTTCTATTTTACTTACAGCTATTAGTTTGCTATTATACTTGGTTTTCTATTTTACTTACAGCTATTAGTTTGCTATTATACTTGGTTTTCTATTTTACTTACAGCTATTAGTTTGCTATTATACTTGTTTTTCTATTTTACTTACAGCTATTAGTTTGCTATTATACTTGGTTTTCTATTTTACTTACAGCTATTAGTTTGCTATTATACTTGGTTTTCTTTTTTACTTACAGCTATTAGTTTGCTATTATACTTGTTTTTCTATTTTACTTACAGCTATTAGTTTGCTATTATACTTGTTTTTCTATTTTACTTACAGCTATTAGTTTGCTATTATACTTGTTTTTCTATTTTACTTACAGCTATTAGTTTGCTATTATACTTGGTTTTCTATTTTACTTACAGCTATTAGTTTGCTATTATACTTGGTTTTCTATTTTACTTACAGCTATTAGTTTGCTATTATACTTGTTTTTCTATTTTACTTACAGCTATTAGTTTGCTATTATACTTGTTTTTCTATTTTACTTACAGCTATTAGTTTGCTATTATACTTGTTTTTCTATTTTACTTACAGCTATTAGTTTGCTATTATACTTGTTTTTCTATTTTACTTACAGCTATTAGTTTGCTATTATACTTGTTTTTCTATTTTACTTACAGCTATTAGTTTGCTATTATACTTGTTTTTCTATTTTACTTACAGCTATTAGTTTGCTATTATACTTGTTTTTCTATTTTACTTGCAGCTATTAGTTTGCTATTATACTTGTTTTTCTATTTTACTTACAGCTATTAGTTTGCTATTATACTTGTTTTTCTATTTTACTTACAGCTATTAGTTTGCTATTATACTTGGTTTTCTATTTTACTTACAGCTATTAGTTTGCTATTATACTTGTTTTTCTATTTTACTTACAGCTATTAGTTTGCTATTATACTTGTTTTTCTATTTTACTTACAGCTATTAGTTTGCTATTATACTTGTTTTTCTATTTTACTTACAGCTATTAGTTTGCTATTATACTTGTTTTTCTATTTTACTTACAGCTATTAGTTTGCTATTATACTTGTTTTTCTATTTTACTTGCAGCTATTAGTTTGCTATTATACTTGTTTTTCTATTTTACTTACAGCTATTAGTTTGCTATTATACTTGTTTTTCTATTTTACTTGCAGCTATTAGTTTGCTATTATACTTGTTTTTCTATTTTACTTACAGCTATTAGTTTGCTATTATACTTGTTTTTCTATTTTACTTACAGCTATTAGTTTGCTATTATACTTGTTTTTCTATTATACTTGCAGCTATTAGTTTGCTATTATACTTGTTTTTCTATTTTACTTACAGCTATTAGTTTGCTATTATACTTGTTTTTCTATTTTACTTGCAGCTATTAGTTTGCTATTATACTTGTTTTTCTATTTTACTTACAGCTATTAGTTTGCTATTATACTTGTTTTTCTATTTTACTTGCAGCTATTAGTTTGCTATTATACTTGTTTTTCTATTTTACTTACAGCTATTAGTTTGCTATTATACTTGTTTTTCTATTTTACTTGCAGCTATTAGTTTGCTATTATACTTGTTTTTCTATTTTACTTACAGCTATTAGTTTGCTATTATACTTGTTTTTCTATTTTACTTACAGCTATTAGTTTGCTATTATACTTGTTTTTCTATTTTACTTACAGCTATTAGTTTGCTATTATACTTGTTTTTTTATTTTACTTACAGCTATTAGTTTGCTATTATACTTGTTTTTCTATTTTACTTACAGCTATTAGTTTGCTATTATACTTGTTTTTCTATTTTACTTGCAGCTATTAGTTTGCTATTATACTTGTTTTTCTATTTTACTTACAGCTATTAGTTTGCTATTATACTTGTTTTTCTATTTTACTTACAGCTATTAGTTTGCTATTATACTTGTTTTTCTATTTTACTTACAGCTATTAGTTTGCTACTATACTTGTTTTTCTATTTTACTTACAGCTATTAGTTTGCTATTATACTTGTTTTTCTATTTTACTTACAGCTATTAGTTTGCTATTATACTTGGTTTTCTATTTTACTTACAGCTATTAGTTTGCTATTATACTTGTTTTTTTATTTTACTTACAGCTATTAGTTTGCTATTATACTTGTTTTTCTATTTTACTTACAGCTATTAGTTTGCTATTATACTTGTTTTTCTATTTTACTTACAGCTATTAGTTTGCTATTATACTTGTTTTTCTATTTTACTTAACCTGTTTTATTGTCAAATACATTATCCAACTATAAGCAATTAAAAAAATAACAAGGAATAAAAACAGACAAAAAGAACCGTTCGAATAAACGATAACAATTACTTAAAAGTTTAAGCACTTATTTCTCCGATTGACATCGCCTAATAAAGCATTCTTCAGGACCTTTTTTGTAGAGCATTTGGTAACTTTCGAATGGTAACCTTCCGTTTAACAAGATTCTCAACCGTGTTCGAGATATTAAGGAAAGTATAAAAAGTTCCCAAAGCTTTTCATGTCTGTTAATATAATATTTTATTCTAATCCTGCCTTAACTCCAAACGTAACCAAAATTTCAACATAATAGTTTTAATGAAATTCAAACATGCAGAGAATATTTTAACCGAATCCCATGTTTCTAAGTAATTAAACCAAAAACTTGATTTAACAAATATTTTTCCTATTTTCTCGGAAACGGTTAAAGCTATCGCCTTAAAAATGGTTCCATTCGTTTTACTAGTCCAAGAAGACTATAAAACGAGTACTTGATGGAGGGAGGGAGGAACTGTGCTAAAAACCCGACTCGAAGGCGTCATCTTAGCGCCGTTCCGTTCTTATATTTATAGTTATTTCGAAAGCTTGGAATAGAAACAGCTATTATTTTGCTTAGACATTTCATGAAATACTTTGATGGCCCTAGATACTGAACGTACGGAAAAGGTACACTTACCTTGAATAACGCTCTCCGTCTTTCTCAACCTTCGCTCTAGGAAAACACTACTATCAAAATGTTTCTCATTTTCTCGCCGCCTTTTACTATACTACTAACTTTACAGATAAATGCAATTTAAAACGAAAAACAAGTCCGACTCGCAGGAACTGCGTTATCTTAGCGCGGTTCCCTTTATGATACCAAGTTTCATTTAGGTAGATTAAAATACAAACAGTAATTATTTTGGTTCGACTCTACCCTGGCAGGGTTAGGTAATAATTACTGTAATTACTGCCCCCACCATCCACTTCTAGAGATACTTATTTCACAGTTCAATGCATTGAAAAATTCAAAATGTTCCTTATTTTCTTGTCTTCTTCTACTATAATACTAATTCTACAAATAAATGCAATTTGAAACAAAAATTAACCAATTAATAAGTGAGTTAAACAACTACAAAAACCCGATCAAAAGAACAAAACAAACGCATTTGATGTTTTAATCACTTATTTCTCCATTTGACATCGCCTAATTGAAAGTTGCTTCGGAATCTTTATTTTTTTAAAGGCGCATCAACTATTTGGCTATTAGTGTCGGGCCATCTACAGGTTGCCACCCTTTTCTAATGCCAACGGCACGTGGTCGGTCACCCATTCAGGTACTGACCACGCCGACGTTGCTTAACTTCGGTGATCAACGGGAACCTGTGCATGCTTTGGTAGAAATTTTAGTAGATAATTACATATATATACAAAGATCCCAAAACTTTTCATGTCTAGTATTAAATTTTTTTTCAAATACTTCCTTAACTCCCAATGAAACCAAAATTTACAAATTTTAATTTAGGAAGCTTTCAAACACAGAAAAAATATTTCAATTAAATCCCACCATTCCATGTTCCCAAACCGAGTCACAATAATCTATTTTCCACTTTTCTTAAAAACGGTTACAGATGTCACCTTAAAAAAAGTCCGACCCGCAGGAACTGCATCATCTTAGCGCGGTTCCGTTCATATCCCTAGTCTAATTTGGAAAGATTAAAATAGAAGCAGTTATTATTTTGGTTCCACCAGTCTTTTTTTTTAAATTAATTATTATAATGGCGTGTCAACCCTTAAGGTCACTAACGCCATTCCTGTGAGTAGTAAAGTCTTGAAAGGTCATGATTTCCAATCTTACCTGGAAGGGTCCGCTACACTAGAAACAGACCCGCTAGTGACAAGGTCTTGGAATCTTGGAAATCTATATTTCTAACAATACATTGTTTTTGTTATTTTACTTAACAAGTTTTATTGTCAAATACATTATCCAACTATAAGCAATTAAAAAATAACCAGAAATAAAACAGACAAAAAGAACCATTGGAATAAACGAAATCAATTAATTTAAAGCTTTAAGCACTTTTTTCTCCGATTGACATCGCCCAATTAAAACTTTCTTCAGAACCTTTTTTGTAGAGCATTTAGTAAGCTTCCGAATGGTAATCTTCCGCTTCACAAGATTGTCAACGGTTTTCGAGATACTAACGAAATTATACAAAGTTACCAAAACTTTTTTTGTCTGTTAATAAAATATTTTATTCTAACCCTTCCTTTACTCTAAACGTAACAAAAATGTCAACATATTAGTGTTGATGAAACTCGAACATGCAGAAAATGTTTCAACTGTATCCCATAATTCTAAGTACCAAAATCAAAGACAAAGAACCCTCCCTAGGAAGACGAAGACAGGTATAGTTGGGATTCGGCTAGGAGAAAAACGTCAGACTTTCAAAAAGAAATCTGTATTTTCGACGTTTCGACTGCAACAATGGCAGCCTTCTTCAGCTAAAAAATATATACAACTTATAAGTAAAGAAAATGTACAAGTAGTAAGTAAAATACAGGAAGAAATGAGCGGAGTATATATATCAATACAATAAATTTTAACCAATCTTATTTTTAAAAACAGTTTTTCTCCTAGCCGAATCCCAACTATACCTGTCTTCGTATCTCTACAGCGGCTAACTATCTCCATCTACACCTCCCTAGGAAGGACGCTAGGAAGTTGAAAAGCTATATATCTTGGAAATCCATATCTCTAACATTAAATTGTTTTTCTTATTTTTCTTAACCTGTTTTATTTTCAAATACATTATCCAACAATAAGCAATTAAAAAATAACAAGGAATAAAAATCAGACAAAAAGAACAGTTCGAATAAGCGAAATCAATTACTTTAAAGTTTTAAGCTCTTATTTCTCCGATTGACATCGCCTAATCAAAACTTTCATTAGAACCTTTTTTTTAGAGCATTTAATGAGCTTTCTAATGGTATTCTTCCGTTTACCAAGATTTTCAACCTTTTTCGAGATATTAAGGAAAGTAAACAAAGTTACTAAAACTTTTTATGTCTGTTAATAAAATATTTTATTCTAACCCTTCCTTAACTCCAAACGTAACCAAAATTTCAAAATATTAGTATTGATGAAAGTAGAACATGCAGAAAATGTTTCAACTGAATCCCATGATTCTAAGTACCCAAACCAAAAACGGCATTCAAAAAATATTTTTCCAATTTTCTCGAAAACGGTTAAAGCTTTCGCCTTGAAAATGGTTTCATTCGTTTTCCTAGCCCAGGAATCATATAAAACGAGTACTTAGAAGCTTATGAACTCAAAAACGTAAGCGTTACGATTTTTTTGCGCGAATTTCGCCCCAAACGCCATCTTCCAGTAGGCGGATTTTGCTGGTTAACGAACTTGACCTTTCAAATTGGACGAAGGATTTTTGTACCAAATTTCATCAAAATCGGACCATTCGTTTTCTATCTAGAGAGCGAACAGACAAATATATATATATATATATATATATATATATATATATATATATATATATACAAATTTTAACCACCGTTATTTTCGGTCTCTAGGGGTTCTGAACGCGAAATTTTCTTGTCGGCACTTCCGGATTGTTTCATTGTATCAACCTTATAAATGGGGTTCCTCCCTATGGGGGAGGGAGGAACCGCGCTAAAATGGTCTCATTCTTTTTACTACGTGAATAAACCTATAAAACGAGTACCTGCAAGCCCATGAGCTCAAAAACGTAAGCGATACGATTTTAGCGCGGTTAATCCCTATCTCCATAGGGAGAACCTGCTTATGAGGTTGACCTCACGACGCAATCCGCAAGTGCCGACTAGAAACTTTCACGTTTCAGACTCTATAGATCACGACAATATAGGTGGCCCAAATTTGTACATATATATATATATATATATATATATATATATATATATATATATTTATATATATATGTATATATTTATATATATGCTTGTCTGTTCGCTCTCTAGCAAGCTCAAAAATGGTCTGATTTTAACGAAATTTGGTACAAAAATCTGTCGTCTAATTTGAAAGGTCAAGTTCGTTAACCAGCAGAATCAGCCCACTAGAAGATAGTGTATGAGGCGAAATTCGCGCAAAAAAATCGTAACGCTTAGGTTTTTGAGTTTTTTATGCTTGCAGGTACTTGTATTATAGGTTTCTTAACATAAGAAAACGAATGAAACTATTTTTAAGGCGATATCTGTAACCGTTTCTGAGAAAAGTGGAATCAATGTTTTTGTAAGTCATTATTTTTTTGCGAGTACTTAGAATCGAGGGATTCAATTGAAATATTTTCTATAACTTGGAAATTATTCCCAACTAAGATGTTTAAATTTTGGTTGTATTTGGAGTTAAGGAAGTATGTGAAAAAAATTATTTTATTAATAGACATGAAAAGTTTTTGGATCTTCATACATTTTTCGTTAATATCTCGATAACGGTTGGGAAATCGTGCTAAGTGGAAAGTGACCATTCGAATGCTTACTAAATTCTCTACAAAAAAGGTTCTAAAGCAATATTCGATGGGGCAACGTCAGTCGGAGATATAAGCGCTTAAAACATAAAAAGTGTTTGTTTTGTTGTTTTAAAAGGGGTTTTCTCTTTGTTTATCTCTCAAATTGGTTGTTTCTTGTTTTAAATTGCACTTATCAGTAAAATTAGTATTGTAGTAAAATAAGCTAAGAAACGGTGAAAGGTATTTGTAATAAGTTTCGAGTGGCTGTGGTAATCAAGATGGCAGCGGCTAATCATGATGACGTAGTTTGTTTCGAATTCTCCTCTCTATATAACCTTCCTGTATAGCCTCCAATTGAAGTTATCGTTATTTCTTATTTTATACAAAGATTTAACCCACGGAACACCACAGAATGGAATTTTATTCGCCATGAAGCACATATTTACAGTTGATTATAACAGTAAAACGAATTTGCTAGTAAAACAAGATACTTAAAATGACATCGAATTTTTGGTTGTTTAGAATAGAGCCTTCTCAGCAGTAGTCAAAGAGTAAGTACGTTTTCAGTACATAATTGTATTGACTTATACAGATTAAGAATTATCTGCTTCTGTGTATGTTGGCTACTGTCAGTTTCCTGTGATTTGTGATGATAATCCATTCCATTTCCTCGAGACGTAGGGAACCGCGCTAAGATACATATTAAGACTTATACATATTAAGAATTTTCCGCTTCTGTGTAAGTTGGTTACTGTCAGTTTCCTGTGATTTGTGATGCTAATCCATTCCCTTTCTTCGAGATGTAGGGAACCGCGCTAAGATGACGCAGTTCCTGCGAGTCGGACTTTTTTTTTCGCACGAATTTAGCCTAAAAACCGGTGACGGACACTGTAGTTGTTGGTATTGCCACTTTTTTCATCAATGGTTTTGTATTTATGTTGCTGGTGTGTGCACTATTTTCCCATAGATTTTGTACCTGCGTTGCACTATTTTCCCATAGATTTTGTACCTGCGTTGCACTATTTTCCCATAGATTTTGTACCTGCGTTGCACTATTTTTTCCTACTTGATGTTGCCTTTCCTAGTGTAATAAACGTTTTAGATTGGAATTAATGAGCTTGCAAGCAATCTAGCCAAAGCTTAACTCGATTGCTTGCAATTTTCCATTTCATTAATTCTTTATTTTTATTCCTCCATTGCTGATAATCTGATTCGTTTTTCTTCCCTTCGATAATCCCTTCCGGAGCTCCGAGTAGATTGGAGTTCTCCCCTTGTTTTGTTTGCATTTTAAAGTAATTCCACAAGATTCATTGTTAAAACCGAACGGCCCCATTGAAAGGAAAACAGAAAAATATCGCCTCCCTTAGGCTTAGAAGTATGGTGGCTGTGAATTAGAAGAAGGACCCCGAAGGAACTGCCGTTAGGGTGTGAATTTGGATATGCCACCTCGGCTCTAAGTAGGGGTTGATGTAATGCTTAGGATAATCTCCCGGGATAGGAGGGAACCACGTCTAGAGGTGATTTCTTTAAAAGCTAGGGGTAAGTCCTCTTTCTTACCGCGCCCTATTCACAGTCTTGTCAATCTGCGGCCGGTAGAACAAGCTGTAAAATTTATAATTTGATTTGTTTTTGCAATAATTATAAAATACTAGCTGACTACCCGTCAGCAGCAGCTACCCGTCCTCACGGCAGATAAGTAGTTTTTTTTATTGCGTTAAATAATGTATCATCAAAATTAACGCTACTATATAATTTTGTGCAGTTTATTATAGCACGGTTCCCATCATACTATAAGTTATTCATCAATTGATAAGTAATCAAAGCATAATGTTTCTTGAGACTGGGACACTCCGGACCAGTTTCCAACATGTCATTTGGAAACATCCAGTAGATTGGCGAGCATTACCCAAGCAAGGGTTCGGGATATTATTACCTCGGATGGATCATCACCAGGTATAGCGTAAACTCTATGAGGAACAAAATTTCAAGCAGTTTATTTCAAGCAATTCAAGGTCCACCATCATAGTTGACATGAACCGAAAATAAAAATAATATTATGAAATAAATAGAGTATGGTAACACATGATCTGTTATCGTCCTAGCAACGCGCTCAGGTAAGGACTGAGATTACTGTTACCTGGCTCAATAACAGGTAGGAACTCTGGTTACTGTTACCTGGCTCTATAATAGGTCAGAACTGAGTCTACTGTTACCTGGCTCTATAGCAGGTATGAACTGAGACTTCAATTACCTGGCTCTAAAACAGGTAAGAACTGAGGTTACTGTTACCTAGCTCTATAGCAGGTATAAACTGAGACTTCTATTACCTGGTGCCAACGGCCATAGCCACGTTGAATACACCGGTTCTCGTAGATCACCGAAGTTAAGCAACGTCGGGCGTGGTCAGTACCTGAATGGGTGACCGACCACGTGCTGTTGGCATTAAAAAAGGGTGGCAACCTGTAGATAGCCCGGCGCTAATAGCCAAACAGTTGATGCGCCGTAAAAAAAAAAAAAAAAAAAAAAAAAAAAAAAAAAAAAAAAAAAAAAAAAGACTATTACCTGGCTCTAAAACAGGTAAGAACTGAGGTTACTGTTACCTACCTCTATAGCACGTAAGAACTGAGACTACTATTACCTGGCTCTATAATAGGTCAGAACTGAGGTTACTGTTACCTGGCTCTATAGCAGGTATGAACTGAGACTACTATTACCTGGCTCTATAATAGGTCAGAACTGAGTCTACTGTTACCTGGCTCTATAGCAGGTATGAACTGGGACTACTATTACCTGGCTCTATAATAGGTCAGAACTGAGTCTTCTGTTACCTGGCTCAATAGCAGGTATGAACTGAGACTACTATTACCTGGCTCTATAATAGGTCAGAACTGAGTCTACTGTTACCTGGCTCTATAGCAGGTATGAACTGGGACTACTATTACCTGGCTCTATAATAGGTCAGAACTGAGTCTTCTGTTACCTGGCTCAATAGCAGGTATGAACTGAGACTACTATTACCTGGCTCTAAAATAGGTCAGAACTGAGTCTTCTGTTACCTAGCTCTTTAGCACGTAAGAACTGAGACTACTATTACCTGGCTCTATAATAGGTCAGAACTGAGTCTACTGTTACCTGACTCTATAGCAGGTATGAACTGAGACTACTATTACCTGGCTCTAAAATAGGTCAGACCTGAGTCTTCTGTTACCTGGCTCTATAGCAGGTATGAACTGAGACTACTATTACCTGGCTCTATAATAGGTCAGAACTGAGTCTACTGTTACCTGGCTCTATAGCAGGTATGAACTGAGACTACTATTACCTGGCTCTATAATAGGTCAGAACTGAGTCTTCTGTTACCTGGCTCAATAGCAGGTATGAACTGAGACTACTATTACCTGGCTCTAAAATAGGTCAGAACTGAGTCTTCTGTTACCTAGCTCTTTAGCACGTAAGAACTGAGACTACTATTACCTGGCTCTATAATAGGTCAGAACTGAGTCTACTGTTACCTGACTCTATAGCAGGTATGACCTGAGACTACTATTACCTGGCTCTAAAATAGGTCAGACCTGAGTCTTCTGTTACCTGGCTCTATAGCAGGTATGAACTGAGACTACTATTACCTGGCTCTATAATAGGTCAGAACTGAGTCTACTGTTACCTGACTCTATAGCAGGTATGAACTGAGACTACTATTACCTGGCTCTAAAACAGGTAAGAACTGAAGTTACTGTTACCTCGCTCTATAGCACATAAGAACTGAGACTACTATTGCCTGGCTCTATAATAGGTCAGGTCTGAGTCTACTGTTACCTGGCTCTATAGCAGGCAAGAACTGAGGTTAAGTTGCGCTCCCCCTTGAGCCCGTCAGGGCCCACTAGTACCCTCCATGCGTTCAGCCTACTGTTGCAATAGACGGTAGACCGACAACAACATGGACCAGGCAACATGGATATCTCTCCAGACCTTACAATCCGGATGATTGGCGAAATACTGCCATCAAAGTGGCTTTGTCTGACACTGTTTGTTTGTGCTTCAGATTTATGCAGATTTGTACCAATCATGATGCATAGCAATGTAGAGGCGATTGAATTTTGCAATCGCTAATGATACAATTTCATTTTGAGTTATGCCTAACTATTTTATACAGTTCGAGGTTCGGAATTGCTATGGTTTGTTAAAAGTCCGACTCGCAGGAACTGCGTCATCTTAGCGCGGTTCCCTACATCTCGAAGAAATGGAATAGATTAGCATCACAAATCACAGGAAACTGACAGTAGCCAACTTACACAGAAGCGGATAATTCTTAATCTGCATAAGTCAATATAATTATGTACTGAAAACGTACTTACTCTTCGACTACTGCTGAGAAGGCTCTATTCTAAACTACCAAAAATTCGTTGTCATTTTCAATATCTTGTTTTACTAGCAAATTCGTTTTACTATTATAATCAACTGTAAATATGTGCTTCTTGGCGAATAAAATTCCATTCTGTCGTGGGTTAAATCATTCTATAAAATAAGAAATAACGATAACTTCTGTTGGAGGCTATGAGGAAGGTTATATAGATAGGAGAATTCAAAACAATCTAAGCATACGTCATCATGATTAGCCACAGCCAACTTGATTACCACAGCCACTCCAAACTTATTACCAATACCTTTCACCGTTTCTTAGCTTATTTTACTACAATACTAATTTTACTGATAAATAAAATTTAAAACAAAAAACAACCAATTAAAAAGTGAGATATACAAAGAGAAAACCCCTTTCAAAACAACAAAACAAACACTTTATAAGTTTTAAGCGCTTATATCTCTGATTGACGACGCCCCATCGAATATTGCTTTAGAACCTTTTTTGTAGAGAATTTAGTAAGCATTCGAATGATTACCTTCCACTTACCACGATTTCCCAACCGTTATCGAGATATTTACGAAAAATGTATGAAGATCCGAAAACTTTTCATGTCTATTAATAAAATATTTTTTTTCGCATACTTCCTTAACTCCAAATACTTCCTTATACAACCAAACTTTAAGCATCTTAGTTGGGATTAATTTACAAGTTATAGAAAATATTTCAATTGAATCCCGCGATTTTAAGTAATAATGAATACAAATAATGACTTACAAAAACATTGATTCCACTTTTCTCAGAAACAGTTACAGATATCTCCTTAAAAATGGTTTCATTCGTTTTCTTATGTTAACAAACCTATAAAACAAGTGCCTGCAAGCATATAAACTCAAAAACGTAAGCGTTACAATTTTTTTTGCGCGAATTTCGCCCCAAACACTACCTTCCCGTGGGCGGATTCTAGTGGTTAACGAACTTGGCCTTTCAAATTAGAAGACCGATTTTTGTACCAAATTTGATCAAAATCGGGCCATTTTTGAGCTTGATAGAGCGTTAACAGACAAGCATATATATAAATATATATACATATATATAAATATATATACATATATATATATATATATATATATATATATATATATATACATACAAATTTGAACCAACTATATTTTCATGATCTATGGGGTCTGAAACGAGAAAGTTTCTAGTCGGCACTTCCGGATTGCGTCGTGAGGTCAACATCATAAGCGGGTTCTCCCTATGGACTAGCCGGGCTAAAAGCCAAAAAGAAGTAGGCACATTACTACACCTTGAGGAACATCAGAAAGGATGTTTTTACAGAGAGTAATAAAGAATACTTTTGGGGCACAATGCAGAAGTTGACTGAAGTTTGACCAATAGACAGGCAGTCAGACAGGTCGGAAGTCAAGCAGGGCGGGATAGGCGAGCTTACAGAGACATACAGGCTAACAATGGACCGGAAGAGACCAGAAAGTGACAGACAAATCGAAAGTATACCAAAAGTGGATGGACAGACAAAATGTGAAACGATACGCAATCAAACATAAACGTGAGTGGACCGAAAGTGGGCTGTTGGACAGTCAGAAAGTGACAAACAGACCGGAAGTGAAGAAGCAGTCAGAGACAGACAGATCAGAATTGGACAGATAGGCAAGCAGAAAGAGAGTGACAGACTAACAATGGACAGAAAGTGACAGACGCAGAAAGTGACAGAAAAACAGAAAGTATACCGGCTAAGTGGAAAGATGAGTGCCTACTATGGGATCATATTTTCGTACTACGTTTGCGTAACTTTCTTAGTTTAAGTCATGACTAAAGTTTTTTTTATGCTAAAAACGATTTTGACTTCTGTTTACGGATGAAATAGCTTAGTATATTGTTACAGGAGAGTCTTGCTGGAAGATCGTCACGAAAAGAGACGTAGCGCCAGTCCTGGAGTCTTGCTGGAAGATCGACACGACAAGAGACGGAGCGATAGTCCTGGCGTATTGCTGGAAGATCGTCACAACGGGAGACATGGCGCTAGTCCTGGCGTCTTGCTGGAAGATCGTCACGACAGGAGACGGAGCCCTAGTCCTGGAGTCTCACTGGAAGATTGTCACGACGGGAGACGTGGCGCTAGTCATGGAGTCTCGCTGGAAGATCGTCACGACAGAAGACGGAGCCCTAGTCCTGGAGTCTCGCTGGAAGATCATCACGAGAGGAGACGTAACGCTAGTCCTGGAGACTCGCTGGAAGGTTGTCACAACAGAAGACGGAGCGCCAGTCCTGGAGTCTCGCTAGAAGATCGTCACGACAGGAGACGGAGCGCCAGTCCTAGAGTCTCACTAGAAGATCGTCACGACAGGAGTCGTAGCGCTAGTACTGGCTTCTTGCTGGAAGATCGTCACGAAAGGGGACGAAGCCTTATTCCTGAAGTCTCGCTGGAAGATCGTTACGAGTGGACAAGTACTGGAGAAGACCCTAAGAAGAAAAACGCCGTAGCTAATCCCAGACTCCAAGCTAAGGTTAGTCTTGAGCAAGCAACATCAAAAAGCACTAACTTCTCTTAGGACTTCATTGCCTTCAGTTATCCAATCTATTTTATATCCCTTCTTCAATTAACCCTTTCAGCACCCTGTACATAAAGTTTACAGCTCTTTTCTTCTGCTTTTTACAGCAGTTCATTTAGTCTTCTTCAGCCTCCTAAAGGTCTATTCGGGGGGACGAGGCAGGGGAGACCACTTCAAAGCGTTGTTTCCACGTTCCCCGATCCATAACACTTGCAGACCAGCGACGGATAAATGTTACAAAATTTGGCAAATTAACCCTGTAGTCCTTAGCGTGACGTACTATATGTTACGGTGAGATGGTCTGAAATTGAAATTTGATCATTTTGTCGTAAGATCATGGTCCTGCTCGTTTCTACCTTTCTGTTGATTTTTTCTCAACTTTCGAACGAGTTTTTGATTATTTTACGATGTAATATATTTTTCTCCATCGGTCATTGTTATTTAAATCTGATCTTGCTTGTGTTTAGCGTGAAATATATGGCATGGGCTCTACAATAAGTTTGAAAAATAATTTTTTATTTGTAACTGCTATTTTATAATTACAACACTCCCTTAGAACGGCTTTTATAGGAATGTAATTGAATTTCACGTTGAATCCATTTATTAGCACTACTGGGTTATTGAATTATTATTTTTATAATACTTATACATTCTTGTTATATATATGTATATGTTGTTTATTCGGCATCTGTCTCCAGCGGTCTTGCTCCTCCTCTCATCGCAATATTTCGCCGGATTCCTCTCCGGCTTCTTCAGGCAATCATTCATCCTTGCTGGTTGGTAAGGGAATGAGCTCGTCAGACAGGAGGAGCAAGACCACTGGAGACAGATGCCGAATAAACAACACATTTAATTCCCAGCGAAGTAGCTTAAAAAATAGCATATATATATATATATATATATATATATATATATATGTTAGGGGAGAGGAAGCCCAGTTATCTGTAAACAAACAAGCTGAGCCTATATAAGGGACCAGCAGGATTAAAGTTATCAGTTATTATCCAGACTTGGAGTTGTTCGTATCTACCCTAGTGTGTACTACCTTTTTTAAAAACATTCTCTCTCTCGAACTCTAGTTAAGTGGTGCCGAAACCCGGGATCGTGACGTGGTAATCGGTAGTGTCAAGTGTATGAGTTCGCGAGCGGGTCGCAGTTCGATCCAGGACCGCCTTAATAGACGAAGGATGGAAGTGACCGACGAAACACAAGCAGCAGCAGCAGCAGCTGCAGCAGCGCAAGCAACAGCAGCGGCAGCCGCGGCGGCGCACGCTACAGCCGCAACGATTGAACTGCTGAAGCTGAAAGCGGCCGTTGCACAAGATATGCGCTCTGCCATCAGTCAGGTGGAAAAATTTAACGGAGATGTGGGCGAACTAGCACATTTCCTGAAGGATGGAGATAGGCTAACAGATGCCATCACAGCAAAGCAAGACGCAGGATGCTTGGATACCAGTGACGTAGCGACGCTGCGAGCAGCGCTAGTAGGCCGAGTCAGACGAAACGTGCTTAACCGCATCCAATGTGACACGGGTACAGATTGGGACACTGTAAAGGCCAGGCTGAAACAAGCTTACGGTGGCGGACGGTGGACAGCAGAAGAAGACCTTATTCGGATGCTCCAAGAAATCAAAACCCCGAGAGAGTCTAATGGTACCTTCGCGAGTAGGCTCCTCACGTGGTACAACAAGATAGTGGACAAAGCAAGCGAAAGAAAAGAAGAGACAGACTCCGCAGCGATACTTATTGTGGTCGAGAACCTAGCGAAGGTACATCTGTCAAAAGAAACAGGAAAACCAGTGGGTGCGGAGATCGAGTTCGTAAAGGCAGCAAGAGCCTTGATGGAAGAACGAGAAAAAGAGTTGGAACCACAGTATACAGGGAGAGAAGATAACGACTGGAACCAGGTCAGAAGGCATCGAAGGAGTGACTACCCACAGGAAAGGGAACGCGGTTACCCACGGCAGCCTCGGGACAGAAACCAGGAGGGGAGATCAGACAACCCGAGGAACAGACGTCCTTCAGGACGGGAGTCACCAAAGCGCAGAGACCGTCGGGAACCAGAGGTCGCTGCTAAAACTTGTTTTGAATGTGGCAGAAGAGGACACATTGCGGCAAGATGTCCCCGTATCAAATGTTTTGAGTGCAGTAATACAGGACACGTCGCACGCCACTGCCCGTACATCAAGAGAAAGGTCCCAGACCGAGGGGAGCCAATGGAAGTGAACTACCAGCAGGTACGGAGACGAATTTTGAAAAGCACGGACACCGAAGAATCCGAACAGGACTCAGACGACGACACCGCGTCCGAACAGGACCAGAAACAGGAGCCACCCAGGGTCGTACGGTCGTACGCATCGATCTTACGGACCAGCCAGGTCGCCAGGAAGAGGCAATGAGGACGGTGCGAGCAGAGAGGCAACCAAGAGAGATATGGTCGAAACAAAAACGGAGGGTTGCCTATTATAAGGGAAGCAGGGGTACGATGGTTGGTCGATACAGGCAGCACTTGTACCCTGATTAGCAAAGAGGCGATGCAGAAGAACCGCAACGAGTGGCGTAATCCAACCGTCGTCGAGTGCAAGTGCAATTTGGTAACGCTGGGGGGCGAATGCGAAGTTCTGGGAGAAGTCGAGTTACCAGTGGATAATTGGGGTTCTAGCGGACAAAACGTTTTAGCGCATGTGGTACCAGTGATGCCTGCAGAGTACAATGGAATCCTTGGCTGCAACGCGCTTGATCAACTCGGCGTGAAAATGAAAACTAAGAGAGGAAGGTGGACTGTGTGCGTAGGGCGCAAACGGTACGGCGGGGTGTTCAGGAAGTCGAAAGGCGTGGAAGTGGGAACTGTGGTAACTCAACACGACACCTTTGAAGACCTAAAGAACGAGTATAAGGATGTCTTCTTTGTGGAAGGAGAAACTCTCGGAGCTACAGGAAAGACAAAGCATGAGATCCATTTGACGACAGACAGGACGGTATGTGTAAAAGATAGACGTTACCCCCAAGCGCTGAAGCAAGTAATTCACGATGAGATCCAAAGCCTCCTGAAACAGGGAATTATTGTACCCAGCACCTCCGGGTTCAACAGCCCGCTGTGGGCAGTGTCAAAAGCGGGAGCGCCAGGGAAATATAGAGTAGTCGTGGACTACCGTCGGGTCAACGATCTCACCACCGAAGAAGGGTATCCATTACCCCGGATGGAAGACATTTTGGACCGGCTAGCGGGAGCTAGCGTTTTCAGCACTCTAGATTTAAAGGCCGGGTACCACCAAATTGAAATGCACCCTAGAGACGCGGAAAAGACGGCCTTCTCATTCGAAAGGGGCCATTATCATTTTACTAGGATGCCGTTCGGACTAAAGAACGCCCCATCCACCTTCCAACGCCTCATGGATGAGTTCCTTCTTGGGTTAGAACCCGGGTTCGTTCAAGGATACATGGACGACCTCCTCGTCTTCAGCAAGTCGAACGCCGAACACCGAGAGCATCTGAAGAGAGTGTTTGACAGACTCCGTACCTTTGGGTTGAGGTTATCGACGGAAAAGACACGCCTGGGTCTGACGAGCGTGACCTTTTTAGGCCATATTATTTCCAAGGAAGGAATCCAACCAGACCCCGCAAAGATTGAAACGCTTGAGAATATAAAGCTACCCAAAGATTCGAAGGAAATAAGGAGACTCCTTGGCGCCGTCAATTACTACAGGAGGTTCGTACCGAATATGGCAGAGAAAATAGCAGAATTGAACGACCTATTAAAAAAGGGCCGCAAAGTAAAAGTGACTCCAACCATGCTACGTAACATGCAAGCTTGTATAGATATGCTCAAGTCTTCGCCTATTCTGACATTTCCAGATTTTACGAAACCGTTTGTTCTCACAACCGACGCCAGTGACAGAGCCGTCGGAGCAGTACTCGAACAGTGCGTAACGAAAGGAGAACAACCTATAGCTTACGCGAGTAGACGACTCACCGGAGCAGAGGAGCGTTATAGTGCCCTAGAGAGGGAACTCCTCGCAATAGTATGGGCCGTGGAGCACTTCAGACCTTACCTGTATGGTCGGGAGTTTATCATCCGGACGGATCACAAGCCACTACAGTGGGTGACCACTCTCCGAGAAACTTCAGCCCGCATAACTCGGTGGAAAGAGAGGCTGGCTCAATACACCTTCAAGGTACACTACACACCAGGCCGGGAAAATGTTGTAGCAGACTGGCTCTCTCGACTTCAACGAATTAACGCCGTAGATACAGCTACCGGAGATGCGAGCTCGTCCCTACGACAGTTCTTTCAAGATTGGACACCCGAAGATGATCAGGCGGAACGGCACAGCAGTTCGGGAACAGAGTCGGCAACCGAGGCAGCCGATGAAGCCGACAGGGAACTGGAAGAATGTAACGAAATCGTTGTAGCAAAAAGGAGGCATATTATCTGGAAGACGGCTACATCCGGATCCCCGCAAATTATGTATGGACGCAGGACGCGGTCTAGCCTTACCTGCACCATTCGAACCATCCCTACAGTCGCGGAAGATACCATCTGTCGACTGCTGGAAGACGCCTCCATCCCAGGCAAAACCACATACCTTTACGTTGGAAACGGGGTTCTTTGGGGTAAAATCGCCAAATTAGCGAGACTCCAGCGCATAGGCCTCGACCGGAAGTTCGTCCGCTGCACAAGCCTGGGGGAAGTAGTGACGGACCCACAAGTTCAGATCGATGTCACGCTCGCCCACCACCAAGGCAAAACCAACCATCGTGGAGCGACCGAGATGCTGGCGGCGTTGAGGAAGAAGTACTTCTGGAAAGACATGTTGAAGACAGTACGCGATGTCGTAGCGCAGTGTGAGGTCTGCAACAAAACGAAGTACGACCGCAGACCACCACAAACGATCCAAGAGGAAACACTAACTCCTACAGGACCACTCCAGGTCCTCCAAGCGGATCTCTTCACGTGGCAGGGAAGGACGTGGGTCACCATCATAGACACTTTTAGCAAAGTAGCCATGGCCATATCCGTCACAGCCAAGAGTGCGGTCGAGGTGTGCCGTGCGCTGCGCAGGTGGGGGCAATGTTACGGGACCCCAGAGCTGCTCGTCGTCGACAGTGGACGTGAGTTCAGGAACGACCAGGTCAAACAGCTTCTCGCGAAGTGGGGCACTAGAGCGCATTTCACCACGCCAGGGAGACCGCAGAGTCATGGAGTCATAGAGCGGCTACACAGCACGCTCAGCGAACACCTGCGCGTCAGTCACACAGAAAAAGGCTTGTCGCCGGAGGAAGCAATGCCAGTGGCCATTGTGGCCTATAATCACTCCATTCATAGTGCCACGGGATTCACTCCTTTCGAAATCCTGTTCGGAACACTAAAGTTGGGAAGGGAAGTCCCCGAAGCAGCAGGAGACCCTGAAACGGTCGCAGTGATTAGACGACTTCAAGCAAATCAGAGACGCGTTAGTCAAACCACCGCTGTTCGGCTTCGAAAAGAAAAGCGCGACCGCGTCCAGCGACACAATTTACACATACAAGAACCTGCAAGGCCACTGCGAATCGGAGACACAGTTTACCGTCGCGTTCCATCCAATCGATCTAAGCAGGAGATCCGTTACGATGGACCATACACCGTAGTCGCCCTGCGCGAACGGAATCTCGTCACAATCCGGACGACGGAACCCCCCTTCCGACAGAAGAACGCACACATGGAACAGTTGAAAGTTCCGTCAAGACCGACGACCGACTCCACGACAGAGGTGATATGTGTGTAGAGTGCCTAACAGTATGTTTTACTTTCTTTCTTTTAATTTTTAAGTTTTCTCTATTTTTTTTTATTATTACCGTTGTTCTGTGCGGGTGCACTATAAGGACAACTTATTGTATATATAGAAGAGATTATATATTTCATTACTTAGTATGTAGGTAGAAGACAATATATATTTATGTCATTATTATGTGAGTCGAAGCCTATATAAATTTCTTATTTATTTATTTGTATTTTTTTTTTCTTTCTCTTTCTTTTGGTTATTTCTTTACTTGTATATAATGGTGTAGAGTTACAATTTGTGGACATTGTATGGTTAGTTGTATATCAATGGGTCTTCCTCTTTTGTTTTGTTTTTTTTGTTGTTGTATGGTATTTAGGAGTTTCTGCCAATTTGACAGAAACTGGGGGGGGGGGGATTGTTAGGGGAGAGGAAGCCCAGTTATCTGTAAACAAACAAGCTGAGCCTATATAAGGGACCAGCAGGATTAAAGTTATCAGTTATTATCCAGACTTGGAGTTGTTCGTATCTACCCTAGTGTGTACTACCTTTTTTAAAAACATTCTCTCTCTCGAACTCTAGTTAAGTTATATATATATATATATATATATATATATATATATATATATATATATATATATATATATATATACACACACATATATATATATATATATATATCCTTTAAACTTCCGTCTACACGTGACTATTCAATTGAAAGAAGATTCTCAAAGAGGCGTTATGTTGAGATTCTTATATTAGCTTTTCGAGATTTTTTAAGACTAGGGAATGCGCAATCAAAATGCAGCAGCAAAACTACCTTTTTTCGCGTTGATAGTGAAAATTGTCCCATTCCATGTTGCTCTGACAATTTTTCGCGATCCAAGAAATTAAGTTTTGAAAAAATTGAAGCAGTGGCACTATAATACGTACATCGTAGTCGTACTTTTGGCAGCAATAAATTTCTTGAAAATTAATAATTATGTCTGTACCTCGGAGGTAAACGACACCATGTCACATATTCGTATTTGTTCAGGACATGGGTATATAAGGGGGGCTGCAGCCCCCCCCCCCCTGAAATTTTGTTTTGTTAATAAAAGTTCATGTAAAAAAAAAAAAAAAAAAAAAACTATAACAGCTAAAAATGTCTTCTACATTTACCCTGGACTACTAGGTGTCCAGAGGACCTTAAAACCTACCATTTTACGCTAAAATATTTAAAATTTTCCCTACACCCGAAATGCCTACCTAGGTGCTTTCAGGGTGTTTGTTTCTCTAATAAGTGGACTGTATTTCTTTTGTTGAGGTCATTGAATGGCTGTCACGGTAATCTGGTACTAATGTAAATCAAAAGCTATGTTGTACTCCCCATTTTTAAGTCATAAATTCATTATTAGTCCAGAAAAAGTAAGAGATGGGGCTCCACTCAAATAGAGACACAGTTCTCTATAAATAATAAATTAGAGACAAATATAGACACAGTTCTCTATAAATAATAAATTAGAGACAAATACAGACACAGTTGTCTATAAATAATAAATTAGAGACAAATCCAGACACAGTTCTCTATAAATAATAAATTAGAGACAAATACAGACACAGTTCTCTATAAATAATAAATTAGAGACAAATATAGACACAGTTCTCTATAAATAATAAATTAGAGACAAATATAGACACAGTTCTCTATAAATAATAAATTAGAGACAAATATATACACAGTTCTCTATAAATAATAAATTAGAGACAAATATATACACAGTTCTCTATAAATAATAAATTCATCCTGCTCGGACGGTAGACCGAGTCTTACGGATCACACACAAAAATCACTGAACTTACAGAATATACACTTCTCTCTTGGAGTCTCTGAATACACTGCACCCGGATCACATCCGTTCGGGCTCAAGCTCCGCCATAGAGGTCGCACCATGGAGGTACGATTTACACAGTACCAAACAACGGGGATAGGACATAGTGCCCCATACAATTATATGGATTGAAAATGTACATTTAGAACATGTTGTTAAGTCAAAAAAGTCTGACTCGCAGGAACTGCGTCATCTTAACGTGGTTCCGTACATCTCGAAGAAATGGAATACATTAGCATCACAAATCACAGGAAACTGACGTAGCCAACTTACACAGAAGCAGACAATTCTTAATCCTCATTTTTCAGGAAGGCTGTATAAGTCAATACAATTATGTACTGAAAACGTACTTACTCTTCGACTACTGCTCAGAAGGCTCTATTCCAAACAACCAAAAATTAGTTGTCATTTTAACTATCTTGTTTTACTAGCAAATTCATTTTACTGTTGTAATCAACTGTAAATATGAGCTTCATGGCGAATAAAATTCCATTCTGTCGTAGGTTAAATCTTTCTATAAATAAGAAATAAGGATAACTATAGTTGTAGGCTATGAGGAAGGTTATATAGATAGGAGAATTAAAAACAAACTTATGTATACGCCATCATGATTACCACAGCCAATCCAAGCTTATTACCAATACCTTTCACTGTTTCTTGGCTTATTTTACTAAAATACTAATTTTACTGATAAATGCAATTTAAAAAAATGAAACAATCAATTAAAAAGTGAGTTAAACAAAGACAAAAACCCTTTCAAAACAAACGCTTTCAAGTTTTAAGCGCTTATATCTCTGTTTGACATTGCCCCATCGAATATTGCTTTAGAACCTTTTTTGTAGAGAATTTAGTAAGCGTAGAATTGCGTCGTAAGGTCAACCTCATAAGAGGGTATCCTCCCTTTGGAGGGAGGAACCACGCTAAAATGGACATGGTGTCCTTAACCTCCGGGGTACAAATATTTAGGTTCAGAAAAACTTTGGAACATTTACACTCATTATTTTCAAACGCTTTCCATCCTGAGGCGTTACTTTAGGATAAAGAAAATACGAAAGGGTGGGTATCCCGAAGGGATGACATCCCGACACAGGATAAGATACAGGTCCAGACAGGATGATACAGGCCTGGTGTATCCCTGTAGATTAACGGGCTATAAGCAGGTCCTATAAATCAGGAGGTAGTCCACCCCTAGGGGTCACCACTTTTCAAGGATTTACTTGCCAACTTATTGATCGCATTTCTCTCCTGTAGCGGGTATTGTCTTTATTTCTCCGGTCCTTCTTATACCTAGCAGTCAAAGGAGTGGGACTAGAATACATCCTAGGTGGGATGACGAGTATTAACCTGTAAATGGGACGTCTGGAAGGATGTGGAAGAACATGATTTACAAGAAGGTGGAGTCCTTTCAGATTTTATTATTTAGACCAAAACAAGAATAAACACTGCACGTATGAGAGATTGTTGTATACTGGAAACAGCTAAGCGGAGCGACTGCCGGTTATCTAGATCGGATCCGATCCCATCCGATACCCACTCCCCCCTCAACGTCGGAAGCAAAATAAACATCAAAACCTAAACGCAGGTGCCTGCAGTGGTTCTGTATTTCCGATCCGATCCGATCCTATGACTCCCGTTTAATGGCCGTTTAAACATGTTTGTCTCCAGACGGATATCGGACATCCGAGGTTTCATACGATGAATGAAAGAGTTTTTTACACGGCCCATATGACGAATTATATCAGAGATGTACGATGCTGGCTCTCAAAATGGTTGATCGAAGCTTTGTTAATCGAAAATGAACAAAAAATAATAGCTGCGATAGTGAAAGACTAAGGTTTTGTAATACAAAATCTATTTATAAGTCTAGAGTTCAATTCAATCATAACCGAGAAGTTAAATCTGAACTCTTGGAAAACTAGTTCATCTTAAATATAAGGATTTCTAAATAATATTCTTCTCAATTATCGCGAACTGCTTCATTGTAAGTTTGGGGTCCTTAAATTTCTCTGGTCAAACAAAAATAGAACTCATTTTATCAACAATTGGTAGTTGTTAAGTTACGATTCCTCCAAAGTAGTGTGCAGCACAATTTGTACAGAACTTAAGCAGTGCACGTACTAACCATCTTCACTTATAGTCACTGTCTCAACCGGCAAAGCTGTGTGTAACTTTTGTTGGCGCACATTGCAGCACACTTGTTCACTCGAGCACATGACGAAGTGTTGGGCTTTCAGTTGTTAATTTGGACGCGCAGGAAGAGGTATTATCTGCTTAGGAAGAAACGAACAGCAAAACCGCGATGTTAGGTGAGGTTTTTTTTTTTCAAACGACGTTATTATGAAACGAATACATAATGAACTACGACTCTGCACCTGCTCTTTACAATATTCGATGCATCTCTCTTGCCATTATGCATTCATCCTAAGCACAAGGAGATATGGAACTTACAAAGACACCTATGGTCTTTCCTGCTTAACCGACGAAATTTAGTGACGCATGAATAATTTAAACTTTGCTTTAATAAATTACAGTTTTGCGGGTATTTGGATATGCTAGATGTAAAGTTGCAACTGAACGATAAAAGGCACCCTTTGTTTAGAAATGCGGGTACTTTGGAGTTTTATAGCGCAGGTCATAAACTGAAGACTGGAGGTTTCGATGCCCCATTCGTAGGGCGAGAAAGCCATGTTCGTATAGAGACCTTCGTTTAAAGAGATTGGCAGTGCTAAAGTAGTTATGATTGATTCGACCTTATCCAGAAAAGATCAATCAACGCACCCTAGCGGTAGAAACATGAATTATGTAGAGGGTTTCGGGCCATTCTTGGCACAATGGATATGTATTCATCGGCCATCGCACCCTCCTTTCATACGACTCGATAAAGGACATTGGCATTTGGCGTTAAGGGTTTGGAGTGATCGCTAGACAGATGTGACTATCGTCACCAAGGCAATCAGCACAAAATCCAAATTCATAAGCTATAATATATACAATACGACCTCGGTAGACCAAATCAGAGGGCAACCAGGACACAGTGCAAATCAAATTTTATTAACTATTTCCATTTAGAGGCACCGGGGGAAGTCGGATCACCTCCGACTTATAACTATAAAATATAGTTTTATTAAATGTATTACTGAACCCCGATAATCTACACGATAATCTCAATATCAGCGGTCGACCATCCACTCACGATGAACAAATATTTTGGTAACAATTAAAAATAAATAAATGAAATAACAGTTCTGACAACATTTATAATTTTTAATTCCGAAATTCGGGCGAAAGAAAATCGAAGCGCCTACGGATGTGCGGTTATAGACCGCATATCCGTAGCCAGCGGATAAGGGTAACTCGACTGTTGTGATGAAGAAGGAAGATTACATGAAGAAAATGGAGGAGCTACTGGATGATAAGACATATGTACCGCTCAATGGCGACCCGACTAAAGAGATAAACAATAAAATCATTAAAACATTTAAAGAATGCACAGCGATTAAAGAAAAATTCCCAAGACTAATAAAATCCGACCCAGTGCCTCCAAGAATTTACGGTTTGCCAAAGATACATAAAGAAGATATTCCACTAAGGCCAATTGTTAACTCCATTGGCTCGCCGTCATATGGTATTGCGCAATATATTGCCAAGAAGCTCAAGCCACACTTAGGGACGACAGAATATCATATAAAAGATTCAAGAGAAGATCAAGACTATTAAAATAACGAAGGAAGAGTTGTTGGTAAGTTTTGATGTGAAGGTCTTGTTTACCATGGTCCCATTGGAAGAAACACTGCAGCTAATGAAGAAGTTTTTGAACGACGAAGAAATGAAATTGGCGCAACTCTGTTTAAAATCTACTTACTTCTTGTTTAATGGAAAATATTATAAACAGATTGAAGGCGCTAGCATGGGTTCACCACTCAGCCCAGTGGCAGCAGAAATATACATGGAGGAGTTTGAGAAGGCAGCTATAGAAACTGCGGAGTGGAAACCAAGGTTCAGATATGGTGACGACACGTTCGTGATTTGGCCTCACGGAAAAGAGACATTAAAACGCTTTTTCGAGCACATTAACAAGATTCACAACAACATCAAGTTCACCATGGAAATTGAAGAAGATGGGGTATTGCCGTTCCTAGATGTGAAAGTAGAGAAGATTGAAAACCGTCTAGAACATTCGGTTTACAGAAAACCGACTCACACAGACAGATACCTAAACGCAGCTTCTCATCACCACCCAGCCCAGAAGAACACTTTGATCACTACCCTCATGACCAGAGCCATCAGGATTTCTCAACCAAACCATCTCAGAAAAGAAGAGAGACACCTAAAGTCAGCTCTAAGAAAAAACGGGTACACGGACGAAACTATAAAAAGGCAAACCACCAAAGCAAAAAGAAATGCAAAGTCGACAGAAAAGGGAATGCAAAAAGACCCAAACGAGAAAAAAGTAATCATTCCCTATGTTAAAGGTACTACAGAGAAGATTACAAAGTTTCTAAAGAAACATAACATAAAAACAGTGTACACCACTGACTGCAAGTTAAGTCAAATAATAAATAACCCCAAAGATAATTTACAGTTAAGATCACCAGGTGTCTACAGTATCCCATGCTCCTGCGGAAAAGAATACATTGGACAGACAGGAAGATTGGTGTGCACTAGAATAACAGAACATATGAAGACGGTTAAGAATGGCAACATTGAAAAATCGGCGGTAGCAGAACATTTTTATAACACTAATCATGCTTTCCAGTTCGACCAAGTAAGCATTCTGGCGAAAATAGAAAATTATCAAGAACGTATCATAAGGGAAGCTATAGAAATAGTACGATGCCCTGAAAATATCAACAAAGAAGATGGGTACAAGCTCAGCAAATTATGGCATCCGGTAATTAAAATTAGAGAAAAAAGAAAAAACGAAATTCAGCCAATCAATGATCCAGATGGAACCGACCAACCAGAATCAAGCAAGACCGGGACCAACCAATCAGGGACATGGAAGAGCAGACTAGGCCCGCGGATGAATACAAAGAGAGGTATTTATAGGAGGTATTTTTAGAAGAACTAGAAGAACATCCTCATTCTCAGACTAAGCCCTGAGGAAGCTGGCAGTATGACTAGCGAAACGTCGGCAAAGAAGTTTCTGACACGGTCAATACCAGAAGACTATAATATTTGTAATGACTCG
Source organism: Gonocerus acuteangulatus (assembly GCA_946811695.1). Taxonomy (NCBI): domain Eukaryota; kingdom Metazoa; phylum Arthropoda; class Insecta; order Hemiptera; family Coreidae; genus Gonocerus; species Gonocerus acuteangulatus. The sequence continues at coordinate 122,769,812 of OX328124.1, forward strand.
GACCGTGGAAGCCTAAGAGTTAAATTTCATAAAGTTTTTTTTTCCAATTGGAAATCCAATGAAACCATTTTCAATGCCATAAAAGGAAATGGGGTTTCCCCGTGTTCTAGTGGCTGACGCCTTAGATTCTCATTCGGAAGATAGTGGGTTCGAGTCCCACCAGCGGCAGGAACCCATCGCTGCAAAAAATAAAAAATAAATAAGGAATAGCGCAAACCTAACATAGTACCACGACTCAGACCTTTGGAAAAATTAAGCTTATAATAATATTTGTGACCTTGTCCATAATGCTCAACTCACAGTTATACTTTTAGGAGAAACCACAGCAAACCATTCTAATACTTGTACGGTTTAATGCTGCACTACAGCAAGCGGTGTTATCACTGAGAACAGAATGGACACAGTATGTTGCTGTACCGACAAGACATTGAATTTGTGAAGTCCTTGCTAGATGTAGGAGGAACACAAAGAGTAGGAGAGAGTTCTGGATGATGTCAACAGACAAACCTCCTAATTATGTCTATTGGTCCAGCAAACAAAGAGGGGAACCAACCCTAGGCCTCCTGGGTCCTTTCTTGTTACCTCTCTCTACTGGTTGCCTCTCTCTGCAGGTTATTTCTCTCTGCTGGTTACCTCTCACTGCTGGTTACCTCTCTCTCTGTTGGTTACCTCTCTCTCTGTTGGTTACCTGTCTCTCCTGGTTACCCCGCTCTGCTGGTTACATCTGTCTTTCTGGTTACGTCTCTCAGCTGGTTACATCTGTCTTTCTGGTTACCTTTCTCAGCTGGTTACTCCCCTCTGCTGGTTACATCTGCCTTCCTGGTTACCTCTCCCTGCTGGTTACATCTGTCTTTCTGGTTACCTCTATCAGCTGGTTAGCTCTATCTGCTGGTTACCTCTCTATGCTGGTTACATCTGTCTTTCTGGTTACATCTCTCAACTGGTTACATCTGTCTTTCTGGTTACATCTGTCTTTCTGGTTACCTCTACCTGCTGGTTACCTCTCTCTGCTGGTTACATCTGTCTTTCTGGTTACCTCTCTCAGCTGGTTACCTCTATCTGCTAGTTACCTCTCTCTGCTGGTTACGTCTCTCAGCTGGTTACCTCTATCTGCTGGTTACCTCTCTCTGCTGGTTACATCTGTCTTTCTGGTTACCTCTCTCAGCTGGTTACCTCTATCTGCTGGTTACCTCTCTCTGCTGGTTACATATGTCTTTCTGGTTACCTCTCTCAGCTGGTTACCTCTATCTGCTGGTTGCCTGTCTCTGCTGGTTACATCTGTCTTTCTGGTTACCTCTCTCAGCTGGTTACCTTTATCGGCTGGTTACCTCTCTCTGCTTGTTACATCTGTCTTTCTGGTTACCTCTTTCTGCTGGTTACATCTGTCTTTCTGGTTACCTCTCTCAGCTGGTTCCCTCTCTGTGCTTTCTACCTAGCCATGCCATCTGTCTCTTCTGTTACCGTAAACTCCCCACATTTCTCGAAAACAGATTAGGAATTATGAGTACATTACCACGTATAATATATTTAGCCCTTGAAACAAAAGTAAATGTTATATTGTATATATTACAATAGAAAATTTAAATGACTTTTATATTTGTTTCTATTAAAACGTTATTAAGTAAATTTAATTATGAGGAAGATATTGAATAAGTCCCCCTTGAAAAGGTTGGCAAGACTGAGGAAAATAAGACTATTAGATTTTTAAGACTATCTCCTTGGAATTAAGGAGCTCCGGCTGGGGCCAGGTAATTGGCAGCACTGATAGCCTCCTTTTATTTACCACATTTTATCAATTTATCTCTTCCTCAGAGCAATGGCGAATTTTAGGAATTTAAACATTCGGATTTTCTGTTTTCGCTTGTCGGGTGGTATCAACTCAGTCATATGCTTACTATATATACTATTTGTTCATATTGCCTACTTAATTCGCTGTATTTTGCCCGACATGTTTCGTGCCTTTGTGTCGCACCTCTTCAGGTGCTTTCCTTATAAGAAAGTCCTCTCGTCATGTATACTAGCTTCTGGCTGACGCAAGCTAGACAACATGACGAGCGGTCTACACAAAACATTTCGAACTACATGTACGAAACATGTTGGGCAATATATAACAAATTTAGTAGTCAATGAGAAGAATGGTGTGAAGATATATATATATATATATATATATATATATATATATATATATATATATATATATATATATACATATACAGGGGGCGAGGTTAGCTCAGTGGTAGAGCACTGGACTACTAAGTTGGAGGACCTGAGTTCAAATCCCGAGCAAGCACTAAAGATTTTTTCTTCTAGTGTCTTCGTTAATGGGTTGAATTCGGCCTCCCTGACCGTCCCTAGGCCAACCCGGCCTTTAATTAATGTAATAATGGGTACCTTGGGTGCTAATGACTCTAGCAGTCGAAGCACCCAAGGGGAAAATCAGGCGGCCGGAGCATAGTACTGACCACACTATCTCCCTTGTGTTCCGTATGGTCATGAATCAGATACCTCTATAGTATCTGCCCCTCAGGGCCCTCTTGGCCTGTTACGGGACTGATACAGGGTGTAACGTATATGGTGACGAATACTTAATGGTCCTTTGGGCCTAAGGGTCGATTCCCTACAGTGAAGGAGGAAATTTAAATTTTGTGTTTTTTTTTAGGTTAACCACGTTTTTCGTTGAATAGAAAGCAATGAATAAATAACTGTTTAAGATATGTAATTCCCAATTGCAGTATCGTAAACTAGACAACATTTATTTGAAGAACAATTAGACTTTGTCAGTTATTAAACCAGTGAAGGGGGCTAAAATGCAATTTAACATTATTGAGGCAGAAGTGCTTGGAGCAGCCGATTCTGTGCTTGGAGTAGCCGATTCTGTGCTTGGAGCAGACGATTCTGTGCTTGGAGCAGCCGATTCTGTGCTTGGAGCAGCCGATTCTGTGCTTGGAGCAGCCGATTCTGTGCTTGGAGCAGCCGATTCTGTGCTTGGAGTAGCCGATTCTGTGCTTGGAGCAGACGATTCTGTGCTTGGAGCAGCCGATTCCGTGCTTGGAGCAGCCGATTCTGTGCTTGGAGCAGCCGATTCTGTGCTTGTTCGGGCGAGAGAATGTCTTTCTTCCAAAATAAGAAGGTTGCAAGTTTAAACTGCGTTTTAGCCTCCTTTCAGTGGTTTTATAATTGACAAAATCTACTTGTTCTTCAAGTAAAGTTTGTCTAGTTTACGATGCTGCAATTGAGAATTACATATCTTAAACAGTTATTTATTTATTTATTTTTTTTTTACGGCGCATCTACATCTAGGTCATTAGCGCCGACATCCATAATTATAAACTAATTATTTGGAGAATCACTTGATTGAATAACAGTAGTATATGTTCACTAATAAAAAACTAAAACAGTCAGCTGTTTGGCCCTGGTTGCTAGTGACGCTTGCTAATTTTCAGTGGTTCTTTTTTTCAATTTTAAGTGGTTTTTTCTTTAAATTTCTTTTAATATTTATTAAGAATAGTTTCATTTAAGTGTTCAGATCAAGTTTATGTAGTTTTTTCACCTAGTAATAGCCTATGAGGGAAGATATTTAATATTGAAGTTTGCTAACCTGAAGCTAGAGGAGGAGCCAGCTCCATTGTTGGGACAGGAGGCTGCCTTCAATTGTTTCTTCACTCAGGGAGTAGACTTTGCATTATAAACAATTCTTTTTCTTTTTATATTTATTGTTTTTTCTTGTATTTATATTTAATTTATTTTAGTATTGTTAATATAAAGTACATCTTACTCCATGGATATGGAAAATAATATAATTATAGAACCTAAACCCCCGGATCCCGGGGTTTCTTCAATAAATAGCTTTAAATTTGAGTTACCACCCGGTCGGTGGACAAAAAAATTTCTTGTTATGACCTTAGCCCCTAATAGAGAAAAGAAAACCTTTCGCGATTTCAGCCCTTTTAAAATTTGTAGATTCATTAAAAGTTTTGGTCCTCAAATAAATGTTAAATTTTTGAAATCAGGTATAATAATTTTAGAAATTTCAAACGAAAAAGATTTTATTAATCTGGGAAAAATTAAATCTTATGAAAATTATAATATACAATTCTCCTTACACAGATCACTAAATTTTTCCAAAGGAGTCATCACTTGCGATGAATTCCTTCATTGTACAGAAGATGAGCTTAAGGAAGAATTAGCCAAACAAAATGTAGTCGAAGTTAAGAGAATATTCAAAACTATAAACGGATCAAAAATTCCAACTCCATCTATCATTCTGACATTTAATCGGTGTGATCTACCTGAAAAGATAGTTTTAGATTTTTTAAGTGTGCGAGTCATTCCGTATTATAGACCTCTAATATGTTTTAATTGTTATGGATATCGGCATGGAAGACGTCAGTGCAGAGAACCAGTTTCCCTGTGCGGTCGATGTGGATTAGCAAAGCACGAGGGAGAATGTGAGGCGAAGTGCCTCCATTGTACGGGTCCCCATCCGGCCTGGTTTTCCTCGTGTCCGATATATAAAAAGGAAAAACAGATAGAGGAATATAGAAGAAAGCATAAAGTATCCTATTTCCAAGCAGATAAATCCCTCCAGCCTAGAGTACAGGTTCATCCTAGTACCTCTCATAGTTACTCGGAGGTCGCCTCAGCATTACCAACTAAAAATATACTCCTAGAACAATTCGAAAAACTGACATGTCTAGTACAATCTCTTGCTGAAAAAATTAATTTTTTAGAATCATCAATAGGTAATAAATCTCCCCAATTAGTTAAAAATAAAACTGAAAATAAAAATAAATCTAAAATTCCTTCTAACCAAAAATTATCAAACACTTTGGAAATATCAATAATTCCCGACCCTAAACAGAATATTTCTCAATCAAGCCAACTACCCCTTCCGAAAATAGGAGATAAAAGGACTAGACCTCCTTCCCAGAATTCTACTCCTTCGTCATGTGGCTCTCCAACATCCTCTCGTGAGGATGACGGGGATTCGAATCCCAAAATTCGTAATAAATACAAAAACAAAACAACAAAAAAATGAACATCGCCATTATAATAATTATTTATTTATTTATTAAACAAAAACACATGGTTATGTCTTTTCAATCTCCAACATCAGTTCAATGTGTTTTTCCTTTTCCTTACACAATAATGCTAAATATGTACTCCCAAATACTTACTACTATTTCGTCTCTAGAACTCTTTCCCAACAATTTATTTTTACAAGCACATAATACAATAGTCATATTAGAGTTAACATATTTTGTTTATAAAAATGTACTTGAAATAACTTCCTATATAAATTTATTAATGAACATAATTCGAAATAATTACTTCAATATTAAATCATCATCATCTTTTATTCTTATCATCATAAAAATTTTAAATCTCCAAAGCTTTGCTATTTTAGCTAAATCGCGTATAAATATTGATTTTCACATTTTTCCGCGATTTTCAGAAAATACATTTATATTAAACTCTTCCAAGCACACTCCATGACCATTCTGCAATGGAACATTAATGGTTTAAATTATCATAAAGCAGATCTATTATCAATATTAAAGGAAAAATGTTGTCCGTTAATTTGTCTGCAGGAGACGCATCTGAAGGAAGATAGCAATTTCCATCTTAGTGGGTTTAGTCAATTCCGAAAAGATTATTGTCATGGACTTATTGCTAGTGGTGGTGTTAGTGTGTTAGTCAGTCATGATATTCCTTGCACTGAGGTTCCATTAGTGTCGGATTTGCAAGTTGTGGCTGTACGGATATACTCTCACCAGTCATTCACATTATGCTCCATTTATTTACCTCCAGGACAACCTTTTAATGAGAACCAATTAACAGATCTTGTTGCTCAACTTCCATCTCCACTTTTCTTACTTGGGGACTTTAACAGTCATAGTGGTGTTTGGTTTTCAGATACAACAGATACCAGAGGGCGTATTGTTGAGTCTTTTCTTAACTCATCTCAATTAGGTGTCTTGAATGATTCTTCGCCGACCCATCTTTGCAGCTCTACAGGAACTCTATCTTCCATCGACCTTTCGTTAGTTAGCCCTGTCCTTCTTCCTAGATGCACTTGGTCCACCATGGACGACCTTTATGGGTCGGACCATTTTCCAATTCTAATCAATTTTCTGGGAAGACATTCCTCTCCCCAGTTGCGTTTACCCCGCTGGAAGTTGAATGAAGCCGATTGGGACAAATACAAAACCAATACCGATCTTACTCATTTAAATATGAATAGCGCCTGTATAAACACTTTAACAAACGAAATTAATAGCCTAATATTATCCTCAGCTGAGATGGCCATTCCAAAAACAAAACCTCATAGTAGTAGAGTCCTAGTTCCATGGTGGAACGAAGATTGTGCTTCTGCTGTTAAGAAAAGGAAAAAATGTCTTAGTAAATTTAAGAAACATCCGTGTTCTATGCATTTAGAAGAATACATTAACAGCAGAAAACAAGCAAGGTTTATAATTAGGACACGAAAGAGAGATTGCTGGAGAGATTTCGTCTCTAATATTAATGTACACACGCCCCCCACAGAAATTTGGAATACAGTCAGAAAAATAATAGGCCGTTACAAAAGTAGCAAACATCCTCTCAATCATATAAAAACACCAACCGAAATTCTAACAGATCCTCTCCAAATAGCCAACCATCTCGGCCGATTTTATGAAACCATTTCCTCCGATTCAAATTACAGTCCACAGTTCCTTCAGATCAAGCAAGCAAAAGAATCACAACCAATATATATACACAAAGATCCTCTTGACCCTTTAAATCTCCCCATTTCGTACATAGAACTTGAAGAAGCCCTCAAAACTCGCAAAGAGTCCTCTCCCGGTCCGGATAATATTTGCATTGGAATGATAAAACATCTAACACTGGAAAATAAAATCATTATATTAAAATATTTTAATAAAATTTTTCAGACCGGTATAATTCCCGAGCTATGGACCAAATCAATTTCGATTCCGATCCCCAAAAAGAACCAACCCCCTTTCCTTGCATCGAGTTACAGAGTAATTTCATTAACGAGTTCCCTGTGCAAACTATTTGAAAAAATAATAGTCAATCGCCTGCACTGGTATTTGGAAAGGAAAGGTTTGCAGGCTAAGTGGCAGAGTGGTTTTCGACGAGGTAGAAGCACGCGGGACAACTTGGTAAAGCTTGAGGTAGAAATTAGAGAAGCTTTTAGGAAAAAGAGAAAACTTTTAGCTGTTTTTGTGGACATTAAAAATGCGTTTGACACTGTTTGGAGAAGATATATTTTAGATTGTTTGAACGAAATCGGAATACGTGGTTATATTCTAATATTTATCCAGAATTTTTTAAGAAACCGATCATATCAAATTCGAAACGGAACAGTACTGTCTGAAGAATTTATTCAAGCAAACGGTGTACCGCAGGGAAGCGTCATGAGTCCTCTTCTCTTCTCCGTCGCTATCAATCATGTCCTACAGATCATAGAACCTCCGGTAGAAGGTATGCTCTATGCTGATGATCTCGTTTTATATTCATCTGATCGAAGCACAGAAAATCTTCAGAATAAAATGCAGTCTGCTTTAAATGCAATAAATGAATGGTTCAATGAGCATGGGTTTGAGATCTCCTCTACAAAGACCGTATCCGTCTTGTTTGCCCCTCGTAAAGTCGACAATCCACCTTCACTCTACATAAATAACATTTTAATTAAGTTTAATCAAAATGCTGAATTTTTGGGCCTCATCTTTGACCGTAATCTAAATTGGTGCTTCCATCTAAAAACTTTAAAAAATAAATGTTTTCAGTCATTAAACATACTTAAAATGTTAGCAAATACCTCTTGGGGTGGTGACCGCACAAGTATGCTCATGCTTTATCGAAGCCTTATCAGATCCAAGTTAGACTATGGATGCATGGCCTATGGCTCTGCCTCTCCGAAAACTCTACAAATGTTAGATACAATTCACCATTCTGGCATTAGAATTGCTACCGGAGCTTTCCGTTCCAGCCCTGTACTTAGTCTCTACGCGGAATCTGGAGAACATCCCCTTGAAACACGCAGAAATCAGCTTTCTCTGAATTATTTTGTATCCATAAAAGCCAATCCCTCCCATCCACTTAATGAATGTTTTTCGGACCTCAATAGTATACAAAATTATTCGAATAGAAGAAAACCTTTCACAACAAGAATCCACGATCTTTTTGAAAGCCTACATCTGGCAGATAGCTCTTCCATCCTACCAGAATGTCTTTATTCTGAAGCACCCTGGACTCTGCCACCTATCAGACTGAATCTTACCTTAACTAAATTTCTCAAGAAGCACACGATTAAACAAATCTTTTCTCATGAATATAACAAGATCCGCAGCGAGATGCCATTCTCTTCTATAGTTTTTACCGACGGATCTAAAAGCGATGATGGTGTTGGTGCAGCATTTTTGTCCGACAGTGGTTCAGGAATGTTCTCTTTACCTCCTGAAGCATCCATCTTCACCGCGGAACTAGTTGCCATATCCAAAGCTCTCCATACAGTAACTACTCCAAATTCTCAATTAGCAGTTTTCTCCGATTCCCTTTCCGCCCTTCTAGGATTAAAAAATTCCCAATCTAGGCACCCAGTAGTTTTAGATATATTCACTTCTCTAGCATCTCTCAATAAAAATAAATGCTCCGTTACATTCTGCTGGATTCCCAGTCACTCCGGCATAAAAAGAAATGAGGAAGTCGACCTTTTAGCAAAGAGGGCCATTAAGGAAGGGGTTCGTGTTTCCAGCATGACATCAAATGATTTTGCAATATCCATAAAACGGAAAACATGGGGACCATGGGAAGAAAAATGGTTTTTAACAACTGAAAATAAATTAAGGCAACTTAAATCTAGTGTTCAATCGTGGAGGTCATCGGTGCGCCGAACGAGAAGGGAGGAAGTTGTTATAACCCGTCTTCGTATAGGCCACACGAAAGTTACTCACTCATATCTGATGTCAAAAGGTGATCCACCGATGTGTGAAGTTTGTGGGACAGTAATAACAGTAAAACATATTCTTCTAGATTGCCAATCCTACGCCATGGAAAGACAAAAAAATCAACTAGGGACAACAATTGATGATATTCTAGGCGATGATTCGACAAATTTAACAAAATTAATAAACTTCCTTAAATCAACAGGTTTATTCAATAAATTATAGCTTTAGTAATTTGGATCTCAATATAAAATTAGTTTGAATGAGGAGCGATTCGGGGTGGGGGTGTGCTGGCGTCCGGAGCCTTGCATCGGCCTCTAGACCAGAACGGTCCCAGCCATGGTGGGATGTGGTGGGTACTAAGGAAGCCATGCTATGTAAACCCAGCACATCCCACGACTCATGCCTGTAAGAGTCACATCATAGACTCCAAGAGAGAGCTAGTGCTGGGTCCTCGGGCTGTCCTCTGCTCCTCTACTTCGGATCGTTCTTCTCACCTCACTTTATTAATTTTTTTTATTTTTTCTCCCTAAACAACAAATAAAATATAGTATATTCAATTGACTCCTTAATGAATACCATTTAAAATGCATATTTTTTTTTTTTTTTTTTTAATAATCTAGTTCTGTAAATGTGAAACAGCAATATCTGCTATCTTTCTTCGGTGAGGTGCAGCTTCTCTCCCTATCCGTGGCCTGGGTTCCGCCGGGTTCGGTCCTGCCGTGACATCGCTGTACTCTCTGGACTGTCACAGTCCCGGGCTCTGGAGATTGTGGACGCCCTCCCGGGGGAGGGGGCGAGCACAACTCCCATTAGAGCCTTGCATGGTTAAGTTTCCCCTGTTAAAGCATTTTTACAAGGAGAGCAGTGCAGCGGTGTCGCGGTGGTTCTGGGCTCGGACGGTGCCCTTTCCGCGGTGTGGGCTGGAGGCTTATAGATTGTTTTTGTTTTGTTTAATTTTTCTTTTTTCCTTTTTCTTCTTTAATTCAATTATTCATTTTCTATATAATAAAATTAAAAAATGTAATTAAGATTTATTTAAATGGTTCCTTCCTTTCGTTGGGTGCCCATGACCTCCCGCGGTTGAATACACCCTTCAGAACGATAAAAAAAAAAAAAAAAAAAAAACTAAAAATGAAAAAAAATATCAGTACGATGATGTACGGAGCTCAATTAAAAGATTGAATAGTTTAAACGAAATGTAACCCGTCGAATCAAATACTATTTACAGCGTTGTGTTTACTTTGGAATTCGCCTGCTAAAATCAAAACAACCTCGAATACGGTTCCAAGAACTACTTCCCTATACACTAAATACAATAGTTTCATCAATTTCGAACATGAGTTTTTTCCACCTAGATTGGGGTCATTCGTCCCACTGTGCGGCGGTGGGGATCAAACCCATCATCTCCCGCTTATGAATCTAAGGCGCTAGCCACTAGACCACGGGAGACCCCGTTATTCAGTTATTGTTTTCTATTCAACGAAAAACGTGGTTAACCTAAAAAAACACAAAATTTAAAATTCGTCCCTTCCGGTTGGGAATTTACCCTTAGCCCAAAGGACCATTTGTGTTCTAGTCCGAGAGCCAGCAACGCACTTTTCATGAAGTGTTTTATGCACCCTGAAATTTTGCAATAATATACTTCTTAGGTAGATAAGAAGGTACATATGTGTTTCCTGGACATACCTTGGTGCACCAGGTACTGCACGTAGGGGAAAGGTGCAAAAAAATATTGCCCGAAAATAGAGTTTTATTTAGAAGGCAACTATCTTTAATGTAAAATTAAGACAATTTTACAATGAATAATAAATATGGCAGACACATTGAAGGGGTATACCACGTAAAAAAAAATTAATTGTTTTTATGCTAATATTAAATGAGAGTTTTATTTTCGCTGCCATTAAAACCGGAACAGCTGTACAAGATCATGTGAGCACAGAAAACAACCAACACTGCGCAGTCGTGTCATACACTCTTACGGTTACGCGCAGTGTATTCCAGTCTATCATAAGCAACATTTATTTTCATGTGTCCTGATAATTAAACCCCACAAAAGTGTCTGCCCTTTTGCAATTATTTTCAAATATGTTTATAGAAGACGCTGTTTAAATCGCAGCGTGAATAAACCACTTCATTAATTATTAAAAATAAAAACTAGGTACTTAGTTTTTTTTTATTATTATCATTTTAATCCCCTTAAAAGTGCCTGCCTTATTTATTATTAATTTTAAAATTGCCTTAATTTGCCATTTATTTCATTAATAATAGTTGGCTTCTGAATAAAACTCTACTTTTAGGCAATATTGTTTTGCACCTTTCCCCTATGCGCAGTACCTGGTGCACCAAGGTATGTTCAGGAAACACATACATACCTTCTTATCTACCTAAGAGGTATATTATAGCAAAATTTCAGGGTGCATAAAACACTTCATGAGAAGTGCGTTGCTGGCTCTCGGTCTATTCTATTTGGTGTTTACTATCGCCTCCTTAAGTATTCGTCACCACTTACGTTACACCCTGTATATATATATATATATATATATATATACATATATATATATATATATATATATATATATATATATATATATTTCAACGGGGGTCATTTTCGATTTGATAGATAACCTCAATTGCTGAATTCCTTCAATAATGCAACCTCAAAAGCTAAATATTGATTGAATTACCAATTGTCAACCAATATTTCTATGATAATATGGTTTCTCTATTTAAAGGATTTTTTTTTAAAATTCATTTATTTATGAGCACTAGCAACGAAGGCGACTCGCTCAAACAAATATACAGATACATTTCCAGTTGTAATTAAACAAACACATTGTGAACTCTATTCACAACTCGATATGCCTGTTCATAGAGTATCAAATTAGGCCTGTTTACAATGTCAGCGTGAAAGAAGTGGAATAAGAAGTTCAGCAAATACTGGGAATAAGGGATAGACAAGATTTGATAATGAACATAATTACTAAACTAGGTAAGAATCAGGAAAAAGAGAAAAGCAGTAACTCTTGAGGGGAGACAAAAAAAATAAAAAAAGATTAGTAAATAAACAGAACAAAAAAAAAGAGGGAAAAATAATAATATAAGAAAAGATAATTAAAAAATAAATAATAATAATTCCCCCCCCCCTTTCTTTTCTTTTCTTTATCTTTCTTTTTTAATTAGATATTAGGCCAAAAGTCAGATTAAAAATAGTCTGTTGATCGTTTGTGTATTAAAATTGATTCCGGGATACGGATATACTAGTAGTATGGACACATGGATGTTATTGTGAAAAGGTTCCAGGTGGAGATCCTTTAAAGTAACAATGTCTTATATTAATTTGTTGTTTTGTTTTTAACAGTATACTTGTTAAATTTTATGATATATGTTTATGTTATGAAAATGTTTTAATATGGTTTTTATAATGATGATTAGATAGTTAGCCGTCGAGGTGATAAGTAAAGATGGAATGGTTGGGATTCGGCTAAAGAAACCTCAATATGATTTTTGTTAAAAAAAAATCGATATATTGGACGTTTCGGTTACTCATTGGTAGCCTTCATCAGCTAAAATGACAAGAAAAACGGAAATGAATACAAAAAAAAAATTTTATAATTGAGATAAGTAACAGAACTATAAATACACTTAACTTATTATAAAAGAACAATTTAGTCTTAAATTCTTAGAATGAGTAGAATGAAAATCAAAAGAAACATAACAGAAAAAGAAGAAAACAGGCTATTATATTGAAGTTTATACAAGTAAATAGGTGCTAATATTAGTTCTGTTACTGATCTCAATTATAAACTTTTTTTTTGTATTAATTTCTGTTTTTCTTGTCATTTTAGCTGACGAAGGCTACCAATGAGTAGCCGAAACGTCCAAAATATAGATTTTTTTAAACAAAAATCATATTGAGGTTTCTTTAGCCGAATCCCAACCATTTCATCTTTACTTATGGTTTTTATATGTGGGCTGTCCTCCGTTAGCAATTCTTGAATGTCGTTAGGTATGTTAAGTGGGTCTCTCTGTCTGCATTCTGTAAGTGTATGTTTTATAGTAAGAATTTAAAGGAAATGTATGGATTTATTTGAATAAATAATATATTGTATAATGTTTATTTTAGATAGCGTTGATTAGGGGGGGGGCGGTGTCCTTGACATGAAGTTTGGTGGGGGCTCCGAATCCACAGCCGGGGCAATACGGCACTTGAAACTTTGCCTATTCCACTTCCAAGTTCTTCCAATGTTTCTTCTTCTCACTAATTAATTTCTTCCTATTGCAAGTCTCAGCTCCAATTCCCCGCTTGAGTTATCGCAGGATGTGCGGAATGCTGTCTCCTTCCTTCGGGTTAGACATGCAGGTTTTGTGATAATCGATGGCTTCCTCTCAACGATTTGTTAGGAGTGTTTGTGCTTTACTTGAAGCTTGGTAATGGCTAGAACATAGCCTCTCGCATTGTGTGCGGCACAAGGCCTTGCTTCTTTTGATGTTGCTTTGCAAATCCGATTCGTACCAGTGTGGGTGTAGAAAATCTATTTGGAAAATGTGTATATTATCATCAGGCGCAGATATCCTGTTCTCCTAATGATATTGCTGGATTTAAATACTTTGCCCAGTGTAGGAAGATAGGCATGGAAAGAGAGAATGACCGTGAGAGAGAGAGAGAGAGAGAGAGCGAGTATATATATATTTTGAGAAAAAGAGAGAGAGAGAGAGAGAAATGCAGTATTGGCTTTCCAGGTACACTTATTATATGTTTCTTAGCTTGGGAAATGGGATGAAACAACTTTTCATTCATCAGCTACTCAAAAATTTTGGATTGAGTTAAATATTTTTGTGACGATTCACACTCATCCGAAGTGAAACCTAACAATTTCGTTCGATATAGAGTTGAGTAAATGAATATTAACAGACAGGCGCTATTTAGAATTTTTCTTATATTTTATGAAACATTTGGATTCGGTAGGGAATGTCAATGAAATTTACCCACTCCAATTTGTAGATATCATTTCTTAAAATATGCAAAATGTAGATTTGATTCATGTACAAGCCTCAGTTTTTCTTCGGAAAACTTCCCTTCTTCCCTTCATGCCCGAGCACTGACTTGTGGGAAAATTTGATGAAATGTTGAAGCGAAGTGCTGATAAAACCTTTTGCGATTTATTTCGGGCATTAGAACGTTTACGTAACGTGGCGCGAGACCGCCCGACACGCCAAGTCTGCAGATCCCACAACTCCAATAATAGAAATGGTCTACTGAATACTGAAATGAGGCAGAAATTTTAAAAGTAAAAATAACTGTTTGAACACTGATGTTTGTTTCAGAGCTTGAAGATGCAAGAAGGAGTGTTGTACATGAGTTCTGCCGTATACTCCCTGAGCTGCGGCATGGTTCCGCCGATGAGTGTGGGGGTCAGGAACCTAAGGCAAGCTACAGTATCTGCAACTTATGTTGCAACGAGGTAAGCAATGTTCATTCAATGCTCTTAGCAAACCCATTCGCAATGGAACTTTATGTTTGGTTTGTGAGTTGCAATATCAACACAGATATATCACGATGCTCTGGCCTGGTCACTTTTGAGCAACAAGAGGTACAAGCAAAACGTGCAACAAGACGTACAAGCGGGGTCTCCCGAATACTTAAGGAGGCGATAGTAGACACCAAATAGAACACAAATGGTCCTTTGGGATAAGGGTAAATTCCCAACAGGGAGGGACGAATTTTAAATTTTGTGTTTTTTTAGCTTAACCACGTTTTTCGTTGAATAGAACGCAATAACTAAATAACGGGGTCTCCCGTGGTCTAGTGGCTAGCGCCTTGGATTCATAAGCGGGAGATGGAAACCTCCGGCAGGAATTTTAACATCCCACGGCTCGCTGGTAAAATTCCTCGCTGCACCCTGGATGTCGGCGCTAATGACCTAGATGTAGATGCGCCGTAAAAAAAAAAAAAAAAAAAAAAAAAAAAAAGACGTACAAGCGAAACCGACAACAGAGGGCATCTACTACACACGCAGAAACCGTAACTCCGTCAGGCTTATCTTCCCACCACAAAGCACCCTATTGGCCGTCCGGCAAAACGAAAGGACTAAATCTGAAAACATGATAAGTCGGATTACCTTAAAAGACGGGAAAAAGTCGTTCTCACTAGGCTTAGAATTGGACACTGTTTACTGCTTCACCCTAAACTAAATCAGAACTGAAGATGCTCACACTAAAAGACCTTACAGTGCAACATATACTCATAAAATATTGGCACTAAGTAGCCCGAACATTAACACAATACTTCAACATCTAAATAAACTTAACAATTACAATCAAAATTAATCAAATCTTGTAAAAAGTTGAGTTTTATCTGAAGCTTTAGATCTTACAATTAATTGTGTATTTACATTGCAGAGGCCGTAAATCCAATTCAGGAGTAAATTGTGCTATTTTATTCTATATTTATTTTCTTATTTTTAATTACTTAGGGCACGGACTTAGTCTCTGCATTTTTTCCATAGTAAAAGAGTCCATTGCTAAAGTTGTGGGTATCTAACATTCAATGAAACAAGTAAATGTTATCTAGGGGAATGGTTTTCGTTTGAGAGTAGACCACGGGAGCTGACAAATTGTTCAGATCACGATCATATTTCAAGACCAAGGAATATGAAATTGTCTTCAAAATATAAAGGGCAAGCATAAAATGGAAAATTTATTACCCATTTTAGGAAGATAGTTTTACTTGAGGATATATTAAAACAGAAATTTCAATATTTAATCGAGAAATACACCACGATAGTCCGAAGGAACAGATTCTGTAGAGGTATCTGGTTATTCATCATACTAAACAAATAGTGTACTAGACAAATAGTGTGGTCAGTATTATGCACCAGTAACCTGATATTCTCTATTGCATTTATTCACTGAAGAATACCTACTCCTTAACACCAATAACTATGACATATGTTTACTTTGACAATAAAATCTTTCAGTGCTTACCAGAGTGTGGAACCATAAACGAGATATAGAAGCCAAATTTTTGTTAGCGGGTTTACGCTGCATTGTAATCTCTTGGTCATTTAATGTGGAGTCCCATAAATAAATGCGATTCTTGATACGTTAGGGAAGATTGTGTGGTCAGTACTATGCTTCGGCTGCCTTGATGTCCCCTTTGCAGGCACCCTTAGTTGGCTGAATGGACCCAGAAAGACCAGGTTTCAAAATTCCTCACCTCAATCGAAAGTATTAAAAAACCTTTCCTCGAGGACAAAAATTAAGATTTCAGGTCTCCTAGGACATGAGTCTTGTTCGCTCAGCTAATCTTCTTATATCTGGTAAATAAATAGCTTCTTTACCCGAAAAGAACAGTACATACTTTTCAAATAGCCTTTATGCACGCAAGACGGCGGGGGATGGAAACAGAAAATAGACATGGACTAAGAATGGTACCATGGTGAACACCTTTCTCTTCTATACAGGGTGTATCGCAATTTAATGACAATGTTCCAGGCTATGAAATTATTTATTTCTTTAAATTTTAACGTCCATTTATTATTAACTACGAATTTTAGGACGGGTTATCAATAGGTTACCACCCTTTTCTAGCCAGGATAGGGGTGATGCCTTTTCTTTTTTTCGAAAGAAAAGCAACCAACCCTAGTGGGAATCGAACCCACGACCTTTGGCACGGAGTGTTAAGTGCTCACGCCTTAACCCTCACGGCCATCGGGTTTCCGGGTATGAAATTAGACAAAGAATATAGTTCAACACCACCAACCACACATTTCTATCTCACTCCGTTCCAGATTTATGCCGGTATAAAGGTTCTTTAGAAAGAACTGAGTTTTTGTTTTACCCCCTGGAGTATTGTCATTAACTTGCGATACGCCCTGTATATATTTCAGATAGCTAGTTTTTTTACGCACCCAGATAGTCAGACTCCACGCCTTATATTACTCGCTGCTCGGAAGTTGTCCCCAATCTTCGTGGAAGGAAAACACGTAATGCTGTGTACTTCCTTCCGGTTGGATATGCAGGATTTGTGATAATCGATGGTTTTCCCTCCAAGAGTTGTTAGGAGCGTTTGTGCCTTACTTGAAGCTTGGTAACTGCTAAAAAATAGCCCTCTCGCATTGTGTGCGGCACAAGGCCTTGCTTCTCTATTCATGTTGCTTTGCAAATCCGAGTCGTACCTCTACCGGCGTAGAAAAATCTAAGTGGAAAATGAGTCTTATAATCATCAGGCGCAGATATCCTCTTCTCATAATCATATTGCTGGATTTAAAGACTTTGCCCAGAGTAGGAAGATAGGCATGGATAGAGAGAACGACCGTGAGAGAGAGAGAGAGAGAGAGAGGGAATATATATATATATATATATATATATATATATATATATATATATATTAATACTGATTAGTGCTTATTTTGATATAACGCATGATATTGATGAAGATTTAACGAAATTAAATAAAATTCTAAATGAATTAAAAACTAACGATATAATTATAGCAGTTGATAGTAATGCTAGATCGAAAATTTGGCATGATAGTATTACTAATAAAAGAGGAAGACGACTGGAAAATTTCATTGTTTTAAAGAATTTGACATTATTAAATGAAAATCACAATTTGCCAACTTTTGATGGCCCACGAGGGCAAAGTAATATAGATTTAACATTAGTAACACAAAACCTCATAGACAAAATAAATAATTGGAAAATTTCAACTTCAGAAAACTTTTCAGATCATTTATCAATTAAATATAACTTTGCTTTTAAACAGATAAAAAACAAAATAAAAGGCATAGGATTAGTATATAATACTATAAATGCAAATTGGGATTTATTTAAAAATACTTTATCTGCAGAAATCTGTAAGGAATTTAAAATAACTGAAAATATAGAAACTAATATGCTACAATTTTTATCAAGTAATAACTTGAATTTGACATTGAATAAATTTTCCAAAATCATTTCAAAAACCTGTAATAAGACTTTTAAA
Source organism: Gonocerus acuteangulatus (assembly GCA_946811695.1). Taxonomy (NCBI): domain Eukaryota; kingdom Metazoa; phylum Arthropoda; class Insecta; order Hemiptera; family Coreidae; genus Gonocerus; species Gonocerus acuteangulatus. The sequence goes on from OX328124.1 coordinate 122,787,752, forward strand.
ATTAGAAATTACCAAAAAAATAATACTAACAATCGGTTTAATCCGAAACCTTGGTGGGATGAAAATTTAACTACTCTTCGAAAAGAAACAAAGAAATTAAGGAAAATATATCAAAAAACAACATGTAATGAATCTTTGGGACAGAAAAGAAAACAAGCTTATTTAGAAATAAAACACATCTATGAAAAAAACATAAAAGCTAATAAAATAAAATCATGGAAAGAATTTTGCAATAATATAAGTCCTTGTAATCCATGGACATGGCCTTACAAATATGCTAATGGAAAATTACATGAACAATTTACACTTAATACGATACAGAAAAATGACGATTCATACACAAATAATACAACAGAAACATACCAATATATACTCGACTCCCTCATTAAAACAGACAACATACAAAATGATAATGAAATACACAAAACAATTCGCAATAATATACCAACAGACCTACAGACACATGACGACCTACAATTAACCGATTCAGAAATTAGTTATATTATTCAAAATTTAAAAAGAAATAAGTCCCCAGGCATTGATGGAATTACAGGAGAAATATTCAAAAATGTATATAATTGTTTCCCAATTTTTATCAATGAATTATACAAAAATTGTTTCAAATTTGGTATTTTCCCCGAAATATGGAAAAAGTCTAAAGTAATTCTTCTAAATAAACCCGGGAAATGGAAGAATGATATTTCCTCGATTCGTCCCATTTCTTTAATTCCTACAGCTGGTAAAGTCTTGGAAAAAATACTTCATTCCAGATTATCTCACTATTTGTTCTCGAACTCGCTCCTACATATTAATCAATTTGGATTTACCTCTCAAAAATCAACAATAGATGCATTACACAGTACACTACAATTCATATCTGAAGCCAAAAACACTAAATCACATACAGTTCTCATGTCACTAGATATTAAAGGAGCATTTGATAATGCATGGTGGCCATCAATTTTAAATTCTTTAGCTAATTCCAATTGTCCTAACAATATATATAGATCTATTAAAAATTACTTACAAGGCAGACAATCCTTTATCATAACACCAAATATGAAATTTCACAAATTTCAAACACTAGGAACGCCTCAAGGATCTAGCCTTTCGCCATTACTATGGAATCTAATTGTAAATAATTTATTAAAGATAAAGTTACCTCCAGACACAACTATTTTAGCATATGCTGATGACATATTAATACTAAGTAAATCTAAAATATTCGAAAAGCTGCAAGTCAATATTAACGTAATTACAAGTATTATTGATGACTGGGCGGACCAACATAAGTTAACATTAAATATTCAAAAATCATCTTTCATTATATTTACACATAAAAGAATCCACCCACAAATTCACGTAAAATCACAAGGACGAAACATTAAACAGGTTGAAACATTGAAATATTTAGGAATAACATTAGACAGAAAACTGAGCTGGAATGCACACATTGACAGACTACAGACAAAATTATTAAAACTAGTAAATAATCTGACAATCGCTGCAAAGAATACATGGGGACTAAACACAGAAGCATTACATATATTGTATAAAGGAGCCGTACTCCCATCATTAACCTATGCTATTAATATCTGGGAATCTGGACAATCTGTGGCTAAAAAACACAATTTAATGAAATTACAACGAGTACAAAGATTGATGGCCATTAAAATGATAAAGGGTTTTAAAACAGTGTCGTATGAAGCAGCCTGCGTCCTAGCAAAAATAGTACCTATAGAATTAATTGCAAAACAATATACAGCACAATATAAACTTCTTAAAACCTCAGAAAACGTAGACGATTTCAGAAATAGTCAAATTGAAAAAGAATTGCAAGTTGCAATGTGGCTTCACCCATCTGATTTTCCAGTTTTTAAAAGTCCTTACAAAAATAACAACATAGAATTAACAATTTACACTGATGGAAGTAAGGAAGGTGAAAACGTAGGCTGTGCTTCAGTGGTATTTATTAACGACGAACCCACGGACGTACATAAATACAGACTGGGACAATACTGTACAAACATACAAGCAGAACAATACGCCATACTTGAAAGTTTGCGACTAATAAAGACCAAATACAGACACTATAATAATGCAATTTTATACACAGACAGCAAGACGACCTTACAAAAACTGACTAATCGTTCGTTACATGACTCACTAACAGAAGAAATAAGGAAACATGTGACAGAAATACAAAACATTAACATAAACATATATTTTAAGTGGATAAGAGGACACTCTGGAAATATGGGAAACGAATTTGCTGATAAAGCGGCTAAAGCTGCCGCAAAAAGTCCCCAGTTACCCGTTTGTTATGATAAGATATCGAAAAAACACTTAAAATATATGTTACAAACTAAGACTATACAAACTTGGGAAAACCGCTGGACAAATACTAACAAAGGGACACACTTAAAGCTATTCATACCGCAAATTCAAACATATTTAACAAAAAAACAAACTATGACTGATTTTTACACAACACAACTTGTCACAGGGCATGGATCAATAAACTCTTACTTACACCGTTTCAAAATCACAAACAGAAACACTTGTCCATGCGACTTTCTTACGGAACAAACTTACCAACACTTAGTATACGACTGCCGACTACTAATACAGGAACGGACAAAATTACAAACGACAATTATGAAACAAAACGGAGTCTGGCCGTCACCAGAACAACCTCTGTTTATGTGCCATAATAAGGCATTAAGGGAATTTGCTGAGCAGCTTTACATGGCAATGGGAAGATTGAATACCTATTACAAATAAACCGTGGTATTAAGCATTTTATGTGGTAGTACTAAACTTTAATTTTTCTACTTATTCATTGATTCTTTATTATTCATGTTTTTGTTTAACTTCATTTTATATTCTGTTCTTTTGTTAATTTTCTCCAATCGTTGTATTTTGTATAGTTTTAATTTTTAAATTTTAACTTAAACTAATAATATGTCTAAAAAACAAAACAAAATATGTTAATATGCAAATGCAAGTGGTATGCTGATTGTTGCATGAGACTTGCAGACAGTAATAAACTCCCTTCTTGCAGGGTTACTGTAAGGAGGAAACAAATAATATATATATATATATATATATATATATATATATATATATATATATATATAAATATAATTTTATCATAATTTTTTTATTTCTTTATTAGTTATTACATACTGAATATGAATACATCTGGTATGATATGTTATAATACTACGTGAGAGCTCTGCGCTCAAGGCTCAAAAATGAGTGGAACGTTTGGGGTGAAAACGTTGGTATTTGGATAATATAACATTTTTAACGAGTGGGATATATGCTATGTTTACAAAAAAAAAGTTTGCTATGTTATCAAACTGGGGTCTATTTCGGAAAAGGGGTGCGAGTGATTTTATCAGTTACTGTGATTATTTTATCTAAATAAAATACAAACAACAAACAAACAAATATCATTTTTATTTTGGACCAAAACAATTAGTTTTTTACACAAATGGAAAATAAAGAAATAGCTATTAACAAAAACAAAAACAAAATATATATAAAAAAAAAAGAGAATTAAAATAAAATGTCTTGGTACAGCCTCGGCTTGAGGCGTCGGGCTGTAGGTTCTCCCAGATGGTAATGTCTTGGTATAGCCTCGGCTTGAGGCGTCGGGCTGTAGGTTCTCCTAGGTGGTAATGTCTTGGTACAGCCTCGGCTTGAGGCGTCGGGCTGTAGGTTCTCCCAGATGGTAATGTCTTGGTATAGCCTCGGCTTGAGGCGTCGGGCTGTAGGTTCTCCCAGATGGTAATGTCTTGGTATAGCCTCGGCTTGAGGCGTCGGGCTGTAGGTTCTCCTAGGTGGTAATGTCTTGGTACAGCCTCGGCTTGAGGCGTCGGGCTGTAGGTTCTCCCAGATGGTAATGTCTTGGTATAGCCTCGGCTTGAGGCGTCGGGCTGTAGGTTCTCCTAGGTGGTAATGTCTTGGTACAGCCTCGGCTTGAGGCGTCGGGCTGTAGGTTCTCCCAGATGGTAATGTCTTGGTATAGCCTCGGCTTGAGGCGTCGGGCTGTAGGTTCTCCTAGGTGGTAATGTCTTGGTACAGCCTCGGCTTGAGGCGTCGGGCTGTAGCTTCTCCTAGGTGGTAATGTCTTGGTACAGCCTCGGCTTGAGGCGTCGGGCTGTAGGTTCTCCCAGATGGTAATGTCTTGGTACAGCCTCGGCTTGAGGCGTCGGGCTGTAGGTTCTCCCAGATGGTAATGTCTTGGTACAGCCTCGGCTTGAGGCGTCGGGCTGTAGGTTCTCCCTGATGGTAATGTCTGGTACAGCCTCGGCTTGAGGCGTCGGGCTGTAGGTACTCCTAGGTCTTGGTACAGCCTCGGCTTGAGGCGTCGGGCTGTAGGTACTCCTAGGTCTTGGTACAGCCTCGGCTTGAGGCGTCGGGCTGTAGGTTCTCCTAGATGGTATTTCGTGGCACCAGGAGAGAGAGCCAGTTTGTCGTGGTATCTGCGGGTCAATTATTCTATGTGAACTGCGAGAGGATCAACTCCCAGTTCCCGGTGGAGCAAGCTGTTTCGGTCAATAAAATAAAATTGACTCTATAAAATATGCAGAACATATGTTGTGGTAACCTCATTTCCTAGTTTTGTTATGGTTTCATTTGTGATCATGACTCAAACGTCATGAATATATTGCAGTTATGTGTCCATATCAGGACTGAAGACAATCAGGAAGTCTCATTTAGAACTGGTGAAATGTTGACGTGAAGGAGTGATTGTTGAAGATTTTGAAGAACATCGTCAATTTTCGTTCAGATATTTAACTTGTTTTTATCAGTTGAGGTTATTAAATATGTTTTGAGGTTATTTATAACATTTATTTTCTTTAATATACCTATGTTATATATAATAATACCTGTTATTTAACAAAATCACTGGCTCCCCTTTTCCTAAATAGAACCTCAAACTGTTTTAATCTGGCGTTAATGACCACAAAGGTCGACACGCCTTAAATCCAACATAAAAAAGAACTGTTTTAACGAACTTCCCATAATCCACTAGAATTTCTCTCTTCTAGATTTATGATAATATAGTTACTGTTTGCTGCTTTGATAAACACGTGGACGTACCTGACGTGTATATGGTCACGTGTATGAATCCATGGCTGTATTTCCATAGAGACTGTAAGACGAAAGAACACACCCAAGCTGCTCACCCAGTTCGCCACTAGAGAGAGGTTTGTTGGCCACGAGGGTATAATAAAGTAGAGCGAGTTATACCAAGCCCTAACCATGTCCCGCTGTTTTAGGGCCGACTAGGGGCTTTATCTTAAAGGATCCTCTATATCTTCCTCTTTCTCGGCTTTATGGGTGTCATCTTGTCCTTACTTGTTGATCTGGGGCTTATCGGGAAATTCTCTTATCATCAGATGTCGACAATAACTCCTTCAGGCATCAAGTTAGTAACTATAGTTATTTCATGATTTTTTTTCTGATTGATCATTAATTTATAAATATATTATGGGCTTATGTAGCTATTATGGATAAATTACATTCTATATAGGGCTGTTGGGTGTCGTTTTCATGTGTTCTCGATCATTCATAACACATTCGAAACTTGTAGCCACTTTTATGACATAGGGCTTTCTTGTCCCGTGGCCTGATAGCCACTTTCGTGACAAGGCCATTTCTCCCCTTCAGAACTGAAAGACTGTGACAGCTTTTTGCGATATCTAGCGGTAGGTTTTGTAAGCTCTAGTCACTCTTGTAAGCACTAGATTTCATACAATTGTTATTTAGGCCTGTGGAATGGGGGTTTCCCTCTCCTCCCCGACCCCCTTGCATAGATAGTTTCCTTCAGAAGGATCTTATATATGTTATATACGCTTTAATTAGTACAAAGAGATTATTTCGGTACATATTATACAAACGCCGAGATATTTAACTTGGTATTTAAAAAAGTCCGTCGCGCAGGAACTGCATAACTAAGCACTTTCCACAGAATTGGGTAGGGTCGAGTGCATTGCTGAATAATTTGCTTAAAATAACCTGTATAGATAAATAAAATAAAACATAAATTGTTCTGCTCTTTTGCTTTTGTGAGCATTAGTTTCAATTATTAATTTTTGTAATTAATTTCCTTCCAGAGTTTTGTGTATGCGTGGTACTACACTACGTAATAAATACACAAAGCTTAACATATTCATCTATTGATCTTGATGAGTTTCGCGAACCTACGTTTGGCGGAAGAATTCAATTCAAACATAGTACAAAGTAACAACCCCCCTTCCAATAGACCGATTTAGTTCATTTTCTCAACACTTCTTTCTTATTAGATACCCAGGACGTATAAAGAGTTTCGTAACAATACAACGGAAATTACGACCGGTATAAGGAAATTAGTAATTTCTGTCCGGAGTAAACCCGCCCTTCTAGTCAACCGATTTAGTTTATTTTTACAAAAAAAATTTCTCTTCAGTTGACCACAACAAATACCGATTTTCGTTGATATATAACAAAAGTGTAGCTGATATTGACAAAAAACTACTTTCGCTCCGGAGTAACCCCCCCCCCCCCCCCCTCCAGATGGTCCGATTTTGATGGTTAACGACCTCGTTCAATCGTTTGATTGGGGAATACTATATACCACGTTTCGTGGCGAAAAAACAAAAACTCTGGCCTGTATCGTGTTAACGGACACATATATAACTATATATGCATATATATATATATAAATTTTAACTGGGGTCATTTTCGGTGTCTGCTAGGTAGGATCGATAAACATTCGAAGAAATTTTTCAAAAATTCCGTCATGAGTGCAACCTCAATAGCTACTTTCCTTCGGAGGAAAGTGCTAAAATAAAGGAATAGAATTTCAAAACTTAAAAAATAAAACAATTTCTAAAGCCTGCCGTTGACTGGTACATATCCCAGAATTGGAAAATAGTATTGGTAAGGAAGGTAGAAGGAAAGCTTATTAGAAGAAACAAGATGGGCGAAGGATGCTCAGCTATGTCCAGTGGAGCCAGGAGTGTAAAACGGGCTCGGTGGTGTATGGGTTGCCGCCTCGTAAGGGTTAATGCGAAATTTGGGGTGTGAGCTGCGAATTGGTCCATAATTTCACACTTTTGAAGAAGGAATTTTAGGTTTTTGGGTCTGGAGTCCAGGGTTAGTAATATTTTAAAGCATAGTTTCAGATACCTTTTCTCAGTCTTTCCGAGCAGTTTCATACAACTTCCTGCAATTTTCTCAGTCTTGCCGAGCAGTTTCATACAACTTCCTGCAATTTTCTCAGTCTTGCCGAGCAGTTTCATACAACTTCCTGCAATTTTCTCAGTCTTGCCGAGCAGTTTCATACAACTTCCTGCAATTTTTCCAGTCTTGCCGAGCAGTTTCATACAACTTCCTGCAATTTTTCCAGTCTTTCCGAGCAGTTTCATACAACTTCCTGCAATTTTTCCAGTCTTGCCGAGCAGTTTCATACAACTTCCTGCAATTTTCTCAGTCTTGCCGAGCAGTTTCATACAACTTCCTGCAATTTTCTCAGTCTTGCCGAGCAGTTTCATACAACTTCCTGCAATTTTCTCAGTCTTGCCGAGCAGTTTCATACAACTTCCTGCAATTTTCTCAGTCTTGCCGAGCAGTTTCATACAACTTCCTGCAATTTTTCCAGTCTTGCCGAGCAGTTTCATACAACTTCCTGCAATTTTTCCAGTCTTTCCGAGCAGTTTCATACAACTTCCTGCAATTTTTCCAGTCTTGCCGAGCAGTTTCATACAACTTCCTGCAATTTTCTCAGTCTTGCCGAGCAGTTTCATACAACTTCCTGCAATTTTTCCAGTCTTGCCGAGCAGTTTCATACAACTTCCTGCAATTTTTCCAGTCTTGCCGAGCAGTTTCATACAACTTCCTGCAATTTTCTCAGTCTTGCCGAGCAGTTTCATACAACTTCCTGCAATTTTTCCAGTCTTGCCGAGCAGTTTCATACAACTTCCTGCAATTTTTCCAGTCTTTCCGAGCAGTTTCATACAACTTCCTGCAATTTTTCCAGTCTTGCCGAGCAGTTTCATACAACTTCCTGCAATTTTCTCAGTCTTGCCGAGCAGTTTCATACAACTTCCTGCAATTTTTCCAGTCTTGCCGAGCAGTTTCATACAACTTCCTGCAATTTTTCCAGTCTTTCCGAGCAGTTTCATACAACTTCCTGCAATTTTTCCAGTCTTGCCGAGCAGTTTCATACAACTTCCTGCAATTTTCTCAGTCTTGCCGAGCAGTTTCATACAACTTCCTGCAATTTTCTCAGTCTTGCCGAGCAGTTTCATACAACTTCCTGCAATTTTCTCAGTCTTGCCGAGCAGTTTCATACAACTTCCTGCAATTTTCTCAGTCTTGCCGAGCAGTTTCATACAACTTCCTGCAATTTTCTCAGTCTTGCCGAGCAGTTTCATACAACTTCCTGCAATTTTCTCAGTCTTGCCGAGCAGTTTCATACAACTTCCTGCAATTTTCTATGCTGTGTTAAAATAGTGTAGTAACAATTCTCTATACAAATAATATTGTATGGTCTAGATTGGGGGATATTTAAAATGTCTCAATAAAATTTGGAAGCTATTGTTTGAATTAGATCAAATTACTATAGGTTCTATATTTCTGAAGAATAGAGGAATACTAAATTGATAATTTTTTGGAGAAGTTTCATGTTGTGTCCCTTGACTCCGATTCATCAGTATTTTCTTTATGGACAAATCGCTATGTCATTAGTAGGGACCGGATTTTTTGGATAAAACAAGCATCCAATTAGGTTTTTGCTACAGGGATAATAGGCCTTTTTAGGTTTTTATTGAAAAATCCATTTTAGGTTTTTTTAGGTGATAAAAATGTTTGAATAGGTTCAAAAAAAGGTCTTTTTAGGTTTTATTTAAAACCCCATTTTAGGTTTTTTAAGGTGATAAAAATGATTCAATAGATTCAAAAAAAAAGTCCAACCTATTATAATTTATCATTAATAATTTCGATTAATTTATCATTGATAAATAAATATGCCTATAAATAGTGATATAAAAATAAACAACAAATAATCTTATTTTATAGAATTTTATATTGAGAAGGAAAAAAAAGATGAGCAAATAAAAATATAACGGAAAAAGAAGTTATTTAAAAAAAAAAAAAGAATAAGTAGGTAGTCCGAATATTCAATAAAATATTTATTTAAAAAACAAAGTGAATGAAATTTATATAAATAAAATACATTTTAGAAATAAAGCAATGTTTAAAAATATATATATATATATATATATATATATATATATATATATATATATATATAGAATTATTAAATGAATCCTACATTAATAACAAAAATAAATAAGAACATAAAACGAAACAATTAAAGTAAATATGAAAAGTTCATTTTGGAGTTTGTCTACTGAAGAGTTTCAACTTCTAGAGAACATGAGGAAGAATTTCACTGCCTATAGAAAGGTACTTAACTAAGTTAGAAACCAAATAATTAATAATTAAATAAATCTTGGAAAAATTTAAAAGGGAAAATATGAAACTAAAATAGATATTACCCTTTGTTACAGTAAATTCCCATATAGGTGCCCAGGTTTTCGACGGTGAAATTCTTCCTGTTGTCTTAGAGAACTGTCTTAAAAGCGGAGAAAGATTAAGATGCACCCGTTTACATCACAAGATATAGGGGGGTAGTTTATTGCATCTTTTAGCTCCACGTTCACGGCCCTAGTTGACGATTCAAATGAGATTTTGAGGGAAGCGACACTCCCAGTAAAATTTCCCTGATCGTCTGGACCCAGGAAGATGCTATTAAGACAATTTGTTTTATGGAGGAAATGAGTTCATTGAATTGTATTTTCTATTTTAAAGATTAGGTCTGTCTAGGTCAATACATTGCTATTTAGGTGATTTTAGGTCATATCACCCTCAATAGGTTTTTTTAGGTTCTTCCAAATTTGCAAGAATGATACTACAAGACGCGAATCGTATAAAAAACCGATCATTATCGTGTTTAAAAGAAAGGAAAAAAATAGGTGAAAACCTAAGAATCCGGTCCCTAGTCATTAGCGTAAGAGAGCATAATATTGTGAGCCGGATGGTTGATGCTTATTCCAGAGGTACCCTTTGTTCTCAAGAAATCCTTCAAATCTTCCGTAATCAGAATATAAAGTAGTGGTCTTAGTGAGTCCTCTTGAATGGCACCTTAGGTCATCTTGATTTTTCTGGTTTCACCGTTTTCATTATATACCGACACATGTGGCTTTTTGTACATATTTTTAAGCACTCTGAGAGGCTTAGGGCTGACTCCAACTCTCAATAATGTTGTATTGTTCTTTGACTGTGATTTTATTATGCACTAATGCATACTGGCATAAGATATTATCCATGCAGCTTCGTCCCGGCCTGAAACCTGATTGGTTCTCGGGGATGATATTCGTTATTTCACCCCAATAGGTGATTGCTGATAATGTATGTTAATAATGGGGTGAGTCGAAATAAATGGCCGTTTTATAGGTAAAAATCAAAGTATATTTTTCTTCTTCTTACTAGGTTTTTGAATAATCAAAATATTGCGTTCTATGGTTTTTGAATAATCAAAATATTGCGTTCTATGGTTTGACGCCTTTTGGTAGCCAGCTATAGAAATCCTTGATGGAACCACTCTTTGGTTTGAGAATCGAAGAACTCACGAACGCCATTTTCAACTTCATTCAAGTTGTGGAATATTTTTTCTACGAAGGAAATGAGCCATTGATCTGAACAGGTGGTTGTCTGATGGTGCTAGGTCTGGACTATATGCCGGGGGAGGGAGAAGCTCGATTCAATCCAAATCAGATAGGTTTTGTTTCATAAGGCGAGATGTTTTGGGTCTGGCATTATCTTGTTGGAACAAGACTTGCTTTCTGTTGACTAAACCTGGATACCGCTGAACCAAAAAATTGTAAATTCTCAGCAGTTGTACTGAATATAACCTCTTAGAATTGCTTTTTGTTGGATCGGCTTCAGTGCGCAGAGCATTCTGGTTGTCTACTGAAACACTCCCTGATACAGATTTCTTTTCAAGGCTCAAATATCCTTAAATACATTTTTTGAGCCATATTTTCATTGTTCTCTCATTCAAAGCGTCTTCATCCTCAAATTCAACCACTACAAATGGCTTCAGTTGCTGAAAACTTCCGTTTCCAAAAATAAAGCAAAATCATGATAATTCCGTACTCTAGTGTCATTGTGAACAAAGGGGGGGGGGGAGCTATAGAAGTACTGAACCCGGATAGAGGGCATGCTGGTTTCCAAATGATTCAGAAGGGATTAAACATGAACATCTTATCACAATTCTTAGCTTCGAATGTAAAGAAAGGGATTACGATGCAAAGTTCAAACACAAAGAAAACGGTCATTTTTTCTGACTCAACCCATTATTTTCGATATGGTTTTCATTAATGCAATGGTTTAGCAATTATAGGAGTTTCTTCGATAATCTGCCTTGTATATCGACTTAAATAATCTGTGCATCCTTCAGGAGGCCAGGATTACTTTGCTTTTCCTTCTATTTTTCCATTGCCTTTAGGACTTTAGAAATGTCCCGTTCGATTATCAGACATTTATCACCGAATCATGTACCTATTTTTTTTTCCTACGATGCACACGATCGAGGATGCTTCGTTGAAGTATATTACCTTTGAGGTTTGAGAACGAGTGTAAGCTCATACATTTTCGGAGAGCTCCAGCATATATTATATTTCAGCTTCGTATCTTCAACAGTGTTGGGCATTTTTCGAATAAAGTGTTATTCGAATGATTATTCAAATAAATTTTTAGTGAATGATGAATAATTCACTGAATTATCTTATTCACAAGGAACATCATGAATTATTCACAGAATTATTCGTTATTCATTATTCGTTATTATTTATTTCTAGTTGGTCTACTGATTAATCCTACTCAAACACACATAAATATACATATTTCCGGCTGCCAACATCATAATAAATCCATCATTATTCACTAAAATATGTTTATTCTAATTGATCATTCGAATAATTTGTGAATAAAACATAAACTTCATTCACAGAATAACGAATAATGAATAAAAGTAATTATTCTTCATTCATGAATAAAGTAATGCATTTATTCATTAATCTTTATTCATCATTCTGAATAATTTTTGCCCAACACTGATCTTCAATACCTAAGTCAACCTGCACGGAAATGAATGTTGTCAAATAGCAAGGTAAGTGGTCCGAAATTTCACAAAGCGGTAATGTCCTTGACTCCATGGCTCATGGAGAGAGATAGCGAGATAGTGAGAGATATACTGAGAGAGAGTGATAGTGAGATAGGGAGAGAGAGAGAGTGAGAGAGAGAGGGTGAGAAGGAGAGAGAGAGTGTGAGAGAGATAGAGAGAGTGTGAGAGAGAGAGATAGAGAGAGAGAGAGAGAGAGAGAGAGAGGGAGGGAGGGAGAGAGAGAGAGAGGGAGAGAGAGAGTGTGAGAGAGAGAGAGAGAGTGGGAGGGAGAGAGAGTGGGAGGGAGAGAGAGTGGGAGGGAGAGTGAGAGAGAGAGAGAGAGAGAGAGAGAGAGAGAGAGAGAGAGAGAGAGAGAGAGAGAGAGAGTAAATACCTGGCTGGTATAAATTAAGGAGAGTATCCTGAGTAAGTAGTTCTCTAGATAATAATTCCTCCTTAAACCTCTACCATCCCTATGCTAAATCAGCTATCTCTCTCTCTCTCTCTCTCTCTCTCTCTCTCTCTCCCTCTCACACTCTCTCTCTCTCTCTCCCTCTCTCTCTCCCTCTCACTCTCTCTTTGAGTCTCTTTCTCTCTCAATCTCATCTCCCGTTCCGTACCAACGATTGTCCATATTTTGCTGCTTTTCATTTGGGATTTGGGTGAGAATATTGCAGAGATTGCTTTAAATTAAATATATTATTTAAAGTAAACAAGTACTGGGAGTTCTTGTACAGAAATGGCCTGCATTAACGTCTTGTTCGTTAGTGTTGTTAATATAAACCAGAAGGTGTTTAAACTGATCCGTGAGGTAGGAAATGACAACCGAAACCGCATAGAATTCAGACCAATCCCATTACTTGGGGATTACTGTAAGCAGTTTTCAATTTAGCTCGTTCATCTAAAAGCTTATTCATGTGGAACCAAGAGGGTAAAACGGACTCCGCTCCACGGGCTATCTTAAGTCATGGATTAACTCCTATCTAGAGATCTTGAGGTAAAATAAAATGATACTTCAGTTATTGGGTTATATAGTTGATAAAGGGAAACTTAGGATGAACAGACTATTAAATAAATTTACATTTTTTTTTTCTTAAAGCGTACCAACCTATTTGGTTATTAACACCACAGGTGTTTGGTTTAGTTGGAAATTTCATTTTATAATTGGATGCCTTTAAACGGAAAGGAACCAAGGGCCATTTTTAACGAAATTGAGTTTTAGGTGCTATCTTGTAGAGAATTAGAGAATTTATGTAGTAATAAAAAACTGGTTAAAATATAATGTTGTAATTAAAGCAAGAAAAAATACCAAAAAAAAAAGTGAAATGGTGTATTCAGTATGCTGTAATAAACAGAAAGTTATCAAGCACCATTTTTATCAATAACTATAAAAATTAAAACCCCAATACCATAACAACAGTTTATTTTAATGAGAGAAAATGAATGAAACATTTCAGATAATAAAGGAATTTTAAACCTAGACGACTTTAAACCCTATTCTCTGAAGAATGAACAGATGGCACTTTCCGTTTAAGGGCGTTCAATTGTATGCTCGTAATAACTGTTATTAAGCCTCTATGTGATAATTTATTGCCTTAAAAATGTTATACTATAGAATATTGGAATTTTTAAACTTCATCTATAAATACAATTTTTATAAATTAAATAAAATTCAATTTATAAACTAAATATTTATAATTTAGTTATTTAATTTAAATATTAGTTGGAAGTTAATTTAACTACCTTGAGCAATGATTTCTATTTCTACCACATAGGCAGGTTTTGGTTTACTTCAGTGAAGATATGTTTGATGGAAATTACCTCACCACAAGCTGGGCACTATGGTGCTTCGTTCCTCGACATCAGATAGGAATGAGTCAATCGTGTGTGGCCAATCCTGAGCCGAGCAAGGACCATCTCTGCTCTCCTATTTTCCACTGTAGACGAAGTCCCCCAGGGCTCAGGGTAAGCATTTATTTGCCTATTATTATTAAAACGGGTGCCCGGACAAAACCCGGAAGGAACTGCACCGAGACCCACAAGGCCTATTGTGCCACCCGACAAGCCAGCCTGTTACACCAACAGCGCCGTATCCGTGATGAACCTTAATAGAGTCCTAAGGTTCAATTCAGGTAGCCTTCTAGGGTCATCTATGAAGTCTGCACCAATATGATACGATGATACGGCGTCTCATCGTCTTCAAGGCACAGTCTGCACCATGTAGTCCTGGTCAGCCCCATGGAGTAGAGGTGCCGGTGCATTCTACAGTGACCTGTAAGAAGAGCTGTTACTAGTCTTACCTTGGACCTGCACAGATTAAGGAGAGCCTCCGTCCTCTTCTTCTCCACGAAGGGAAGGACCAGCTTCGCCTGTCTCTGGGTGGAGCTGCTACACCACTAACTCCTATGCTCAGCTTCCTCCCACCTTCTAATACTTAATTTGCCTAAATTCACATTTATTTTACACAGGAGTCAGCCTTGTGATACCCGCGGCCGAAGCATTGGGCCTTTTTTTAGCCTTTTTGAGAATCAAATACATCTGCTGTATCTGAACTCCACGCCCTGATGATCGGTGGTATACATCTTCCCTAAAAGATTCCCCCTTGAAGAACGAATCAATATCTTGAGATATTTTCCACCTCATAAGGTCGAAGCACGCGCCTCGTACGTCAGGAGAATCGAATTATTTACCGTTCGGGTCGTAAATATTAAAGTTTGATTACTACCTTCTGCCAAATCCATCTCGAAACTGGGAGAGTTGCTTATTCCACAGGACTTATATACTGGTTATAAGAAACCCATTTTAGCGCGGTTCCTCCCTCCCCCATAGGGAGGAACCCCGCTTATAAGGTTGATACAATGAAACAATCCGAAAGTGCCGACTAGAAAATTTCGCGTTTCAGAACCCCTAGAGACCGAAAATAACGGTGGTTCAAATTTGTATATATATATATATATATATATATATATATATATATATATATTTGTCTGTTCGCTCATTTCTGGCTTCCCTAATGGTCCGATTGTGATGAAATTTGGTACAAAAATCCGTCGTCCAATTTGAAAGGTCAAGTTCGTTAACCAACAAAATCCGCCTACTAGAAGATGGCGTTTGGCCATTTGACGGACTTTTGTATTCTTTATCTGATCTACAGATATAATATATATATTAGGATCAGTAGTAGAAGTAAGAAATTAATTATGTTAGTAACAGTATTTAGGAGTCCAAGCACTGGTATACAGTAAAAAAAAAGTCCGCCTCGCAGGACTGCATCATCTTAGCGCGGTTCCGTTCATGTCCCTAGTCTAATTTGGAAAGATTAAAATAGAAGCAGTTATTATTTTGGTTCCACCAGTCTTCTTTTTTTTTTAATTAATTATTATAATGGCGTGTCAACCCTTAAGGTCACTAACGCCATTCCTGTGAGTAGTAAAGTCTTGAAAGGTCATGATTTACAATCTTACCTGGAAGGGTCGGCTACACTGGAAACGGACCCGCTAGTGACAAGGTCTTGGAATCTTGGAAATCTATATTTCTAACAATAAATTGTTTTTGTTATTTTACTTATCCAGTTTTATTGTCAAATACATTATCCAACTATAAGCAATTAAAAAATAACAAGGAATAAAAACAGACAAAAAGATCACTTCAAATAAGCGAAATCAATTACTTTAAAGATTTAAGGACTTATTTCTCCGATTGACATCGCCTAATCAAAACTTTCATCAGAACCTTTTTTGTAGAGCATTTAGTAAGCTTTCTAATGGTGTTCTTTCGCTTACCAAGATTTTCAACCTTTTTCGAGATATTAAGGAAAGTATACAAAGTTACCAAAACTTTTTATGTCTGTTAATAAAATATTTTATTCTAAGCCTTCCTTTACTCTAAACGTAACAAAAATTTCAACATATTAGTGTTGATGAAACTCAAACATGCAGAAATGTTTCAACTGTATCCCATAATTCTAAGTACCAAAATCAAAGACAAAGGACCCTCCCTAGGAAGCACGCTAGGCCGTTGAAAAGCTATATATCTTGGAAATCCATATCTCTAACAGTAAATTGTTTTTCTTATTTTTCTTAACCTGTTTTATTTTCAAATACATTATCCAACAATAAGCAATTAAAAAATAACAAGGAATAACATACATGTCTGTTAATAAAATATTTTATTCTAACCCTTCCTTAACTCCAAACGTATCCAAAATTTCAACATATTAGTTTTGATGAAAGTAGAACATGCAGAAAATGTTTCAATTGAATCCCATGATTCTAAGTACCCAAACCCAAAACGGTATTCAAAAAATATTTTCCCAATTTTCTCAAAAACGGTTAAAGCTATCGCCTTGAAAATGGTTTCATTCGTTTTCCTAGCCCAGGAATCATATAAAACGAGTACTTAGAAGCTTATGAACTCAAAAACGTAAGCGTTACGATTTTTTTTGCGCGAATTTCGCCCCAAACGCCATCTTCCAGTAGGCGGATTTTTCTGGTTAACAAACTTGACCTTTCAAATTGGACGACGGATTTTTGTACCAAATTTCATCACAATCGGACCATTAGGGAAGCCAGAAATAAGCGAACAGACAAATATATATATATATATATATATATATATATATATATATATAAATAAATATATACATATATATATATATATATATATACATACAAATTTGAACCACCGTTATTTTCGGTCTCTAGGGGTTCTGAAACGCGAAATTTTCTAGTCGGCACTTTCGGATTGTTTCATTGTATCAACCTTATAAGCGGGGTAAAATAATAAATAAAAAAAATCGTGACAATAAACGTATAAAATATAATTATATTTTACAGATTGATAGCCGAAAATAAAATATATCAGGACTGAATAAAGGTGCTACCAACTACCTACATCTAAAGCAGCCTACACACAAGTCAGGCAGGCCTGATAGGCCTGAACAGGCCCCCTGAATGTGTACATATCCCGGCCGGTGGACTGTTCAGGCGGCCGGAATATATACACGTTCAGGTGACCGGCCTTCAGGCAGACTGTTCAGGTAAGACTGTTCAGGCGGCCGGAATATATACACGTAGAGGTGACCGGCCTTCAGGTGGACTGTTCAGTTAAGACTGTTCAGGCGGCCGGAATATACAAACGTTCAGGTGACCGGCCTTCTGGCGGACTGTTCAGGTGAGACTGTTCAGGCGGCCGGAATATATAAACGTTCAGGTGACCGGCTTTCAGGCGGACTGTTCAGGCGGCCGGAATATATAAACGTTCAGGTGACCGGCTTTCAGGCAGACTGTTCAGGTAAGACTGTTAAGGCAGCCGGAATATATACACGTTCAGGTGACCGGCCTTCAGGCGGACTGTTCAGGTAAGACTGTTAAGGCAGCCGGAATATATACACGTTCAGGTGACCGGCCTTCAGGCGGACTGTTCAGGTAAGACTGTTAAGGCAGCCGGAATATATACACGTTCAGGTGACCGGCTTTCAGGCAGACTGTTCAGGTCTAACTGACAGGCCTGCCTGACCGTGTGTAGCCTGCTTTAGATACAGGTAATTGGTAACAGTTATATTCAGTCCTCATATATTTTATTTTGAAGTACATATGGTGCAGCATGTCACGCACTAGGTTATATACATTTTGTTACAGAAACGTTTCGGCTATAAGCCATTTACAATCTGTTTTTGTGTAAAATATAATGGCTCATACTGGTTAGGATATATAATTTCAAATAATATTTTCTGAGTTTTATGTATATTATTTGAAATTTAATATCGTAACTGGTATGATGCATTATAGTTTAAAGATTGACAGATTGAAAATGGCTTATAGCCGAAACGTTTCTGTAACAAAAGTTTATTTAATTATTTTATTTAAATTTTGACGTCCATTATTATTTAATAATGTAAGTATGGTCAGTACTATCTGTGCTTCGGCTGCCGGAATTACCGTCGTTTGCCTGGAAGAGCCTAGAAAGCCCAGGAACCCAAAATCCGGAACACGAACGACGGCACTAGAAAACGTTTGATTTAGTGTAGGAGTTAGGATTTCAGGCTCTCCTGAATGAATATTGTGCTCTAACAATTATCCAATCCCGTTAATATATATCTGTGTGTATATATAAAGAAAGAAATTTGACACACATATAATGTTTATATAGTATTAAATAAATAAAGAATTAAATAATAAAATGGTTTGGAACGCACAATAAACCGTCAAAAGTGCATAAAATAACTTTTTTTAAATATTATAAGTATACCAGAAATGCTTTTCCTCCGGTGCTCGATCTATTTTGATGTTGTAGTTTTGAGTAATTAGAAAATCTATGAAAATACTAAAATGAGTATTATATATTTTAAATTCTTTAACTCCATTTGAAGTTCGGTTGAGTGTTTGTTTTGAATTTGAGTAAAGAGCTGTTTGATGACCTCTCCTGTTGCATTATGCATCACACACCTCATGTTTTAATGGGCTTAAAGTGCACTTCCATCAGGTAAATGCTGGTAATAATGCCCAGCAGTAGAGTAGAAGAAATTACATACCGATGGAGATTAAAAGCAGTACTCAGCAATGGCAATGTTTGTACGCTGTTGAGAAGAATTTATGAAGTAATAATTACAAAACCATCCTAGAGAGGCTACTATTTGACCGGTAAATAATCCTCCTACCTCCCTACCTCTCTGGATAGCCCCCAATATTCTGAATTTTGGCGCCTGTCAGAGGATGATATGAAAAACGTGGAGTCAGTTGTGGAAGACTTGGGAATTTTCTATTCACGTGTTAGTGATGTGAAAGTGCGTGCCGCAGTTAATCTAGACCTCAATAGTAAATGCAGGCCTGCAGGGTCTGTAATTATTAGTTATGGTGCACCCATTATAGTTATTATGAGTACTCACTTAATTTATGTATTTGTAGGATTGCTATTTCTGGAATGATTTGTTCAATTATTATTATTATCATTAAATTACTATTATTATCATACAGTTTTTTATAAGTACGTAGAGCATTCTCAGTAGAGTTGACCTGTTTGTTTGTTCGTTTATTTATTGATAGCAGTATGGAATGCCAAATTATTTATTTTTTGCATCAGTTTTATTATTTAGTATGTTATTTATTGGTATAGAAGAAATATATATTTTTATAAACATTTACATTTACATTTAAATAATTTCAACCCCAGAGTCCGTAAAGTAAACAACCTCCAAAGAGGTTATACCATGAATTTCAACCCCAGACTCCGTAAAGTAAACAACCTCCAAAGAGGTTATACCATGAATTTCAACCCCAGAGTCCGTAAAGTAAACAACCTCCAAAGAGGTTATACCATGAATTTCAACCACAGAGTCCGTAAAGTAAACAACCTCCAAAGAGGTTATACCATGAATTTCAACCCCATAGTCCGTAAAGTAAACAACCTCCAAAGAGGTTATACCATGAATTTCAACCCCAGAGTCCGTAAAGTAAACAACCTCCAAAGAGGTTATACCATGAATTTCAACCCCAGAGTCCGTAAAGTAAACAACCTCCAAAGAGGTTATACCATGAATTTCAACCCCAGAGTCCGTAAAGTAAACAACCTCCAAAGAGGTTATACCATGAATTTCAACCACAGAGTCCGTAAAGTAAACAACCTCCAAAGAGGTTATACCATGAATTGGACATGCATATCTGTACAAATATGTAAATATATTAAATTTGTGGAGATGGATATAGTTAGCCGTTGCAGTGATACGAAGATAAGCGATGTGTGTATGTTGTCTATTTGTCCCTCACACTGAATAACATGAGGGGAGGCAACTCCCAATGACAGTTGTGGTCTTATCTTATTTTAATGTAAACTTGGTGGAACTATCTACACTATTTCTTGCAATAAGTTCGTGTCAATGGCGGTGGAGGCGGTGAGGAGGATTATCAGGAATAACATTGGAAGAAACGGATCAGCCAAGAGGATTGGGGTGGGCTGGGAGTTTAGAGAAAAAAATCAGGAATCGGGATTTGGCTAAATAATGGACAAAGGGTGTATCAGTGTCTCGGTGGATAGTCAAGTTTGAGACGTAGAAAGGGGCGTTGAGGATTTTACGGAGGACTTTCTTTTATTATTTAAGAATTTGTTAATAATATTTGATTTCTTTTTTTTTTATTTTATTTTTTCTTGACGTATATTTATATTTTTATGTTAAATTTACATATTCAACCATATGTGTTTATTTGTTATTGTTAAGAGACAAAGTCGCAGAATACATTAATTTTCCCATCCATTCAAAAGCAATTGAATCGATCCATGCAAAAAGAGCTTCAGTCCATTTTTTTCCAAATTGAGTTAGTGATGGATTCGTTGTCTCTGACGGTCACTAAACATTTCTATGTTAAGAGGACTTTAGTCCAATACATAGTTGCCATAGAAACACATGTAGCAAATAAATTCCTTTCGTTTACGCCAAGGTCTTCAGGGTCCAGGGTTCCCTCCTACTCAGGAGGGAAGGTCCGGACCCCATCAAGCAGAAAGAAATTGAAGACATTAAGAAGTTGATGCCATACGTTTCAGAAGAGCACAAGGATTTTTACTATGAAATATTGGGTTGGCCAACAACTATAAACATAGATGAAGAAGTTCAAGACGATTAAGCATTACATTACTCATTGTATGAACTTTATATCATGCAAATATTTCTTACATATTGTACCATTGATAATAAACTGTTACTCAATATATCCTACAATGTGTTTTACATTATATTAGACCTTATATTTTGCAAGGAGGTACTCCTTAGGCTGTTCCATGCAAGAAGAGCTTCAGTCCAAGAACTATTATTATATTTTAATAATATAATGCATTTGTTAGTAATAACCAATGTTTCATATATAACTTGTGTCAGTATGTGGTACTCAGACAAAAAAAAAAAGAAAAAAAAAAGAGCACAATAATAAAACAAATGAAGGGTGTAGACAGTTTTTTCTGGTTTTCTCAAAACCATTGATTATGGACTAAAGCTCGATTCAATTGTCGACGCCTGAAAGAAGCGAAATACTAAACCAGTATTACACCACAAAGGAATCCATTTTGAAAGGTTTTAGATAATGTTTATACCAAGGGTCCATCATCAAACCCCATGAGCCATTAAGTCTACAAATTAAGGTCAAACCAGAAATTGGCTGTTTGTAAAAGGAAGATAAACTAGTTATATTGGAGCGTGATAAAGGCGGGAAAACAGAGCGGGAGAACTTGAGAGCGTCACGCTCTCTTGTGATTATTTCGTTAAGTCCTTTGTTCAATTTACCCGCCAAAAGAGCCTTTGTGTCGGAAAGGACCGCCAAAGAGAATGCTTTATTTCTTGTATGGTATTTGCCAAACGAAGCGTTATGCTTCGTCCGTTTATTCCTACAATTCCTCATGTCTTCTCAATTATTCTCTCGATCCTATTTCACCGTTTTGCACATCCTTTCTGATATATTTTAACCTTCAAGTAGGCGTGCCTATTTTTGTAGCCTCAGGAGGTGCAAGGGGCATAGTAGAACAACAATTATTTTTTCAAAATCTACAACCCAGTACTTGTCCACTCTCTGTCCTGTAGTTTATTTATTCTATTCTATTCCTAGGAACACATACCATGATCTCAAATACCATGATTTAAATTATTTACACTTTATTCCGTTTTTTTAGAAATACTAAACAATTTAGCACACATAAATGCGTTAATCAACAAAAAATTGTTTAAATAAATTCGTTTTTCTAACATTAATTAGAGTTTCCTTTAAATAAAAAAAAAGACCGACTCGCAGGAACTGCGTCATCTTAGCGCGGTTACGTACATCTCGAATAAATAGAATCGATTAGCATCACAAATCACAGGAAACTGACAGTAGCCAACTTACACTGAATAATACGGATAATTCTTAATCCTCATTCTTTAGGAAGGCTGAATAAGTCAATACAATTATGTACTGAAAACGTACTTACTCTTCGACTACTGCTCAGAAGGCTCTATTCTAAACAACAACAAAAAATTAATTGTCATTTTAAGTATCTTGTTTTACTAGCAAATTCGTTTTATTGTTATAATCAACTGTAAATTTGTGCTTTATGGCGAATAAAATTAAATTCTGTCGTGGGTTAAATCTTTCTATAAAATAAGAAATAACAATAACTTCAGTTGGAGGCTATGAGGAAGGTTATATAGACAGAATTCAAAACAAACTACGTCATCATGATTAGCCACTGCCATCTTGATTACCACTGCCACTCCAAACTTATTATTACCAAAACCTTTCACCGCATCTTAGCTTATTATACTACTATACTAATTTCACTGATAAATGCAACTTAAAACAAGAAACAACCAACTACAAAGTGAGATAAACAAAGAGAAAACCCGTTTCAATAGACTTTTTTAACACTTTTTAAGCTTTAAGCGCTTATATCTCTGATTGACGTTGCCCCATCGAATATTGCTTCAGGACATTTTTTGTAGAGAATTTAGTAAGCATTCGAATGGTCACCTTCCACTTACCACGATTTCCCAACCGTTATCGAGATATTTACGAAAAACGTATAAAGATCCGAAAACTTTTCATGTATATTAATAAAAAAAATGTTTTCGCATACTTCCTTAACTCCAAATATAACCAACATTTAAGTATATCGGGTGGAATTAATTTCCAAGATGTAGGAAATATTTCATCAGAATCCCGCGATTCTAAGTACCCACAAAAAAATAATGACTTACAAAAACATTGATTCCACTTTTCTTAGGAACGGTTAGAGATATCGCCTTGAAAATGGTTTTATTCGTTTTCCTATGTTAAGAAACATATAAAACAAGTACCTGCAAGCATATAAACTCAAAAACGTAAGCGTTACGAATTTTTTTGCGCGAATTTCGCCATAAACACTATCTTCCAGTAGGCGGATTCTGCTGGCTACCGAACTTGACCTTTTAAATCAGACGACAGATTTTTGTACCAAATTTCATTAAAATCGGACCATTTTTGAGCTTGCTCGAGCGCGAACAGACAAGCATATATATATATATATATATATATATATATATATATATATATATATATATATATATATACAAATTTTAGCACCCTATATTTTCGTGATCTATAGGGCCTGAAACGAGAAAGTTTCTAGTCGGCACGTCCGGATCGCGTCATGAGGTCAACCTCATAAGCCGGTTCTCCCTTTGGAGATAGGGAGTAACCGCGCTAATAGCTAATTACCCGTGTTTCATCACGGCAGATTGGTAGTTCTTTCATTGCGTTTAATAATGTATCATCAAAATTAACGCCACTACATATTATTGTGTAGTTTCTTATAAACTTTCTCTGTCCTCGTCATGCTATAATTTATTCGTCAATTGATAAGTAATCAAAGAATAAGGTTTCTTGACACTGGGGCGCTCCGGACCAGCGCCGACAAACAGATAACCTAGATTTAGCCCGTTATCTACAGGTTACCAGTAACAAGGGTTTAACCAGTACAGGTTAAAATTATTTTTCAAAAATAAATGTACCTTAAAATTTAAAAATTTATGTTTCCAAGATGTCATTTGGAAACACCCATTATATTTGTGAGCATTACCAAGAAGTGTTCCGACTGGGGATGCTGATGGGGGAGGAGGCTGTGCAAGGATTCGGGATATTATTACCTCGGATAGACCATCACCAGGTACAGGGTAAACTCTATGAGGGACAAAATCACTGTTTATTTCTAGTAATTCAAGGTCTGCCATCATAGTTGAAATTAACCTCAATTAAAAATAGATACAGTACGGCAACAGCTGTTCTGTTATCGTCCTAGCAACGCATGCTGCCTATGCTCTCTAAAAAAACAACTACAAATAGATAATGTACGGTAACAGCTGTTCTGTTATCGTCCTAGCAACGCATGCTGCCTTGGCGTGCATGCTCTAACCAACTAAAACTTCAAACCACTCTAAAAATTCGAATATCAAAAAATCCCTTCTTAGTGAGTGTCTACGTTGTATAGGGAGTGTCCATGCAAAATTTCAATTTTTGATGTCGAGTGGTTTGGGCTGAGGGATGATAGGTCAGTGAGTGAGTGAGTGAGTGAGTGAGTGAGTGAGTGAGTGAGTGAGTGAGTGAGTGAGTGAGTGAGTTAGTGAGTCAGTGAGTGGTATTTGAAAAATATAAAGTAGATAAATATCTTATTTCTTAATTCTTATAATCTTAATTTATTCATCAAAAAACCATATCTGGTGAATGGATTTTATTTCTTAATTTACTTGACCTTTCAAAAACAAATTTTTTTTTTTTGCGTTTCAGAACCCCTAGAGACCGAAAATAACGGTGGTTCAAATTTGTATATATATATATATATGTATATATATATATATATATATATATATGTATATATATATATATATATATATATATATATATATTTGTCTGTTCGCTCTCTAGGTAGAAGACGAATGGTCCGATTTTGATGAAATTTGGTACAAAAATCCGTCGTCCAATTCGAAAGGACAAGTTCGTTAACCAGCAAAATCCGTCCACTGGAAGATGGCGTTTGGGGCGAAATTCGCACAAAAAAAATAGTAACGCTTACGTTTTTGAGTTCATAAGCTTGTAAGCACTCGTTTTATAGGCTTCTTCGGCTAGGAAAACGAATGAAACCATTTTCAAGGCGATAGCTTTAACCGTTTTTGAGAAAATTGGAAAAATAGTTTTTGAATACCGTTTTTGGTTTGGGTACTTAGAATCATGGGATTCAGTTGAAACATTTTCTGCATGTTCTACTTTCATTAAAACTAATATGTTGAAATTTGTGTAACGTTTGGAGTTAAGGAAGGGTTAGAATAAAATATTTTATTAACAGACATAAGAAGTTTTGGTAACTTTGTATATCTTCCTTAATATCTCGAAAAAGGTTGAGAATCTTGGGAAACTGAAGAATACCATTAGAAAGCTTACTAAATGCTCTACAAAGAAGGTTCTGATGAAAGTGTAAGGTGCCGATTAGCAAGGACGGGATTTAAAGGAATAGATAATGGGGAAATATTTTAGAGAAGCGGAAATTCCTTTCAAAACTATAATTTACACTGAGGTTACTAACACATACATAAATATCATAAAACATCGCTAAGACGAGAGAAAAGGTTGAGTGAGAGAGAAACCGCTAGATAAGAGTAATCACATATCATTTGGGGAGGTTGGAGCATATTTTGGAACTGACTTACCTCTCATCGCCATCGCGGCCAAGACCTCAGGAACGGGCGTGAACTCTCCCCCGTCGGAGGTAAGCCAGCTTTTTATACCCATTGTGCCCCACTCCTGCTTTAGCAGGTGGCTGGACTAGAAACTCTTGTCAGGTCTTAAATCTTCCGAGAATCTTACGAATCAGCCACGTGCAGTTCCAACAACCCAGACGCAACGTTTGCTGATTCGTGGTTCTCACATCTCTAGAGATGGGCAGCCAACCTTTTCTCTCATTCTTATTCACTTAACAAAGACAAAGTGAAAACGGGGCCTTACATCACCCCCCGATTTTTTTAAAGTCATGTTTCCCTTGGAACATTACTTTACCTTTAACACTACCCGTCCTTAAGTTACTATTATTCTCTAACTATACAGAACACTATTTTCACAATCACTTTATTTACGAGCGGTCCTATATCCACTCTGTTATCGCTGTCACGAAACTTTCCGCTGCATCGAAGAAGGAGGCGAATTGTTTTAAGCATGGTATTCCACAATAGCTTCTTGTGCTCGTCCCAAATCCATGTGGTCGAAGATCCAAGATTCACCAAAGTCCACTGCCACCATTCTTTTGACGTGTTCATCTTCTGGCGAAATGACGAGACTATACAGGAAGGTGTTTCTCTGTGAAAGAACTCGGCAGGACAGATCTAAGGTATCCTAGGTCCACATCAGGCTCTATCCTAATACCGAAGGATTGCGTAGGCTTCCTCGTTTCAACTCTTCAAGAAGAACGCCCCTCTCCGGCTGAGCTGTAACCATCCTTCCTGTCTTATTTTCGTTAAGGGCAGGACAAGAATTCGATGAAGCAACATCTTCTGATCTGGAATTGTCCAATGCTACTACTCCAGTATTAGTGGCGATGAGATCTACTTCTGAAATTTGGTTACATGTTTACCATGACATCAGCTTCCCTCCGAGAGGAGTGTCAGTCCAATTGGCAGAGCCTCTCTCTCCTTCCCCAAAATCAGAGTCAACTCTCTTGGACCTAGCATCTCTCTACTCAACTTTCCATTCATCGAAGTGCCTCCGTTGTGTAATTTTTTGATTATATATAGGAATTCCGCTACTCTGTTTTCTGGGCTTTTGATAGGACGAGGAAAGGTACAGGGAACTACGGAAAAGGGTTTGTGATGTGTGAAAGATTGGTTTAAACGTTTGCTTCCTTTTTCGAAAATTTTCTTGAAAGTTTACAAACCACCCTGCCCAGGCGCGTAACCCACGACATTTTAATATAACTCAAATTTTCATGCCAATAGTGAGAACTCTAGAATCACCCGCGATGACAGCCCGGTAAGTAGATGTTTAGGAGTCGTTTACTGGCGATTTAGCTCTTTTCCTAAGCGCGTCCCACACCTACTCATCGTTAGGTCTCTGAACGCCTCTCCTCCGGAGGGAATATGGTGATCGTGGCCGTGGTCCCTGTTCCCGCACTCCTGGCGTCCAGGTGGCATCCTTGGGGTCGTTGTTTGGAGAACTAGAGGAGGAACGACGCCCACCTGAAGGTTGGGAGTCTACGCCCCGTCGGCCGTATAAACGTCTGGATCTTTCGCGGTGCCTCCCCCCCTCATTTGCGCCCTCCACCCGTCCTATAGGCTGGGGTGAACCGCTCTGTTTGGCTTCCTCCTCTTGACCTACTTCTCCCTCAGATAGGGCTGAGTCGGATAGGACCTCATCGGGGGTAGTCGTTTCCGAAGGTGGCGACGAAAACTGGCCGCCGAGAGGACAACTAGGATCTGGACACGAAGGGGATGCCCCCGCACTCACGGGACAGTCAGAATGATCGGTCGCCCTTGCCTCGCTTTCCCCTTCTTCCGCGTCACCAGCCCGGTCTGGCGTCTGGTAATTCAAGTCATATGGACGCCCTGGCTCCATCGCCCAAGACCACTCGTCGTTGGCCTCTTCCTCGTCCTGTTCTTCGCGGTACGACCTATTAGTCGTTTCAGCCTCCTCTCTCTCCGGATCCATATTCCCCTTAGTCGCGGCCTTCTTAAGGCGGTTGATGTGCACAACTGCTCGCGCCCCGGTAGACTGCTCGACTTCATAATTAACCCGGGAGAGTACACGGGTGACTTGATGCGGCCCCGTCCATGGACGGTGGAACTTCGGACAGTGACCCGGTTTGACCGCTGGCACATTTAAGTACACCCAGTCACCCGCTGCTAGCTGGCGCTCTTTTCTCCGAGAGTTTACGAAGGCTGTTCGACGTTGATAACATCGCTCGGATCGTACCAGCGCCTCTCGATATGCTTCCGAAAGCCGCTTCCGTAGCTGTATCACATGATCTTCCGGTAAGAGCCTATCTCGGTCCTCCTGGTTCAAGCTAGGCCCTAGATCGCAGTCGAAAGGGGTGACTAACTCCCGTCCTAAAAGTAGGTAATTGGGGGAGTACCCAGTCGAGGAGTGGGGGATGGCTCGGTAGGCCATAACTGCATATGGGACCCAACGGTCCCAATCTCTACCATCCCGCCGCACAAAATGTGTGATCGAATCCGTGATCGTGCGATGGAGGCGTTCTACCATGCCATTGCACTCCGGGTGATAGGCTGTAGTCTGCAGCTTTTTTATCCCAAGAGCTCTGCATACTTCCTTGAAGAGAGAAGAAACAAAGTTTCTCCCTTGATCAGTGAGCAGCCTCTTTGGCACACCATGTCTCGTCACAATATTCTCCACAAAGGCTACGGCCGTCTCTTGAGCGGTCTGCTCCTTTATAGGGATTGCTTCGGCGTACCTCGTAAAATTGTCGATAAAAGTCAGTAGATATCTATGCCCTCTCCTTGACCTTGGTAGAGGGCCAAAAATATCTAATGACACCTGCTCGAATGGGCCACTGGCCACATACGGCACTTCCAGAGGCACCTTCAGGCCTGGTGGGCTCTTTCGCTGAGCACACCTATGGCAGCTCTCAACGAAGTTCCGTGCATCCTTCTCCATAGAGGGCCAATAAAAGGACCCCCTTAAGTTGGCAAGCGTGCGTTCTATACCCGGGTGTCCCGCCCATGGCTTCGAATGGTGGTATTCGAGGATCTTTAGCCTAAGCGACTCCGGAACTAGGAGACGCCAATCACTCCCTTCGAGATCAACAGCCCAGTACCACAATCCTTCTGCATCGGCCCTGACACTACCGCCCCCCCTTGCCAGCTTCTGGCATCAGCCATCTTGCTCTTGGGCCCTCCGGATGTGGCTCCGGGTGAGGGGGTACCGGGTCCGTATCTCAGCAACGGAGCGGCTTAGCGCGTCTGCATTTTTATGATTCACTCCGGGCTTGTGTTCAACGACATATTCGAATTCCTCAAGGCGCAAGGCCCATCGAGTCAGCCGAGAAGAGGGGTCCCTCAGACTTAGCATCCATTTAAGAGCAGCATGGTCGGTAATTAACTTAAATTTTCGCCCAAGCAAGTAACATCGAAAGAGCTTTGTCGCCCAAACGACCGCCAACAACTCTCGTTCAGTGGCTGAGTAGTTACATTCCGGCCCCTTCAATTGCCTGCTGGCATAGCAAATGGGCCTCTCGACGCCTCCCTGCACTTGAGACAACACAGCCCCAAGAGCTACTCCGGAAGCGTCCGTAGAGAGCACGAAGGGGTCTCGGAAGTCCGGATACACTAGTAGAAGGTCGGAGGTCAAGGCCTCCTTCAGGTCCGCGAATGATTTCTCCTGCGCAGGCTCCCAGACAAAAGTAGCTCGAGTCTTTGTTAGCTCAGTAAGGGCTTTCGCCCTACTTGCGAACTCCGGGATAAAACGGCGATAGTAGCTCGCTAAACCGAGGAAGCTACGTAACTCGCGTGCATTCCGTGGTTTCGGAAAGGTTTTTACTGCTTCCACCTTTCCAGGGTCGGGTTTGACTCCACTGTCAGTCACCACATGCCCTAAGTACATGACCTCCTTGGCCGCGAATGTACACTTTCGTAGGTTGACCTTTAAATTCGCCCCGCGAAGTAAGTTAAATACTTCCTCCAGCCGGGCGATATGCTCACCGAGTGTGGCGCTGTACACCACTACGTCATCGAGATAAACAAAACAGCCGGTACCCTTTAGACGACCTAATAGCTGTTCCATCAACCTTTGGAAGGTAGCCGGAGCCCCTGCCAATCCGAAAGCCATTTTCCTGTACTCGAAATGGCCTCCCTCGGTGGTGAACGCTGTCTTCTCCTGGTCTTTCGGGGCTATGGGGATTTGATGGTATCCACTGGCTAAGTCCAGTGTGCTAAAGTACCGGCAATTGCCGAGCTGTTCTAGGGTTTCCTGAATCAGGGGTAGAGGGTATGTGTCCACCCGAGTAACGGCATTAAGCCCCCGGAAATCAGTGCAAAACCGATATCGCACCTCCCCATCCGGCGATTTCTTTTTTACTAGTACAACTGGAGCCTGCCAGGGGCTAGTGGAGGGCGTAATTATACCCCTTTCCAGCATAGAATTCAGCTGCTCCGCCACCACGGCTTTCTCCGCGTACGGGACCCTATACGGTCTCTTCACCACAGGTCGGGCATTACCCGTAACTATCCGATGTTGGACGGGTAGCGCGCAACCTTCCCCTCTGGGCTCTTCGAAGAGATCCTGGAAGCGAGAAAGAAGCTCCAACAAGGGCTTCTTTTCTACCACGGGGAGGTGTCGGAGCTTCTCCTGTAGGTCCGACCCTGTCTTTACGGTTTGTTTCGCTTTGGTGGGGGACTCACCTTGACCTTCTGCCAGTGACCAATTACCTTCCTCAACCCTACCAAGAGGGGAGTCACGACGTAGTATGACTGACCCTCCACTGAGATTAACCACCTGTATCCACGCGGATCCCTCCACGACCTCACTCACGCTACGCCCTGTGCGCACTCCAGATGTAAGCCCTTCTAGTGGCTCAATTAAAATATTACCCCGCCTTATGGCCGCAGGCACTCGAACAGCCACTGTCGCCTCGGAATAAGCCGGAAGGGATACCTCCTGGCACAATCTGACATAAGGAGATTTCCGTTCCCTCCGGCGTGCTTTGCGCCCGGAGCCATTACTTCTTGTATGAGCGTCTCCGGAGCTACTCTTCTGGCTAACGGTACAACCCCATGCGGATCCGGCAGCACTGACAATGTTTGACGAACTAACTCCTGAACCGGGGCAAGACCACTTCTCTTCCAAGATACGGGTCCTAGCCACGACCCCCTCGATCCACTTCCTGTCTCTTTCTTCACTTTGAGCCTCGGTTACCGTCTCTGTCGAAGTCACCCCAAGAGAAGTGGTAAGGGTCCCCAAGTCGTAATTCCTTCCACCTATACTTATTCTAGCTCCAACGCGGCCTAGCAAGTCTCGACCGAGGATTCCCCCTCCCGAGGGGAGCACCCGGGCTACGGTGACCCTGTGTCGGAAAGAAAACCCTGGGAGTTCAATGTCCACGACTTGTTCCCCTTCCAGCGGCAATAAATGGTC
This sequence comes from Gonocerus acuteangulatus, assembly GCA_946811695.1. NCBI lineage: Eukaryota > Metazoa > Arthropoda > Insecta > Hemiptera > Coreidae > Gonocerus > Gonocerus acuteangulatus. Next base: position 122,818,601 of record OX328124.1, read on the forward strand.
TGTTACACCGCGGACCTTAAAAGAAACTGGCTGAAGCCCCGCCCCCGGCGCAGGCCGATTAAGAACTGTGATGTCCGCTCCCGTATCTACCATCATCTCCAAGTCTTGCCCATTTACCTTTACTGGGATAATAAGGCGGGGCACCCCGCAAGTTTTTCGTAGGTCATTTATACGCTTGTCCCCCCGATCTATTGTGGGCCTCGGGCAGGGGGCATCCCTCGGCCGTTCGCATTTGGGTAACGCCCCTGAATTTTAGGACTTTCCCCCCTTGCCCCCCGATCTTGGTTGCCCTTGCACTCTCTGGCTATATGACCAACCCCATTACACTGGTATCACCGCATATTCTGACGGCCTGTACCTCTAACTGGTTGCCATGCCCTTCGACAGTCACGGGCGAAGTGACCCCTGACTCCGCACCTAAAACACGCTTCCTTTCGCTCGCTCGCTGCAACGGCTACTCCCTTTTCTTCAAGTCCTAGAGGTTCATCTCCCTCACAAAATTCCACAGCTACCACTTCTCTACACGTAAAATGCTGCGACTCTCCTCGGCCCAGCTCCTCCTCGATAGCAGTGGCCCTTTCGACAGCCCCTTGCAAATTAGAAGGGAAGCTAAGACGGGTTTGCTGTCCTATCTCTCCCTTCAGCCCCGACAAATAAACTGACAGGACAACTTTGTCCAAAAGGTTCCTTGCACCCTTGCGTTCCTCCTCGGAACCTGATGCCCCACAGGATTTTTCCCCTAGCTTACGGCAGCGGTCGGCAAACGCTCTGACCCCCTCCCCTTTTTCCTGCCTCATGTTGCTCAATTGTAGTAAAAACTGTTCGTGACGCCTAACCTCCCTAAACCTTTCCAAGAGAGCCACCTTAATAGTGTCGTAGGGCACCCCGGGCCCTTGTAAATCGGTACGACTCGCCAGAAAAGACGCGGCTGAGCCCTTGAGGCGCATCCGGACCACGAGCGCCATATCTTTATCCTCCCATTGCCCACTATCTGCTACTAATTCCAGTCCATTCAAGTAGTCAGTGACAGGGACCGAAGAATCATCGCCTGACCAAGGTGCTACCATCGCCTGTAAGGACATATCCCGCCTCGGCGCCATAGACCCCGACATTCGTGCTGACTCCCGGGACTTTGTTAGTTCTTCCTTAAATAACTGATTAGCCTTTAAAGCCTCCTCTAGTTGGCCCTTCAGGTTCGTAATTAGTTCTTCTGGATTCGCCATCTTATGTGCTTTAAAATAAGTACCCGCACGCCTATATTACAAAAACCCTTACAAAAAAAAAACTAAATCACGGGCCGTATAATAATACGCTAAGATATTATCCCATATCTTACACCGTAATCATCAACAGAGTGCCCGATGTAAACAGCGTGTCCGATTACAGCGAACACGATAAGCTAGCCCCCGCTGCCCGCTACAGCCTCGCGAGAAGATAAGAGTCGCTTTCTCAGCTCCCCCCGCCTCCTAGCTACTCGCTACTCTGCAAGCTCCTTCACTCGCTTCTTTAAAATTATTCGCAGTCGACCCCACACCTGACACCATTTGTAAGGGGCCGATTAGCAAGGACGGGATTTAAAGGAATAGATAATGGGGAAATATTTTAGAGAAGCGGAAATTCCTTTCAAAACTATAATTTACACTGAGGTTACTAACACATACATAAATATCATAAAACATCGCTAAGACGAGAGAAAAGGTTGAGTGAGAGAGAAACCGCTAGATAAGAGTAATCACATATCATTTGGGGAGGTTGGAGCATATTTTGGAACTGACTTACCTCTCATCGCCATCGCGGCCAAGACCTCAGGAACGGGCGTGAACTCTCCCCCGTCGGAGGTAAGCCAGCTTTTTATACCCATTGTGCCCCACTCCTGCTTTAGCAGGTGGCTGGACTAGAAACTCTTGTCAGGTCTTAAATCTTCCGAGAATCTTACGAATCAGCCACGTGCAGTTCCAACAACCCAGACGCAACGTTTGCTGATTCGTGGTTCTCACATCTCTAGAGATGGGCAGCCAACCTTTTCTCTCATTCTTATTCACTTAACAAAGACAAAGGGAAAACGGGGCCTTACAAAAGTTTTGATTAGACGATGTCAATCGGAGAAATAAGTGCTTAAAACTTTAAAGTAATTGATTTCTCTTATTCGAACTGTTCTTTTTGTCTGTTTTTATTCCTTGTTATTTTTTTAACTGCTTATAGTTGGATAATGTATTTGATAATAAATCAGGTTAAGAAAAATAAGAAAAACAATTTAATCTTAGAGAAATGGATTTCCAAGATATAGCTTTTCAACTGCCTAGCGGGGTCCTTCCTAGGGCGGGTTGGCCTATCCATGTAAGATCGTAAATAAGACCTTTCTTGAAAGTAAAGATGGAACTGTCAACTTTGGTCCTCTTCTGCCTCCCGGCACTTTCAATGCTGACGAAGGCCACCAATGAGTAGCTTAAACGTCCTAAATATAGATTTTTTAACAAAAATCGTATTGAGGTTTCTTTAGCCGAATCCCAACCATTCCATCTTTACTTATCACCTCGCCGGCTAACTATCTAATCTTCATGCTTTCTAGAAATGTGGACCCAAAATAATAACAGCTTTTAATCATTTTAAATGAGTCTAGAGATAAGAACGGAATCGCGCTAAGATGATGCAGTTCCTGCGAGTCGAACTTTTTTTTATAATTGTAGTTAATAATTATTAACCATTGTAATATACAATAATTTTGGTGTCTTCATTTCCATTGTGTCTAGATTATCAGCTATCCATTTTTATTGTATCAAACAATGCCTTGCTCGGAGAACGATAAACGACACGACATTTCGGGGTTTAGGAAAGAAAAAAAAAACACATTAAAACGAAAAGCAATAAATCACAACTAGAGCCCATTATTCTTGTAGACTGCTTAATTATTAATATCCTGTCTATTAGAGTAAATACTACCGGTAGTGATACCGTCGAGACTTCGAATAGGCCAACTTATTCTAGGGTACTATGACGGATGGCTGCTCGTGGCAGGAGGCAGTTACAAAGTGAAAATGACCATAAAATTAATTATGATTCGTATATAGCCGAGCCGGAGGGAGTCAGGTGCTCCCGACCATAAAGATAACACAAATATGCTTTTATCCGTGGAGTGAGGGAGGGAGGGACGGGTGGGGCACGCCATTACATACTCTACAGCTTTATCGCGGCTTCAGCCCTTTACAGTTACGACTTGAAAAAAAAAGTTATAAAAAAAAATACTCAAAAATCAATTATAATTTGTTTTTAGCACATTTATTCCCTCCGGAAGAGGTTGATCTCATGACGCAATCAGTAAGTGCCGACTAGAAAATGTTACGTTACAGACCCTATAGATCACTATAAATAGCGGTGGTTCAAATTTGTATATACAACTATGTGTACATATAAATAAAATTCTAACGGATCGCTGTCTTTACATGGAAGATAAATGGGAAAAAATATAATTGGGGGCCTTTATCAACGCAATAGTACCCAAAACAATGATTTTTAGAATTTCTGTCTGTACGTCTGTGCGCGCTAATCTCAGAAACGGCTCATCCGATTTAGTTGCGGTTTTCACTAATATATTGTGGTAAGCTTTACATAACATTCAGTCTTTGATCCATGTCAATCGGTTAGTAATTAAAACAAAATCCGTCACACAGGAGCTGCATAACTAAGCACTTTCCTCAGAATTTGGGTAGTGTAGACTGCTTTCCAGGACAATTTGCTTAAAATATCCTACATAAATAAAATAAAAACATGAATAGTTCTCTTTTAAGTTTGTAACGAGTAACTGATCAATTATTGATTTGCTTCCGGAGTTATGTTTACACATGGTACCTACTACACTACGTAATAAATACAAAAAACCTCATATTATTGTATTTTGATCTAACGCAGGAACAGGATACAGTCACTCTAGTGGTAGAAAGCGCTCCTTGCGGCGGCTTTGTGAACCTACGTTTGGCGGGCTTTTCTATTGAAATATATTACAAATTAAACCCCCGCTTTCCGATTGACCGATTCAGCTCATTTTTACAACACTTCTTTCTCATGAGTTACCCACGACGTATACCGCGTTTCGTTACAATACTGCAGAAATTACGACCGGTATGAGTATATTAGGAATTTGGGTCCGGAGTAACCCCCCCCCTTCTAATGAACCGATTTAGTTTATTTTTACAACACATATTTACCTGTAGATTTCCACTACGAATACCGAGTTTCGTCGAAATATACCAAAAATCACGGCTGGTAGTGGCGAATTGGTATTGTGGGTCCGGAGTAAACCCCCCCCCCCCCCTTCTAATGAACCGATTTAGTTCATTTTTATATCTCACTTTTCTCTCTACATTACCACTACGAATACCAAGTTTCGTTGAAATATAACAAATATTACAGCTGACATTATAAATTTAGTGTTTTGGGTTCGGGGTAAACCCCCCCTTCCGGTGGACCGACTTTGGTGGTTAACGAACTTGTTCAATCGTTTGCTAATTGAATACTATATACCAAGTTTCGTGACGAAAAAACAAAAACTCTGGCCGCTATCGTGTTAACAGACATATATATATATATATATATATATATATATATATATATATATATATAAAAATTTTAACGGGGGTCATTTTCGGTGTCTACTAGGTAGGATCGATAATGATTTGAAGACATTTTTCAAAAATTCCGTCATGAGTCCAACCTCAATAGCTACTTTCCTTCGGAGGAAAGTGCTAAAAGTCATGCTAATGTAAAGAATCATGTCAAACATTTGATGCTATTGTTAACACGATAAACACAATGACTTGTTTTTTCGTCACGAAACTAGACGTATAATATTACCCTAACAAACGATCGAACTAATTCTCTAACCAGAAAAATTGGTTCATTTAGTGGGGGGGGGGGGGTTACTCCGGACCCAAAGTAGTTATTTGCCCATACCGGCCGCCATTTTTGTTGTATTGTAACGAAACTCGGTATTCGTTGTGGTCTCTATACACACTAGGGTTTAACAATTTCTAAGGGGTCAGCTTAGAGGCAATCCTAGAGCATTACTGTAAAGTTGAATTTTTTAAATGCCCAAATGTCGGTGTTTATAATCCAATATAAACCAAAAGTTATATAATAAATGCTGCTCTAAGTCACTATCCACGCGGAAGAAGTCGCGGGCACAGCTAATATATATATATATATATATATATATATATATATATATATATATATATATATATATTCATCATTTTTCTCTATAGCTCGTTCAAAAAGGGAAGTCAACTAAATTCGGCTCAAAAATGTTATTTGTGATTTAAGTGGTTAATAAATAATTTAAAAAAATCAAGCGAGGTATTTTAGCGTAAGGCAGTGTTAGTAGAACATGTTAAAACAAGAAATTATCAAAATCGGCCACCATTTGTCGATAGGAATGGAATCGCCCCTGTATACGCTGTTAATGGTCATTTTGACCATAAGGAGTCATTTCTGACATATAGTGCCCGTGACTTTTTCCTTCCTCTTGACTCGTAGATTCGAAATATGCAGTAAAAAAAATTGCGGGGGTCAATATGGGGGTTATTTTTTCCGATCTCGCATTGGAGAATCATCTGGCCAACGGATGACCATTATTTTTGTGACACCCTGTACTTTTTAGCGCGGTTCCTTCCTCCCTTCATATATATTTGTCTTTTCGCGGATTTCTGGCGTCCCTAATGGTCCGATTTTGATGAAATTTGGAACAAAAATCTGTTGTCCAATTTTAAAGATCAATATCTTACCTCATAAAGTCAATCAAATCAATCCAAATTCGTTAAGCAAAAATCCGCCCATTGGAAGATGCCGTTTGGGGCGAAATTCGCGCAAAAAAAATCGTAACGCTTACGTTTTTGAGTTGAAATTTTTTTTGCATGTTTGAATATCATCAAAACTAACATGTTAAACTTTTGATTACGTTTGGAGTTAAGGAAGGGTTAGAATAAAATATTTTATGAACAGACATGAAAAGTTTTGGGAACTTCGTATAGTTTCATTAATATCTTCAACCAGGTTGGGAAATCGTGATAAGTAGATAGACATTTTTTGAAAGCTTTATAAATTCTCTACAAAAAAGATTCTGAAACAGTTTTTGATTAGGTGATGTCAATCGGAGAAATAAGTGCTTAAACTTTGAAGTAATTGATTTCGTTTATTCGAACGGTTCTTTTTGTTTGTTTTTATTCCTTGTTATTTTTTAATTGCTTATAGTTGGATAATGTATTTGACAATAAAACAGATCAGGTAAAATTAGAAAAACAATTTAATTTTGGAAATATAGCTTGCCAAGAGAAAGAGATTCGATGACGTCTTTTGAATATTTTCAATTGCCTTCATGCTGTTGGTTTTTTTTTATTTTATTTTTTAATTGATTTTATTTGTAGAATTATTACTATAGTAAAAAAAAACACAGGAATATGTGAAAAATTTTGATATTTTCCAATGCATTGAAACGTATGAAATGAAGTATCGGTAGAAGAGGATTCTAGAGTCTGGCGGACCCGACCAGGTAAAGCCATAAAACCCTTTGAACAAAGGCCGAGGAAAATATTATCTGTTACTATTCTAAGCTTTTCAAATGACAATAGAGATATGATCAGGAACCGCGCTAAGATGATGCAGGTCCTACGAGTCGGACTTTATTTTATAAGTATTTGAGTTTGTGGAAACAATTTTCCAACCCATATCTATACCCGTTGTTGGGAAAAGGAAATAAAACGTGATTTGTTTGGGATATATCTTTAGATATTTTGATGTTTCCGCTGCATAAGTCACAATATATGATAATCTTATCTTTGTTTCTCGTGACAGGAGCGAACAACGACAAAATTTTAGGTTGGCATAGTATCCTCGATTTCCGGCCATAATCCTCTTGCCCAGGGGTCTCCAAACTACGGCCCGAGGGCCACATCCGGCCCGCGGACAGATTTTGTCCGGCCCGCGGAGAGCTAGCATACTTGAAAACTCCTTTTAGAGAACATATTTTTTATAGCAAATTAAATTTAGTTTACTGAAGTATTCTAGTTTTATGTTGAATAATTATTAATACGACATCTACATTGCTATGGTCATGGGCTAACTACTCATAACATTGTTGTAGGCTTATTGTTATTGTTTTTGTGATAAGTTGGATAAAGAAACACAGAATTGTAATGAGTAAAGACATGTATAATATGCAGAAAATTTAACTTCAGTATATAATAACTAACAAATTATTGAAATGAATCCAACTAACATTTTAAATAAAAACATAACTTATAACAAGCATAATGACATATGAAATACTAATGAGATTTATGTAATTGAGATTTTCCACTGACAATGGTACAAGTTTACTTGTACCAATTATTAAAAGAGATTTAAGATGCTCATCAGTTAATTTAGATCTGTAAACATTTTTTGTGAACTTCATTTTGGAGAAGGTCTTCTCACACAAATAAGTAGTACCAATATGGTTTTGGCCCTCGGAACCTATTGGAGTAATCAGTATGGCCCTAAGGCTGGAAAGTTTGGAGACCCCTGCTCTTGCCTATCGCATCATTCATTTTATTTCTACAATTTACCTCCACCCCAAGGTACCTGAATGTTTTGACAGACTTAAAAGTGAGACCACATACTTGCTCTGACATAATGCTCTGAGGACCGGCCTCATTTTTGGCCCTGACTTACATGTATTTTGTCTTATCTTGATTTATTTCCAGCACAATATTTTCACTTTCGGCTTTCTATAAAGCAAATATTTCCTTTAAGTCCGCAAATTCCTGCTAATTAGGAATATATCGTCGCTACAAATGCAAACTAACGAATATGAAAATCACCACTTTTTAGAGTGGAAAAGTATTTATTCATAACTTTTTTTTGGACAGTCAAATATTCGGCAGATTTGACCTTTTGATAGTGGAATACTTTCCCTTTAATAGAGAGAAGTCAGATTGAAGAATTTGCCGTAAATAAGTCCAGCAGAAATTATTAAAGATGGACAATGAAAGATGCATTTTTTCATATTCGTTAGTTTGCATTTGTATCGACGATATCATCTGCGTAAGAGCATATTTGCACCGCTGCATTAAGTATGCAGCCAGGTGAATCTAGTTTTTTCAGAACATTATTAAGTGCAATATTAAATAATGTAGCAGACAAAGCATCCCCTTGCCTAACCCCAGCCGTTACAGGAAAATCATTGCTCACGTTGCGATTAATAATTACTTTTGCATTGCTATTATTAATTGTCATTTGCAAATAAGTTTATTAATTTTTGTGGAATTTGAGACTCATGTAAGAAGTTTAATAATTCCCTTCTTATCACTCTTTCGAAAGCTTGCCCGTAATCACGGAACAACGTATGCTAGTCAATCTTATATTCCCAGGCTTTTTGCATTAAATGCCTCATTACAAAAACTTGGTCGGTTGTTCCTCTCCCCTTCCTAAAACCACACCGATATGCCTCCAGGATGTTTTCAGCAAATACACTATGCCTCACAGACAGAATGTTTGTGAGTGTTTTATAGGCTACAGCCAACAAGGACATTGCTCTGTAATTTTCGCATTTATATTTCTGATCTACATTTTCAATAATACCTGCACTGTTCCCCCATAATACCTCGCCAGGATATGATTCTTCCCAACTGAATCAATAATCCCTGAAGATGTTCTAACAGGATTAGAAACGGAGTCTAATCTAAAGTCCAATGTTTGCCAACCAACCAAAAGGATTAAGAATCGAGATCACTTCAATCCAGATTAAGTTCAATTTAGAAATGGAACCCTGAGATCCGAGGTTAATGATCCGATTTGTTCCAATCAGAGGGGAGGAGGGGATGGAATTAGGAAAACGTAGACGGACATGTAGAGTATATTCGGCGTGGAATAATTGGAAATCGATTTACCATCGAGTGTACAGGAAATGGTAATTGAAAGGCTGCGAATAGGTAAGACACTGATTATGTAGAAATACATAATGACCAAGATTAAAAGACCAACATGTCGTACTTGACAAAGGACATAATAGTCATCTAGGGAGATGACATGGCTTCCTTAGGTCTAGCTACAGCAGAAGTTTTTGTACGTCTGAGACGGTAGTCAGCGCAGTGTTGTCCTATTCTCGTGGATACGTTCTTCCAGTCTGTCCTACGTGGACTGTCCCACAGTCACACGGAAGAAGATAAACAGCCTGGTCATGTATCCATTGTTTTTTGCCGATTCTCAAATCGCTACCAGTCGTCTACTTTGTCTAGGAGGTACGCGGCTTCTACTCCTAGATCAACGACAAGTCTCTTCATACTTCTACTTAAGCCTGCGCCTAAAGTGGACCCATATTTCTCCCGATCTGATCCGCTCCAATCCAATCCGATTTCCTTTGACCGACAGCGGCCTACATTGGTCCCGTCCTGATCAGATCCGATTTAGTCACAGCTTGTCAGTTATGACCTCGTAGTGAAGTGAAAATAAGTGATTAATTTAAGAAATACTTCCTAATAAGCATATAAACCTTCGATTACCTTGGTAGAGGTATAAAGGAGGAGTTGAGAGGCCAATAAACCTTCTGGAAGTATATCAGGCCCGAAATCTTAGTGTAATAGTTAATTTTTAACTGTTACACTACGATAAGAGAAGCATTAGTATTCATATTTTAACCCTATAGAGACGGCAGCAGTCGTATGGGCGAGGGAACCCTCCTGACGGCTACTAGCCTAGCTACCTTCCAAGCCCGCTCGACTTTTTTTTTTTTAGATTTGTATTCTCCTATTAGTAATGTATATATATTCTGTAATTAGTACAGAAACCTTTCCACGTAACTCCTTTGTACTACTGATAAAAAACATATCCCTGGAAACTGCGATGCTTTCTCAGCAAATTACATTGTTTACGCTTCGCAAAAAGCCTATATTACTTCCTGGAGAATAGGAAGGACGGCTGCAATTTATCATCTTCCGAGAAGTCTCAAACACGTCTACTAAGAAATCTGATTAATATTCTAAAAGAACTAGAGAAGCCCGCCGTCCTTATTTATTTTTAATTTAATTTTTGAGCATCGCAACGACGGAGATTTGCTCTTTTTAAAATTCAACAAATACCGATTTATACAAAAATACAAACTTATAGAACTAAATACAACAAAAGAAAAGAAGCGGCCGTCCTTATACGATATAGAGTGAGGTGGCTTCTACAGAAGTCCACCGTCAGCCAGTCACGGCTTTCTGCTGGCTTCTACAGAAGCCCACCGTCAGCCAATCACGGCGTTGTGCTGGCTGCTGGAGATGCCCACCGCCCAGAAAGGGTTAAAATTATTCATAGGAAAGGTAGCTCATCCTTCTCTTCTTCCATTTTATAGTTGGTGTGAAGTATTCAGATAAGCCAGGAACTATTTTCATCTTTAACGACTGAATTTGAAGGGACTAGAGTCGCCGTATTTATCGCATGCTTCTCAAATTCGTCCAAAAAAGATGTCCGCTAGTGGTAGAGGGCTCCCCAAAGGCACTCTGTCCCGTTGTTTGTAAATATCATCTTTATATTGGAAGATACAAGAAGTAAGGCGTACCTGTGCTAGCGTCATCATCTTGCCCCGGAACAGATTCTTAATGGCAAGTGAGTCCGTCAGTGGTACATTCGAGAACTAGGCCTCAATACCAAAACTCTCCTAGCAAACAATTACTATTTTTACTGAGGATCTCCGCTTGGAGTCTTAAGTTCTTTACAGCTGAAGAAACTCCCTTTTAATATAATATAAAAAATATATATTACTTCAAACATTTATGTTTCTTATGAGCAAATCATCTTGTTATTGTACAAATATACGAGTAATTCATGAATGTACTTCAAGCAGCAGAAGTAACAGACGAGAAGAAGTCGTCCTCTGCCGGCTGAGGATAGGCCATTCACGACTGACTCATTCTTACCTAATGACTAGACAAGACAGACCAACATGTCAATACTGTAATACAACTCTCACCATTAAACACATCCTCACAGACTGTAGACTCAGACACAATGATATCCTCCCACAAAACATGTACAAACTACTTACAGATGACAGTCACTACATAGGACAGCTGTTGGAATATCTTAAAAAGTAAACCTTTATAACGATATCTAAACCCCATTTATTTAATTTTTCTATTATTTTATTTTATTTATTTCAAACATTTTTTTCATTTCCCCTTACATGAAAGAGATACCTATAAATACAACTGTATGAGAAAGTCAACATCTACAACACATGGCAAAGAACATGACCATCATGTATAATTGTTTATATATATATATATATATATATATATATATATATATATATATACTAGCTGTTCCCCGGCGTGCCATGCTACACCTACTTTCTGCCTATGTCTCTCCTCGTATCAAGATCTACCTGTATACCCAGTTACGTCAAAATCGGTCAAACGGTATGAATTTGTTTATATCTGTCTAGTAATTCATATATATATATATATATACTAGCTGTTACCCAGTGTGCCATGCTACACCTACTTTCTGCCTATGACTCTCCCCGTATCTACCTGTATACCCAGTTACGTCAAAATCAGTCAAACGGTATGAATTTGTTTATATCTGTCTAGATGTAGTGCGTGAAACAGGCAACAGAGACCAGCCGCACAGCAATTCTTACAACAGCCGACAGAGGCCAGCACGAGAGCCTGCGAGTAGATAGCTCATCTCAAAGAAGACTAGCACTCCTTAGTTAGACAGTGACTGTGGAAATAAAATTGAAATAAACTGCATTACATGATTATATAATGATGTAAAGTCAACAATGAGTTCGAGTTATTCTAATTATCAAGAACATCAACAAATAAATTTGAGACATTATTAAAAATGGCCGTCGATTCAAAATGGCCGTCAGAATATGAATGGTTCAGTGTAGCCAATTTTTTTTAACAAAACTTTTGACCTTTTGACCAAATTCTGAAATTTGACTATTTTGACCTCGCCTAGGATATTTCCCGTATCAAAACCTACCTGCGTGCCATGTTTGGTCAAAACGGTGTAGATTTGTATAAGGAATAAACAGATAAACGGACAAACAGACACGTGATTTATATATATATATATAACATTTACTCTTTTTCAAGCGTTGAATCGCCATAGTTCGAGTAAATAAAATAAACACATTTCATTTTTTTTTTTTTTTAGTTGTTTCTCATTTCTTTTATGATATAATGTTTTAGTTTCATTAATAAGTATTTTAAACTATCAATATTTGGTTCATTTGTCAGCACCAATGTAGGGCATTACCTACGAACAGAAATCAACAACAAAGTAACGATTCTGTGCAATTCCCTTGGAATTGGAACATCGTTATATAAAATAATGCTAACAACATTGACGAGCGAAGTAAATATGAAGAAATTTCTTTGAATTATGTAGTAAATATAGTATCAAATCAAAGTAAAAAAAAAAACTTTTACTTTTCGGCAGAATGATGAAAACTTTGTATGGATAAGGAAGTAGGGTCTGGGTAATTAATTGAAGAAGGGGAAGCGGAAACATGAAGGGAAAGAAGATCAGGGTAATTAGAAGTTAGTATTTACGTCAAAGGACGGCGGAAGTACAAGTCCTTCAGAAAACCTCAGCTCCAAAGGATGCTTTAGCAGCGGCCGGGCTAATCGTCGGAAGCTAGAGGAGGTTTTGCAAGATGGCGGGGCAACGAACGATAAATGTTTATTACTGTTCAAAATTTGAATTTGGGATTTACAACAAAGTATTTTTGCATAGGAAAGCCCCTGAAGAGGTGCGAACTAAGGCTCGAAACATGTAGGGCAAAATGGAGAAAATAAATTAGTTGAACAAAAACGAATTGTGTTCTGCTTTATCGACCCCCTGCCCCATAAAAAGAAAAAGGAACAAGTGTGATATATAGATTGGGTCATCATTCAAAAGAATTAATACATATATATATATATATATATATATATATATATATATACATCATATTCGTATTGATTTATATTTATACATACATAAACATATATAATTTCATTGTTTGTTTGCAATCATATTCAAAAATTCACCTTTTCGCGCGCCTGTTTACTGGTGACACTAAAATGGCCTATTTTAGGCTTCAACCTATTTCGTTTAGGCTCCCACCACTCTCCACTAACTCAATTCTTAGGTGGATGGTTTTCAACAATTTCGGAATATCTTGTAAATTTTTGGAAGATTCACCTCATGTGTCCTGGTTGGAGTTAATATTCGTTCGTGAAAAAGAGGCTCAGATTTGGGATGTTATATTTAGGAATCCCTAGCTTCTTACCACCAACTAATATAGTTATTGAGGTTCTACTCATAAGGGAATAAATAATAAATAAGAGAATAATATCTGTAAATATTTATTTATCTGGCCAACTTCATCACGAAAATTACCCCCGATAGCATATATATATATATATATATATATATATATATATATATATATATATATATATATATACATACATACAGTAGTCTCTCCCGTATCCGGCGTTCTCTAATTCGGCAGTCTCCAAGAGGAATGAGTGACGGATCTCGGATCTCGCCGGAGCTAGACCGGCTCGAGGGTTCCTAGAAAACCTTCCCTTCCTAGCTAGCCAAACATTTTTCACGTGGTATGTATTTCATTGAATGTAAGTGTTTTAACTACTAAGGCACCTGGAGCTAGAACACCTGACTTTAGCAATTATAGTTGGAAAATTCATCGCAGAATTTACTTTATAATTCGGTACCTATATTTTACTTAGATTTTGAATATTAAATATGGTATATATTATTATTAGATATATATTATTATTTTACATTGCTCCCGTAATCATCAGGCATGCCAGCCATTGTGGGGAGCACAGAGTCTTTCTAACACTGTCAGTGCAGCATCGATGCCACCACACTACTCATGCCCCAATTGTTCCCCACCACTCTCCGGCAGGCCCACAAGGTTTGTGTGGCTATTCCTACAGTCTTGGAGATGTGCTCCTTCCAGTTAAGCTTAGAGTCCAAAGTAACACCCAAGTACTTCATTGTCTTGGAAAAACTTAAGTTGTGGCCTGACAGGCTAGGTGTGCCCAGTCCATCCAGTTTCCTCTTCATTTTGAACAGTGCCAAAGTAATTGACTTCATAAACCGGGAAGGTCCGGAGCGCCCCGGAGTCATGAAACCTACTCTATCAAGTCATGATGAGATAATTCCCAATATGTGAAAAATGAAAACTGACTTAAGTGGTAACATGGTAGTGGCCACAATTTGTTTTGTTTTTTCAAACCGTGAAAGTTACCTTGGTAAATACCAACCCCATGATAGGGAACAACATTCTTATTTATTCGCCACGAATATTGGTATATGCCATTTCCATAACAATCACAGATTAAACGGGATTGTTTAACAACAAAATCGTTCGAATAGCAGTGAGGCACCAAATTAGTAGTATAAATGGGGGTCACATTATTCCAGTGCAGTGAAATTGTTACAAACCTATACTGCTGATACATGCTTAAATTATGCCCCAGAGCGAACCGACGAATATATATTGGTATATATAGGTATATATAGGTATATATTTGTCGGTTCGCAATCTTTGTGCAACGTTCGAACCATTGTTATAAGTTAAATGAAAATATCTTAACAGGATAGGTTTGTACCAAATTAACAACACTGTAATAATGTTACCCCCATTCTACCCTGACATGAGAATTCGCTCCTGCGTGAAGGTCTCTGAGACTAGATATGAATTTGCGTGAAACCAGCTGAATACTGTTGCATGAGGTGAGAAACATTGTGTATATATTGAAGAAATACACCGAGACCTGAAAGAGGTTGAGGAGGAGGCATATATATACAGAGCCTAGAAGAGGTCCTACCTTGGGAATTGGACCCACTACCCCTTCCTGGGGTCCAAATCGAATTATCCTCACCCAGCCCTCAGGGTCTCTTCTTCAAGGCAGTACTCTCTCGCCTATTTCTACAGGTATGATTCTCAAGGTGCATTTCAAGCTCTTACAGATTCTGTTGGTCGGAAGTATTCTTACTGCGAGATCCAGTACAATATTTTTGGAACACCTAATTGGACAAAGGAAAAACTTTATTAATTTGGAGGCCTGTTTGGCTCAGTGAAGAGGACCTGAATTCGAATCTCGAGGCACACTGTAAGATTTTGTCTTTTAGTTTCGACGTTCGTGTGTCGTGTTCGAGATGCCCGCGCCCTGCCTTTAATAGGGACCTGCAAATGGTTAGATCAGGTCGCCGAAGCTTAGCTGTGACGAGAATGCCTCCCTAGTTGGCAGCAAGCACAAGAATCAGAACTATCTACATTATCAGGCCCTCTTGGCTTGTTATGGGACTGGTTTTTATTTTTATTTTACTGGAATTTGAGTTTTAAATATAAAGAATTCTTATAATTTTATCAATCAATTCACTTTATTCTGGTATTGCAGAGTTAAGGTTGATTCACGCTACACCGGGCCGGGTCCGTGTTTTGTGCGTGTGTGACTGCTTTATCGCGCCCCGGCCCGGCCCGACCCGGTTCATCACGAATCAACGTTAATTGCCGTCTGATGTAAACATCATTCACTTAGTAGGTAGCTCACTTATCGCGCCCCGGCCCGGCCCGACCCGGTTCATCACGAATCAACGTTAATTGCCGTCTGATGTAAACATCATTCACTTAGTAGGTAGCTCTCTTATACTTCTTTTTTAGATACAGTTACTCCATTGGGAAGATCGTGTTTTGGGTGGGAGTGGTTATTTGTTTTGCCTTATCGACTCGTATTCCTATTAGCACCTGAATAGCTAAAGGTTTTCTACCTTTCTAGACTTCCATATAATCACGCCCTAAAGTGATTTACTACCACCATCTCCACCGTGACACTCTGGCACCTTAACCATACCTAACCCACCCCATGAATTGTTTTAATACCACTATCTCCACCATGAAATCTCTACCCATACCAAACCTACCCCCCCCCCCCCCCCCTGAGGTGTTTTCATACTGCCATCACCAACGTAAACTTCCCCGCACCCTAACCATTCTGCTACCTCTCCATTATCAGACTGAGTTTCCCTTCAGCCAAGAATAATATTAATGAAATCCCCTTTTCCACCGATTATAATCAATGCTTTTATTTCTTACGGTGTCTGTTTTACCAGGCCTTTACCTCCAGCAATTTACGGGTCGCCCCACACTCCTCAATCCTCTATCATGGAGCAGAGAGTGAATCTATTCAATAAGACCACAGATAAAAAAAAACTGCTCAATGCGAGATTCATTTTACTAAGGGTGCGTTTACATCTGACACTTCTCGCAGGAAATATATGTCAGGTGTCGGATAGATATTCTCTTGAAGGTTTACATACTGACAGAAATAGCTAGACATTTATGTCATGGATATGTATAGGACAGTTCTGGATTTGTTCTAATTTGCGATAAATTCACCAAAAGCACCAATAATCAGTGTTTACATCTGTTGGTATAGAAGTGTCGACAATACAGCCAGTAGCCAAGATATTTATCTCTGAAATTAAATTCTTCTCGTAAAAATCTGTGTTTACACCTGGTGGTAAAGAAGTGTCGACACTTATAGTTCGTGTTAGAAATATATATCTCAGACATACATTGCTCATGGTTTACACTAGTCGCAATTTCTGTCTGATATAAATTTCCTGCAATAACTAGCAAGTGTAAACCCACCCTTAGAAATCGCATAAGCTATTCATCCTTCCTCTTGGGAACCCTCAATTGATATATGTCCAGTTTTCTCTTTTTTTTATCTTTTACCATTTTTATCTTTTACAATTTTCCGCAATATTCGTCTGGAAGGTAATGTTATGGTTTTAACATTACCTTTCATGAGGCGATAATATAAAGGAAATTGGTATCTCCTTTATATTATCGCTATTTTCCACTATTTATTTGTCAAATACCATTCACTCACTGACCTATCATCGCCCAGCCCAAACCACTTAACTGTAAAATTTAAAATTGTGCATGGACTCTACCTTTAGGATGTAAACACTCGCTAAAAAAGTTTTTTTTGACATTCAAATTTTTAAGTATTTTTAGAAGGGTTTGAATTTTTAGTTGGTTTTGAAGAGAGCTTACACACCTAGGCAACATGTGTAGTTAGGGCGATAACAGAACAGTTGGGGGACGTCAGCCCTTGAATTACTAGAAATAAACTGTGATTTTGTCCCTCGTAGAGTTTCGCTATACCTGGTGATGGCCCATCCCGAATCCTTGCACAGCCTCGTCACCCATCAGCATCCCCAGTCAGAGCACTTCTTGGTAATGCTCGCAAATATAATAGGTGTTTCCAAATGAAATCTTGGAAACACAAATTTTTAATGTCCATTTACTATTGACAACGAATTTTAACCTGTACTGGTTAAACTGCTGTTACTGGTAACCTATAGATAGGGGGTAATCTGTAGGTTATCTGTTTGTTGGCATTGGTCCGGAGCACCCCTATGTCTAGAAACATTATACTTTGATTAGTTATCAATTGTTGAATAACATGACCCGAACCGTGCTATAATAAACTACATAAAATTATATAGTTTCGTTAATCTTGATGATACATGATTTAATGCAATAAAATAACTACTTATTTGCCGTGACTAAGCACGAGTGTTCAGCTAGTATTTTATAAGTTATTGGTAGCCATTCTTCGGGAAAATCCTTCACATAATTTTGAATACACTGTGGAAGAACCAAGACTTTTGATATACCAAGAGACCGCCATATTTTAGCAAGGACCTAAATTAGCCGT
Source organism: Gonocerus acuteangulatus (assembly GCA_946811695.1). Classification (NCBI taxonomy): domain Eukaryota; kingdom Metazoa; phylum Arthropoda; class Insecta; order Hemiptera; family Coreidae; genus Gonocerus; species Gonocerus acuteangulatus. The sequence continues at coordinate 122,836,375 of OX328124.1, forward strand.
CAATTCGGAGTTATTTATAACCAAGAAACCTGCGGCTACAAGCAAGAATCGAACACAATTCGAAGGAGAGAGTCGACAGAGAATTCTGTTAACTTTAGGAGGAGAAGATATGGCCGAAGCATTCCCGGCCAGCGAGGGGAGCGGTTTAGTGCCCCGTAAAACTGATGGTTTCAGATTAAATGCAGAGCTAGGGCGAGGACTGTGTGAGGTTGCGTTTTTACAGTCGGAGCTTGTTAGGTGTGCGAAAAGGCTGGAGAGTACGGTCACCTAAAGCTCTCCAGTATCTAAACACAGCCTGGAGCTGCACTAAACCTCTGGAAGGGGGGCGTTGTCCCTCCCTTCCTGGAGAACCAACAGCTACTTTAGCATTAAGTTAATGTTATTTATTCCTCGAGGTCTCCGCCTTTATCGGGTCACCGTTCCGGATAGTGCTCCAGCCTCAGGGTATAATCCAGCATTCCCTGGGATTGGAAGGAGGTTGTGATGATTTGCATTTAGCTAAAGAAGCCATCGCGGGATTGGATTTAAACTGGGATGTCTTTTTCTTGCATCTTTCATCAGCGTTATTCAGGTTCAATGAAAAAAAATTGGACTCTTGAAACGGTGCTTGAGTAGTGAAACGCGGATTTCTGAAACAGATAGACCGTTCGATGAGGAACACAGCTGGGGAGAAGTGACCTGGCATTCAGGGCTTGTCATGCATATATATAAGTGAAATTGAAGCTTCCATTTTATTGCATCATGTTCAATATTAGGGGATATTCGTAACAATTATCTTGGAAAGCGACAATTGACAGAGTGAGTACATAGATTATTTAAACTGCAAAAATTGGAATATCTTCTATAAATATTTAGAGAAAGCATGGAGCTATAGAAAATAGATCATTGGATATTTCAACTTTTTATTTGTAAATTCATATTATGAAACGTAAATTCTTCTCATAATAGTTATAACATAAAAGCATGATTATGTCTTTTATATATAGCTTTAATAATTTGTTTTTTTATTCTTGTTGCTTGAAATCGTGATATAGTTTTAATTGCATGTTGTTAATTTTTCTAGTTATTTTTTTATATAATTTCGTACCAATACCATGTGTAGGCTAATATATATATATATATATATATTAAAGTTTATTGTACTGTAGATAGCAGTTGTGTGTAGATTTTAATTACTTTAGAATTTGTATGATTTTAGTATGTTTTTTCTTTGATTTAAATGTGCTGCTTGTTGTTTAATGCTGTTTACTTAGAGCTTGCTTTGATTACAATCGGTAATGCTAATGTGCTGTTACTTAGCTTAGCATGATCCTTGTAGTACTAGCTACAACCTAGCAGATGGGTTATACCCATTGTCCATTGCATTAAGCTTGTTTGTTTTTGCATGTAAATTCTGTGGCTAAATAAATGCTCTTATTCATTCTTACAGTACATGAATAATTGAGGGGCATGATAATATAAAGTACCCAATATTTATGCGCCGTCTGGCGGGCTTTTCTATTGAAATATATTACAAATTAAACCCCCGCTTTCCGATTGACTGATTCAGCTCATTTTTACAACACTTCTTTCTCATGAGTTACCCACGACATATACCGCTTTTCGTTACAATAAAGCAGAAATTACGACCAGTATGAGTATATTAGTAATTTGGGTCCGGAGTAAACCCCCCCTCCTAAAGAACCGATTTAGTTTATTTTTACAACACATATTTACCTGTAGATTACCACTACGAATACCGAGTTTCGTCGAAATATACCAAAAATCACGGTTGGTAGTGGCGAATTGGTATTGTGGGTCTGGAGTAAACCCCCCTCCTAATGAACCGATTTAGTTTATTTTTACAACACATATTTACCTGTAGATTACCACTATGAATACCGAGTTTCGTCAAAATATACCAAAAATCACGGCTGGTAGTGGCGAATTGGTATTGTGGGTCCGGAGTAAACCCCCCTCCTTATGAACCGATTTAGTTTATTTTTACAACACATATTTACCTGTAGATTACCACTATGAATACCGAGTTTCGTCAAAATATACCAAAAATCACGGCTGGTAGTGGCGAATTGGTATTGTGGGTCCGGAGTAAACCCCCCTCCTTATGAACCGATTTAGTTCATTTTTATATCTCACTTTTCTCTCTATATTGTCGGTCCGGAGTAAACCCCCCCTCCTTATGAACCGATTTAGTTCATTTTTATATCTCACTTTTCTCTCTATATTACCACTACGAATACCAAGTTTCGTTGAAATATAACAAATATTACGGCTGAAATGGTCAAATTAGTGTTTTGGGTTCGGGGTAACCCCCCCCCCCCTTCCGGTGGTTAACCCTTTGGTGGTTAACGAACTCGTTCAATCGTTTGCTAATTGAATGCTATATACCAAGTTTCGTGACGAAAAAACAAAAAACAACGAATCGAAAAATCGGCTAGGAGTCCTAGCCCGAACACAGCCATGGTAACAACTATCACTGCACGGAGCACCTGATGATGGCACATTTGTGTTGAAAGGCCTAGTGCAAAATAAAGAAAAATGTGTGGAAAGACTGAATTTTGTTTCACCCTCTGGGATATATATATATATATATATATATATATATATATATATATATATATATATATGCATATATATATATATATATATGCATATATATATATATATAAATTTTAACGGGGGTCATTTTCGCTGTCTACTAGGTAGGATCGATAAAGATTTGAAGAAATTTTTCAAAAATTCCGTCATGGGTCCAACCTCAATAGCTACTTTCCTTCGGAGGAAAGTGCTAAAAGGAAGAAATATGAACATTTCTATAGATTAAGTTTCTCAAAACTATTTTTTACAAATTAGGCGATACCCTAGCGCCTTCATTTTTGACCCGATAAACTTCAAATTTTAACTTTACGTTCCTATACTATATTTGTTAGTAATGTGAGTAGGATTTTTTCGATTCGTTGTTTTATGAGGTTTTTATGACCCGATTTCGACGGATAATAGAAAATGCAGAATTATTCATCATTTTCGCAAGAATTAATATTTTGTAAAAATCCTACGCACTTTACTAGATTTGTACATCTTCTTTCAAAAAAATTTTAGTTTTTTGTTGGAGATTAAAAATTGCCGCCTGCATATCGTTCGTGAAAAAGAGGGTGTCCGTTCGTCAGACGCAGCGCCGCCATTTAGTTTTCGAAGAATTGACACTTTTTTTTATATATTAACATCCTGTATAAAACTTATAACACACAGAATTGAAGAGTATTGATTTACTTGTCATTCATAAATTGGAGAAAATAACTTTGATGACACTAGGTAGTTTTTTTTTTATTTTTTTTTTTTACGGCTCATCGAAAAATCTTAGCCATTAGCGCCGACATCCAGGGTGCAGCCAGGAATCTTCTCAGCGAGCCCTGAGATGAGAAAATTCCTGCCGCCGGTGGGGATCGAACCCACCATCTCCCGCTTATGAATCTAGCGCGCTTGCCACTAGACCACGGGAGACCCCGACAAGGTAGTATTATTCCATAAAGGTTGAAAGTTCTTCTGAAAGGTTGAAAAAAAAAAATTATTTTACAGGATTGATCTCCACCTTGTAAGTTAGCTTAACACCTGACTTTTTGATTGTACCATGAAGAGGTTCTTAGAATTAGCATTGCCATTGTATCTGGTGGGGAGAGAAATTAAAAAAAATCGCATTAAGGATTATAGAGCAGGCTAATGGTGCGTTGAAAGAGGGTCTGAAGGGAGGGGATTAAAGTCCCACCCCACACAAACATTACTTCATTGAAAAAAGTCCCGCGAAAAGGCTGACTCGTTTCCCATTAGTCTAGAGGCGAACACATCCACGTGGATTGACTTGGCTCAATCTGGCGGGAATTAGAGGCGGCACGTGACCACAATAGACTGCCTCCTCGCTCCTTGCACGTGACTCACCCCAAGGCGCAATCAGGGGGTGGGGGAGTCGCGTCTTACCTTCCTACCTAGAGGGTCGAGTCTTAGCTTAGCCACCTGCAGTGTCGCGTCTTAGCTTAGCCACCTGCTGGGTCGCATCTTAGCTGAGCCACCTGCCGAGACGCATCTTAGCTTAGCCACCTGCAGAGACGCATCTTAGCTTAGCCACCTGCAGAGACGCATCTTAGCTTAGCCACCTGCAGGGTCGCATCTTAGCTGAGCCACCTCCAGAGACGCATCTTAGCTGAGCCACCTGCAGAGACGCTCTTAGCTGAGACACCTGCAGAGATGCATCTTAGCTGAGCCACCTGCAGAGGCGCATCTTAGCTGAGACACCTGCAGAGACGCATCTTAGCTTAGCCACCTGCAGTGACGCATCTTAGCTTAGCCACCTGCCGAGACGCATCTTAGCTTAGCCACCTGCAGGGTCGCATCTTAGCTGAGCCACCTCCAAAGACGCATCTTAGCTGAGCCACCTGCAGAGACGCTCTTAGCTGAGACACCTGCAGAGATGCATCTTAGCTGAGCCACCTGCAGAGGCGCATCTTAGCTGAGACACCTGCAGAGACGCATCTTAGCTTAGCCACCTGCAGTGACGCATCTTAGCTTAGCCACCTGCCGAGACGCATCTTAGCTGAGCGATCTGCAGAGACACATCTTAGCTTAGCCACCTGCCGAGACGCATCTTACCTCAGCCACCTGAAGAGTCGCATCTTAGTTAACCATCTACCCTACATAGGATCCCGTCTTAAAATAGCCTCCTGCAGTGTCTATTCTTACCTACCTATCTGGTTTTAGTTTATTGAGTTTTTGGCTCCTGAAGAGGCGCCTGAGGTGTGAAACATGTAGAGCAAGTACATATAAATGAAGTGACTTTGTTAATTCTCTTTTATTGACCTTCCGCATGAAAAATATTGGATAGAAGAAGATTGGGTCACAATAAAATATAAACACAAAATATGTGTTACCTAGAGGTACCGTGAGCTCCATCTCTAGCTCTGCCTTTACCTCTCCCTCGACCTATACCTCTTCGCCATGTGGCCACCCTTACCTTAGAACCTGCAGTTTCCAATCTTTAGGCTCCCATCCACGTACAGGAAATCCGCGAGGAAAAAAGCACCGGGATTTCCTCCACCGAACCCTCGCCCACACACGGAGGAGTATTGTCAACACGCAGCCTGACAGACTGGGGAAGTCCGGACTGCTTGGCATCAAGGCGGAAAAGAATGGAATTTTGTTCGTGATTTGTGGATCTCCCGCACCCAGCGCGGCCTCAAGGACACCGACACAAACATCGGATTTCGTCGAGAATTGGACAGTTCAGGCCGAACCTGAGAAAATCCCGCTCATGTATGGTCCCCTTTAGTCTAGCAATCTTCAGCGTCCCGAAAGAGCCTAGCAACCTGTAATGTCCCGTCTTAGCGTAGGGGGCGTCTTATCTACCTACCTCGAGGGTTGAGTCGTAGGCTAGCCACCTGCAGTGTCGCATCTTAGCTTAACCACCTGCAGTTGCTAGGGACTCTTGCATGTAAGATAATCCTGCATAGCTCAGTAGTGCATCAATATTCCTTAAGTAGCAAGAGGACTCCGGAGTGGATTGATCGATGCGTTCCAGAGATTTGCTGCCACATTCGCGTTTAATCATAAAAAATAACGTATAATTTTATTTTTTTCAAAGCAGCCGTCATTTTGCGACGAATATGGATCTTTTGACAGCTTTCGTTTGAGGTGACTCGGGGAAAGAGGCTTGACAGATTTATATGATAAAAGACAATAAAGAAAAATCAGCCCCATGACACGCCACGATGACTCTGAGCGGAAGATACTGCAAACGTATCTCAATTTTGGTCATAATCAGATAGTGTGATCACAACAAGGGCCATGCCGTCTGATTTTCCATTTTGCAGAGATACATTGAACGCTTCATGGGCCTCGTCTCGGGCCTCAAACGACGACACTAGAACATCAAATCTTCCAGAACTATCCAGACAATAAATGAGAACACATCACGCATAGTAGATTGGCTTATGGTTTCATTTTTGTTCAATGCGATTATTTCCTTTTTTGGACTTAACCCCAGCAGTCTTAAAATATGTATAATAGAGTGCCGAACGATAGGTGTTTATATATGTATATATATACATATATATATGTATGTATATATAGAATTTACTAGTTATTTAAAATACATAGTGAATAGTTCTAATAAAGATTCCCGAAATAGTATCTTGACCGACCCTCGTCAGCTTGTGTCGGCAAAGGAAGAAGAGATAAATATCGGAGAACGATACCGGTTCTGGAAAGCAACAGACCGACTGTTTGCAAGACTTGATTTACTGCTCCATTTGTCTTTACTCCCTAATGGTGCTTATTGTTTTTAACAGCTGGGGTCATTGCCGCCCCCGATACGTGATCAATTCTCTCAGAGTCATTATTCTTCCTCCTTCGGGAGAATGCTAAACCAGCAGATGTTCCCGGGGGTGGCTTTTCTTGTTCTTCCTTCGGGGAAAAGCTACATCAGCTGACGTTGAGGGCGATGTTTCCTGTTTCCCTGGTGGCGAATCTTCTTGTTCCTATTCAGGAACCGGCCAAACAAGCATACGCTGGTGCGCGGATCTTCTTGTTCCTTTTCAGGAACCTGCCAAACAAGTATAAGCTGGTGGCGGATCTTCCTGCTCCTTCTTGAGGAATATGCTGAACAAACATACGCTGGTGGCGGATCTTCTTGTTCCTTTTCAGGAAACTGCTAAACAAGCATACGCTGGTGGCGGATCTTCCTATTCCATGTTTGGGAAAATACTAAACCAGCACAACCAGGGGGCAGCTCATCCTGTTCATTTTTCAGGAATATTCTAAATCAGCAGACTCTGGGGGTGGCATTTCCTGTTCCTTCTTCGGGAAAATGCTAACCCAGCAGAGGCTGGGCGTGGCGTATCCTGTTCCTTCTCAAGAACATGCTAATCCAGCAGACCCAGGGGGGTGGTACTTCTTGTTCCTTCTTAAGGAAAATGCTAAACCAGTACACGGAAGTGGTGGCTATTCGTTGCCTATATAGTATTGAAAATTGGCAGTAAAAGTACTCTCTGTTATAACCTTATCAATGGAAGGTTTAAAACGTTTTCAGCCTTAGCTTTGGCTAAGTATTGATAAATATTAAACACTATCTCCCTTGCCTGTCATCTCAAAGCCTTTCCATGTCTTTAACGAGACATATTCAGTTTTTATTGTGTTGCAACTATCGTGTTGTTTCTTGAAGTAGGAATTATCAAATGGCAGAACCATCGGCGTGGCAAGGATCGGTGCATATAATATGCTTAATGGTGTAGACTTTGTGTTTATAAAGGAGTCTATTACTCTATAGTATAGGTTTGAAATTTATAGCCTCATTTAAACAGAGTCTGAATATATTGTAGACGGGAGGGCTGAGGTTTCCTGCGGCTTCAGAACTGGAGGGTGGGGGGTTTAGGGTCTTCCAGATGGCTTTTCACTGCATTTCCATCTTATTCAAATGCATATCGTTCTCCAGGGCTCCAGTTCCCCGGGGAGCTGGAGGGATTTCGGCACAGCTTGTAGTGTACTATCTACAGGCAGGTCTTATTGGCAGCTTCTACTTAGAACCTAACTTAACTAGTATATTCTTACTTAATTTTTTATCGGAATAAGCATCATTATTGATGGATCGATATTCCTACATTTTTAGCACCCGCCTCTCTTCCTACACAGAGAAGAAACCCACTTATGACATTGATACAATGACGCAAACCGATCGAAAAGTGACTAAAAATCTCATGTTTAAGAACCCATATATAACGAAAATAACAGTGATTTTATATAAATAGACATTCAATCCAAACTAAGTTATTTTAATTTATGTGATGTTTTTGTATTAGAAAAAAATATATATTATATATAATATATATTGAGATCTTGAACGAGGTCTGTAATTTAAAATCATCTTCCTCTGATTATACCCTCGCGACCTTGTTTGATTTCGCATGGTTATCCATTTTGGGTTGGGATTTTTAGCGAGTTTTTCCCTGCCTCCATAAGGGCAACCCCGCTTATGAATCCTGCTCGATGATGCATCCGCATGTGCCGACTAGAAAAGGTCATCAGAACTCATTGATCTCGAAAATGAGGATGGTTCAAATATACACTAAATTATATATATATATATATATATATATATATATTATTCACTCTCGAGCAAGCTCGAAAATTGTACGATCATGACGAAATAAGGTAATTCCGTGATTTTGTATTAACAAAAATACTTTGTCCGAATCCGAAGGTCGATCTCGTTCACCTGAAGTATCCGTCCACCTGAAGACGGTTTTTTAGGTAAATTCACGGAACATAAATCGTAGTGATTACGGTTTTCCACTTATAGACTTATTGACAAGGGGGAAATATTTTCCCCTATAACCGTTTTTGAGAAATGACAGTTTTTTTGGGATTTCGTTAAATATCTCGAAACCGGTTAGGGTTTATTCCAAAGTCCAACACATCCCCCCCCCAAATGTTCCTAAGAGGTTTTTGATATACCGTTATTAATAAGACATCTAATTGACGCAAACAGCTCAACATTTTTAAATACACCTATACATACCAAGGCAGTCCTTTCACAACCCCCATGCAGAGTTAAAAACTTGAAAATTAATCTCACGCTAACACAATACAAAAAGAAGGAACCCATTTCTTCTACGTTATACCAAAATGTCTTTAAATCTTTTAAAACGAGGCATCCTGAAGCACTATTTATCTTTACCGATGGTTCCAAAAGTGATTCAGGAACAGGCGCTGCAGCTATAGTTGATAACATGACTTACCAAATAAAACTACACGACGACTCTAGTATATACACTGCCGAACTGACAGCCATACTTACAGCTCTTTCCAACTTACAACACACAAATAGACGAGAAATCATTCTTTGCCCTGACTCGCTAAGTTCATTGCTCTCCTTGGGAAATATCTATAGTACACACCCACTAATAACACAAATACTTACACAATTACTAAATCTACAAAATAAAAACATAACAATGACTTGGCTACCCGGACATACAGGAATCCCAGAAAGCAACGAGATTGACAAACAAGCAAAATTAGCAACTAAAAGGAGATCACTCGATATTGACAAACTGACTTCTGAAGATTTGTGTTGGACAATTCAAAGACAGGTACTAACTTACTGGGAAAGATACTGGACACTAACAGACAACCAACTGCTTGAAATAAAGCCAACTGTAGAACCTTGGTCTAAACATAAATGGCCCCTAACAAGGAGAGACCAAGTTATATTGACCAGACTACGCATTGGACACTCATTCCTGACTCACTCCTACTTAATGAATAGAAAAGATAGACCTATTTGCAAATACTGTAACAGGACTCTTACTATAAAACATATACTTACAGAATGCAGACAGAGAATTCTACTAAACATACCTTATGACATTCAAGAACTGTTAACGGAAAACAGCCCACATATTAAAACCATATTACAACATTTTCATATCATAAACATACACCATAAAATCTAACAATTATACTGTATTAAAAAGGAAAAAATATATATAATATAACCCTTCGTTACTTTAAAGGATCCTCATTTCTAGACATTATACATTAATATTCTCGTGTTTATAATACCAATATACTCGTATATCGGAATCAATTTAACACCATAACGCTCAACAGGTTTTTTTTTTTTTTTTTTTTTTTTTTTTTTTTTTTTTTTTTTTTGACTTCGGCTATATATATATATATTATTATAAATATTTTTATTTATTTATTTATTTTTAATTTACTAATATTCATTTCTACATTTACTTTATTCCTCTTTTATTTTTTATTTTTATTTTTTTTTCCTTCTCTTCTTATTTTCACCTTTTCTGTTACTAATACATTTTCCCCTCCCAAGAGTTACTGCCTTTCCCGTTTTCCCGATTCTTACGTTGTTCAATAATTTTGTCCATTATCAAATTTTGTATATACCTTATTCACAGTATCAACAACAGTGCTAAACAACTTCTTATTTTACACCTTCTATCTCGAAGTAATTGTAAACAGACCTTATTTGTAACCACATGAACATTGTTCTAATGTATTTTATCTGTTATTATTAAGAATTCACAATGTATTTCTTTATTTATATTATTTTTTTTTTAATTACAACTAGAAATGAATCTGTATAATTGTTTCGAGCACATCACCTTAGTTGCGGGTGCTCATAAATAAATGAATTAAAAAAAAAAAATATATATCCATGTTTTTACTTTCACAATACAAAATCTTTTTTTTTTGTTTTAAAATGTTAAAATTATTATTATTTATTTATTTATTATTTTTCACAAAATTTTGTTATACAAATTTTCCCAACAATTTTTATCGAAATCATTTTTATATCAAAATTATTTCACAAGAGTTATTCATTAATTTAAAAAATATAAATTATGAAGTAATTTTTTTCTCATAATTTTTAGGAAACATTTCATTTTTATTTCTGTCCTCGGTAGGAACTAAAGAATTTTGCGAAAAATGATGTTTTATTTAATCGAGCCTTAAAACATGGAGATTCATCAAAAAATACCGATTTATTGTACTAACTCAGAGTTAATTCTGATCCAATTATGAGTAATCATAGTCAAACTCAAAGCTAAAGGCAGACAAGAAAATGCTGGAATGGAGGAACTCGTGTAAGACAGCAGTTCAACTGAATAGACGAAAATAAAGATTTTTTGTTAAATGTTTATTATTGCATTTTTTCATTATTAATTTTATTTTATTAATTACGTTCAATTTTACATTATGTAGATATTATATCGTCGATACAAAAGCAAACTAACGAATATGAAAATCACCACTTTTCAGAGTGGAAAAGTATTCATTCATAACTTTTTTTTGGACAGTCAAATATTCGGCAGATTTGACCTTTTGATAGTGGAATACTTTCCCTTTAATAGAGTGAAGTCAGATTGAAGAATTTGCCGTAAATAAGTCCAGCAGAAATTATTAAAGATGGACAATGAAAGATGCATTTTTTCATATTCGTTAGTTTGCATTTGTATCGACGATATAAGTAATGCAATTTTTGATTTATTATTTTAATGCATTTTTCGTATAAATACGTACATAATATTTTTTATAATATTGTAATTTTTTAATATCATTGAATCGTCTATTTAATTAATATTAAATACCTATGACAACAAATAACAACTATAAAGATAGCTTAGACCTTTTCCCCGGGAATGTTGAATTTTGGACCGCTGTGTGTTGGTTTGTATAGTACCACAAGTGTATTTTAGTGTATTTTAGCGCGGTTCCTCCCTACCTCCATAGGGAGAACCCGCTTATGAGGTTCACCTCACGACGCAATCCGGAAGTGCCGACTAGATTTCACGTTTCAGACCCTATAGATCACGAAAATATAGGTGGCCCAAATTTGTATATATATATCGCACTCTAGCAAGCTCAAAAATGGTCCGATTTTAACGAAATTTGGTACAAAAATCTGACGCCTAATTTGAAAGGTCAAGTTCCTTAACCAGCAGAATCCGCCCACTAAAAGATAGTGTTTGGGGCGAAATTCGCGTGAAAAAATCGTAACGCTTACGTTTTTGAGTTCATATGCTTGCAGGTACTTTTTTAAAAGGTTTCTTAACATAAGAAAACGAATGAAACCATTTATAAGGCGATATCGGTAACCGTTTTTGAGAAAAGTGGAATCAATGTTTTCGCATGTCATTATTTTTTTGTGATTACTTAGAATCGCGGGATTCAATTGAAATATTTTCTACAACTTGGAAATTAATCCCAACTAAGATATTTAAATTTTGGTTATATTTGGAGTTAAGGAAGTATGCGAAAAAAATTATTTTATTAATAGACATGAAAAGTTTTCGGATCTTCATACATTTTTTGTAAATATCTCGATAACGGTTGGGAAATCGTGCTAAGTGGAAGGTGACCATTCGAATGCTTACTAAATTCTCTACAAAAAAGGTTCTGAAGCAATATTTGATGGGGCAACGTCAATCAGAGATATAAGCGCTTAAAACTTAAAAATTGTTTGTTTTGAAAGGGTTTTTCCCGTGATTTGTGATGCTAATCTATTCCATTTCTTCGAGATGTACGTAACCGCGCTAAGATGACGCAGTTCCTGCGAGTCGGACTTTTTTCTATTTAATAATGGATTAATTTGTAAAAGTAGTGTGTGACCTTCTTGTGGTGTTTGTGTGATGTCAGGAAGTTAGTCGTGTGTGTAGCTATACTCGGAGATAGTGTATAGTATACACTATCTCCGAGTATATATATACTGCATACTCTGGTCTTTTGGAGTACAGAGAATTGTGTTGTCCATTTTTCAGCTGTGTTAAATATTCATTTTGGAATTTTCTGAGTGAAATAACTTGACATGAAGATTTAACCGAGCCCCTTTTTTTGTTGTTTTGTTTATTACTATTGTATAAAGAAGGGACTAGCGTACTTCCTCCGCTGGAAGAGAGGATGTAGAATACAGGAGGATGGTTTAGGAGAATGGAGGATGTATGAAACAAGGAAATGGAGGAGAAGGAAAAATAAAATAACTGTTTAAAAAACATGGAAGGTGGATTATTTCGTTTCTTTTATTCCGCTATTGGTGATTTGAATAGAAATACCTACCCAGCTGTATACTACCCCTTCTCCCCTTCTCTTTCCCTCCCTACTTCCCCCACTCCGCCCCTCTCCTTTCCATCTCATCATTTTCCACAGGAACGAATGGAATGTTCTGGAGTGTGAAATTTAATCTCGCCTCAATCTCCATGTCCGTTATACATTTACTTTCTCGTTTGGTCAACGGCGGGAGTCTTTAAAAACCTGTTATTCGTTTTTATAAAACCGAACATTTATTTAGATATAAATTTTTTTTCGTCATTGCAATTTACTAGGGAATACTCAGTCAGCTGATTTGATGGTATTTGTTCCCATTGTAGGGTAGAAGGAAGTGCCTGATCAGCTGATTTACAACGTATGGTCCCGTGTGGGATAGAATGAAATACTGAATCAGCTGATTTTAAAACGTGTAGTGTCATTGTAGGATAGAAGGAAGTACTTAATCAGCTGATTTAACAGCGTATGGTAGCATTGTAGGTTAGAAGGAAGTACTGAATCAGCTGATTGGACTATGTATGGTCCCATTGTAGGATAGGAAGAAATACTGAATAAGCTGATTTTAAAACGTGTAGTCTCATTGTAGGGTAGAAGGAAGTACCGAATCAGCTGATTTTACAGCGTATGGTTCCATTGTAGGATAGAAGGAAACACTAAATCAGCTGATTTGACAGCGTATGGTTCCATTGTAGGATAGAAGGAAGGTCTGAATCAGCTAATTTGACAGCGTATGCTTCCATTGTAGAATAGAAGGAAGGTCTGAATCAGCTGATTTGACGGTCGATTGGCCCTCAAAGAAGATACTCGTGTTATATGTTCCTGCAAAACTTTATCCATATCCTAGCCTAAGATGATGTGCTGTAACTTCAAAATTAGAAGGTCCTACAATTGAAAGTTTTTCTAGAAAAATAGCGAGTATAGCAGAGGCTACTAATCTATGACTTTTAGCACTTTCCTCCGAAGGAAAGTAGCTACTGAAAAATTTCTTCAAATCTTTATCGATCCTACCTAGTAGACACCGAAAATGACCCCAGTTAAAATTTATATATATATATATATATATATATATGTGTGTGTGTGTGTGTCTGTTAACACGATAGCGGCCGGGGTTTTGTTTTTTCTTCATGAAACGTGGTATATAGCGATCAATTAGCAAACGAGTTCGTTAACCACCAAAATCGGTCCACCGGAAGGGGGGGTTTGCCCCGAACCCAAAACACTAATTTGACCATGCCAACCGTAATATTGGTTATATTTCAACGAAACTTGGTATTCTTAGGGGTAGTCTAGAGAGACAAGTGAGATGAAAAAATAAACTAAATCGGTTCATTAGAAGGGGGGGTTTACTCCGGACCCACAATACCAATTCGCCACTACGAGCCGTGATTTTTGTTATATTTCGACGAAACTCGGTATTTGTAGTGGTGATCTACAGGTACAAATGTTTTGTAAAAATAAACTAAATCGGTTCTTTAGGAGGGGGGGGGGGGGGTTACTCCGGACCCAAATTACTAATATACTCATACCGGTCGTAATTTCTGCTGTATTGTAGCGAAACGCGGTATACGTCATGGGTAACTCATGGGAAAGAAGTGCTCGAAAAATGAGCTAACTCGCCCTTCAGATAAGCAAGAAATTTGAGGATCATCTTAGAAACGCCAATACCGCTTGGATCCACCAAACGCTTTCTATGTGGGTTCCCTAGTAGATTTTCCTAGGTCCCAGGATCTTCTGACCGCCTAATAATCTTTACTGGGCTCGGGGTTTGTCCTATACCTGCCGATATGAAACAGTTCCGATGAAGTTCTTTACAGAACCAAGAGTAATGTTGCTCCTTAAACATCTGCCTTTCGAGGTTGATGCTGCGTTTCTAGCCATCCCAGGTTAATTTTTTTTTTTTTTTTTTTTTTTTTTTTTTTTTTTTTATTGTACGGCACAGCGACATCTAAGGAATGAGTGCCGGGCTACATACTGGTTACCAACCTTCCTAAGCATCCAGTGTAGCAGTGAATTTTTACGACGGGATCTGAAAAGAGAAATATCCATGCTCTAGGAGGGACTCGAAACCCCATCTTCCATAAGAGAATCTAAGCCGGTAGCCACTAGACCACGGGGAGACCGCCAGAGTAATTTTTCCTTTTTTTGGAATTCATATTTATTGTGGTTTATGGAAGTCAATAAAATATTCTTCGTATTGCATTTTCTAAATCGAAACCATTACTTCCAGTTTTTCTTTCCTTTTGTTGTGGAAAAATGATAAATGTAGCATCCCTCTTTTGAAAAATTAAAAACGGAGCTTCCCTCTCTTGAAAAATGAAAAGCGTGACCCCAAAGTTAAATAAGTGGGGAGTAAATGAAGAATGAAATTGTGCGGAGAGGTTAATGCGCTAATAGGATGGGCCGAGGATTCATAAGTCATGAGGGAGAAAAGTCCCCCTATAGGGAGGGAGGAAAAGAGGCCACTCAATGCGGCCAGGAATAACAGCTCCCGGAGGAACATTCTTGTCAAGTTGACGTTTAAAAATAGAGGAGGGTCAGGTCCACAATGGTCTTTAGGGGGAACGGGGGGGGGGGGGGGGGGGGAGCTGTACAATGGAGAGATTGGAGGGAGAAGGGGAGGGGGGGGGGGTCTTTTAGAATATATCGATAATGTAATTAGTACAGGAAATTACCTAATAATTAGGATAGTAATAATTATCTATTTATTTACGGAGCTTTACTACAGCAAGGCGATTTGCTCACATAGATGGTTAATAAAACAAAATGAATAAAAAACTATATAAAATTTACACAAAACAAAAATAAAATAATAAAAAGTCTGTCACGCAGGAGCTGCATAACTAAGCACTTTCCTCAGAATTTGGGTAGTGTAGACTGCATTACTGAAAAATTTGCTGTAAATAACCTATATAGATAAATAAAATAAATAAAAACATAAATTGTTCTACTCTTTTGCATTTTTTATGAGCAGCTGTTTCAATTATTAATTTTGTAATTAATTTCCCTCCAGAGTTTTGTGTATGCGGGATACTACACTACGTAATAAATACACAAAGCTTCACATATTCATCTATTGATCTTGATGAGTTTCGCGAACCTACGTTTGGCGGAAGAATTCGATTCAAACATAGTACAAAGTAACACCCCCCCCTTTCTAATAGACCTAATTTAGTTAATTTTCATATCACTTCTTTCTTATTAGACACCCAGGACTTTTCGTTACAATACAACAGAAATTACGACCGGTATAAGGAAATTAGTAATTTATGTCCGGAGTAAACCCCCCCCTTCTAGTCAAGCGATTTAGTTCATTTTCATAACAAATTTTTCTCTTCAATTGTCCACAACGAATACCGAGTTTCGTTAAAATATAACAAATATTATGGCTGGTATTGGCAAATAACTACTTTGGCTCCGGAGTAAACCCCCCTCCACATGGACCGATTTTGTTGGTTAACGAACTCGTTGAATCGTTTGATGGAAGAATACTACATTCCAAGTTTCGTGACGAAAAAACAAAAACTCTGGCCTGTATCGTGTTAACGGACACATATATAACTATATATATATATATATATATATATAATTTTAACGGGGGTCATTTTCGGTGTCTACTAGGTAGGATCGATAAAGATTCGAAGAAATTGTTCAAAAATTCCGTCATGAGTGCAACCTCAATAGCTACATTCCTTTGGAGGAAAGTGCTAAAAACATACAAAAAAAATTACACAATTAATTAATAAAAAATGAGAAAATTATGATAATAAGAAGTAAAATAATTCTTTATTGCAAGATAAAAATCATTATTAAGTCTTTGTGTCTGTATTGGTAGAGATTTAATCTACGTGCGCGGACACGCACACACACGCGCGCGCATACACACACACACACATACGCACTCACTCAGAGTGACTCACGTACACACATCCATCCATACTTGCATTATATGACGCGATCATACGGCTTGTGTCATATTTTGTCATAAAGGTTTAGTTTATGCAAGTGTTGTAGAATGGTAACAATGTGTGGGCGACTTTCGGAATAATAATTACTTAAAAAGTGTCTAGATAATTTGAATCTAGATAATTTATTGAATAAAACATGTAGGCCTCTTATTCCCTTGGGATTAGGCTGGAAGATCAAGGGCGGAAAACATGTAGGCCTCTTATTCCCTTGGGATTAGGCTGGAAGATCAAGGGCGGAAAACATGTAGGCCTCTTATTCCCTTGGGATTAGGCTGGAAGATCAAGGGCGGAAAACATGTAGGCCTCTTATTCCCTTAGGATTAGGATGGAAGATCAAGGGCGGAAAACGCTGTATTCATAAAACATGTAGGCCTCTTATTCCCTTGGGATTAGGCTGGAAGATCAAGGGCGGAAAACGCTGTATTCATAAAACATGTAGGCCTCTTATTCCCTTGGGATTAGGCTGGAAGATCAAGGGCGGAAAACGCTGTATTCATAAAACATGTAGGCCTCTTATTCCCTTGGGATTAGGCTGGAAGATCAAGGGCGGAAAACGCTGTATTCATAAAACATGTAGGCCTCTTATTCCCTTGGGATTCGGCTGGAAGATCAAGGGCGGAAAACGCTGTATTTGTGTCAGTGTATTTTCATTAAAATATATATTATTTTTTC
Source organism: Gonocerus acuteangulatus (assembly GCA_946811695.1). Lineage (NCBI taxonomy): Eukaryota > Metazoa > Arthropoda > Insecta > Hemiptera > Coreidae > Gonocerus > Gonocerus acuteangulatus. The sequence continues at coordinate 122,853,621 of OX328124.1, forward strand.
GGAAATACTAAGCGGATAAATTTGATTATCAACAATTCCATAATCTTTGCTCAATCATAACATTTTCAATTTTTTCTAGCTCAATGCTCCTTATTTCCTTGGGCTAAGATCTCTCACCAATCCTCACCATTGATGTGAGTATGCAACATAGGACAAGACTGTATGTGTGCATACATCATAAGCCCTGACAGTGTTATTATGCATACAACATATCGTGCTAGTATTTCTAAAGTGACTACTCAAAAATCGGTTTTATTCACACCGTCATTATGACTATGAAAGACTTGGTAAATATCTCTTTATCAACCATTAAAACTTTATGCACCTAGATTCAGAGGTTGTACACCAGTGGACACTTGTTTCACTCTTCCAGTCTTAATCCTGAGGCCCCTACATAGGGAAGAGTAACAAATTTTCAGTTGAGTTTTATTTTGAGTTGTGTCACTTTAGAAATACTAGTACGATATGTAAGCCTTTTTCTTTAATATTAACAATGGCACCAAACGTAAAATAGTGACTAAAAGTAATATCAAAAACGACCACATTTTTAAAAAACGGACAATGACTCAGCTTTTTTAAAAATTCTAAACTAGATAGACAAAAGTTTTATAAATTTAACTACGATCCAGTTTTATCGAATAAAACAAAAGGTATTTGCAAGGACGTCGGAAAAGTTATATGGTGTTATAAGAACAAAATAAAAAATAGTTACACTTGAATAAAATACCGGATAACACCAAGGGATACCAAATATAATATTTATAAAATTAATTGCACAGATTGTAAGGTTTATATTGGAGAATCGTCGCAGTTACTCAGAAAGAGAATAAAACAACACGTGAAAAATTTGGATGATCAGGATAATAAACTTCGGAAATATAGAAATTATAGAAAAGGAAAGAAACTTGACCAAGCGAAAAATACAGGAAAAAAACTGTTAACAAAAAACTGATATCAAATATTTAAAGAGTACATTTTTGAATTTCCTAAACAAAATTTAATTAATTTTTATCTGGTGACAAAATGTAAAAAAAAAAAAAAAAAATGTATTTAGTATAATGGACTTATATTTTTCTGGATGATCGATTTTTGGAATCTATGGATTTTACACTGCTGATTGACGCTATAAGTAGGTATAGTAATCTCCTATTGGACGGGAAGGTTCCTCTTAATACAATTAGGCTGTAAGTTTTAGTTTATTGGGTTTTTTGGCTCCTGAAGAGGCACCTAGGGTGTGAAACATGTAGAGCAAGGTCAAATAAAATGAAGTAACTTGGTTCATTCTCTTTTATTGACTTTCCGCCTGTAAAATATTGGATTGGAGCCCAGAGAAGTATATTTGTTTCCAAAAAAAAAAAAAAAACTCTAAGAGTGTATGAATTGAAAATGCAAGAAGAAGAGGAATTTGAAAGATGGAGTAAACCAATAAGACTACGACCGAGACATATGTAGAAGTAGACCCTAATAGACTCAGACTCGGGCTAGTTAGCATTCCAGAAGCATTCTTCGAGAAGGGAGTCCCCCCCACCCAAGACACGAGATTGCGCCTTCCTAGGGGACTGCATGACAAATAGTCTGCTATATTGCACCGTCACACGCGCAATCTTGTATTGTCGCTTCCGAGAGGCGCACATGCGGCCCGGCTCCCTATTTACGTGAATTATATATTGTAATATATACTGAGGTGCGTATGGTCGCACATATGTTTTGGAGGACTGGCTGGGGTAGAGCACAGCTCTCAATGGGACCTGTCTTTATCAGTCCTAGTTATTCTATAGATCCGACGATGTGAATAGCATATGGTTCAGAATGTAATCTCTACATGGAAATTGATACGGTACTGTGGAAGAAATTCATCACGCATATCGCACTAGTATTTCTAAAGCGACACAATTCACAATAAAAGACACCTGAAAATGTGTACCTCTTACCTATGTAGGGGCCTTATGATTAAGACTGGAAGGTTGGATTGGGTTGGTAGTTTAAGGACATAGAACTATGTGATCATCTCCCCCTAAGAGTATAATTAAATTGTTCGAATTTAATGTTAGTGTTTTCAGTATTGTGTGTTTGAGATAGAGTTGTATTACTAAAGTTGAATTTGTGAGAATCTTGCTTTGGAATAAATTATTGTTATTGAAAAATTGTGTAGATATAAGAACCAGATTCAAATGTCCGTAAAAAAAGAAAGAAAAACATAAATAAAAGTCCGTCTCGCAGGACTGCATCATCTTAGCGCGGTTCCGTTCATATCCCTAGTCTAATTTGGAAAGATTAAAATAGAAGCAATTATTATTTTGATTCCACCTTTTTTTTTTTAATTAATTATTATAATGGCGTGTCAACCCTTAAGGTCACTAACGCCATTCCTGTGAGTAGTAAAGTCTTGAAAGGTCATGATTTACGATCTTACCTGGAAGGGTCTGCTACACTAGAAACGGACCCGCTAGTGACAAGGTCTTGGAATCTTGGAAATCCATATCTCTAACATTAAATTGTTTTTCCTATTTTTCTTAACTTGTTTTATTTTCAAATACATTATCCAACAATAAGCAATTAAAAAATAACAAGGAATAAAAAACAGACAAAAAGAACAGTTCGAATAAGCGAAATCAATTACTTTAAAGTTTTAAGCTCTTATCTCTCCGATTGACATCGCCTAATCAAAACTTTCATTAGAACCTTTTTTGTAGAGCATTTAATAAGCTTTCTAATGGTATTCTTCCGTTTACCAAGATTCTCAACCTTTTTCGAGATATTAAGGAAAGTATACGAAGTTACCAAAACTTTTTATGTCTGTTAATAAAATATTTTATTCTAACCCTTCCTAAACTCCAAACGTAACAAAAATTTCAACATATTAGTTTTAATGAAAGTAGAATATGCAGAAAATGTTTCAACTAAATCCCATGATTCTACGTACCCAAACCAAAAACGGTATTCAAAAACTATCTTTCCAATTTTCTCGAAAACGGTTAAAGCTATCGCCTTGAAAATGGTTTCATTCGTTTTTCTAGCCCAAGAAGCCTATAAAACGAGTACTTACAAGCTTATGAACTCAAAAACGTAAGCGTTGCGATTTTTTTTGCGCGAATTTCGCCCCAAACGCCATCTTCCAGTGGGCGGATTCTGATGGTTAACGAACTTGACCTTTTAAATTGGACGACGGATTTTTGTACCAAATTGCATCTCAATCGGACCATTAGGGGAGCCAGAAATGAGCGAACAGACAAATATATATATATATATATATATATATATATATATATATATATATATATATATAAATACATACATATATATATATATATATATATATATACAAATTTCAACCACCGTTATTTTCGGTCTCTAGGGGTTCTGAAACGCGAAATTTTCTAGTCGGCACTTTCGGATTGTTTCATTGTATCAACCTTATAAGCGGGGTTCCTCCCTATGGGGGAGGGAGGAACCGCGCTAAAAGTGTATATATTTTGTTTTATTATTTTATTTTTTAAATTTATATATATATATATATATATATATATATATATATATATATTTTTAAATAATTGTTGTCATTACTTTTGACATGTTAGTCAATTCATACTCCTTATTTATTTATTTTTCTTCTTCTTTTGTTTAATCTTTTTTGTATAATTTTTTTTTTTATATCATTTATTTATTTTTAAACTAGCGATTACACTATACTTATACACACTAAAACTAACAACTTTCTTATATTATACTAATACTAATACCACTGGAGACTGGAAGAGTGACACAAGTGCCCTCTGGTTTAGAAGCTCTGAAGCTCTAGGTACATACAGTTTTGATGGTTAAAAAATATATATTTACCATGCCTTTCGTAGTCATATCTATGACGGTGTTAATAAACCCGATTTTTGACTTGTGTCACTTTAGAAATACTATTGCGATATGCTTAGATAATTATCTACAGACCGGTAAACATGTTTTACTAAATTCAGATAAGAAATTTCCTATCAGGCTGTACTGTTTGAAATGCCAGTTTTGTTTACTTAGTGATTTGATCCTATCCTTTTTTTTATTTATTTAATTATTTACAAACATCATTGTCATTCATATAGAATTAAAGCTCTTTTATTCCTATTATTTAATCAGTAACTTGCGTACTGTGTTGTGAGAACGACCGTCTGAGAAAAAAATAAAACTTAAATTATGAATTCAACGGAAATCCGTATTATTTTTCGTTATAAATTTAACCTCGGTCATGAGGTGTGTATGAAAATTAACACGGCGTTGGGGGAGGGAAGTGTGGTTTTCCAGGTTTCGACGTGGAAGTTTTGACCTTAACAACGAGGAGCGAGGAAGGCCAGAATCCAAGCTTGACAATGACCACCTGAAAGAAAGGGTTGAAGCTTGTCCCTCTTTGGCACTGGGAATATGCCAAAGAACTCGGAGTAGGACCCACGGCAGTCTCAAAACTGACATTTCATACGGTACAGCCTGATATATCTTCATTTTCCATAAAATCGAAATCGACATAATGTTGTAAATTTTAATATTTGTATAAGATAAATAAATAATTGTTACAGTAAGATGTTTGTATATATTGTCTTCATGATTGTTAGGAAGAACTTGTAGCTTTAAATAGTTATCGATTAAGAAGGCATTTGGGGTAGGAAGCTGGAGGCAGAGAAGAGTTACAGCGCATTCTGGCGGGTAGAATGGGAACATAAACATATTTCCAAGGCCTTTATTGCCTTTAAGTATTTAGGGGTTGGAGCCTGGAGCTCCTGTAAAGCTTGGAACACTACTCGGCTAAGGGCAGCATCTTTAGGCTCCTTTATTATATTATCTTTCCGAGCAAGGGATCAATAAAATGTAGGACTTGCGGACATTTTAGGAACTGCGTCATTTTATGACATTTTCATTACTTTCTTATCGCTAGTCTCATTTGGACTGCTTGAAATAGGAAAAGATAATGTTTTGCCATGAAACTAAACGAAAATTACTCTCCTTAACCCATTCGAGTCCGATTGCACGCCTTGTATGTAATAGATTATCGAGGCTATAAGACGGCCGTGTGCAACTATCAGTTTTTTGTGTTTTTTTTTTTGTTTTTTTTACGGTGCTTTGACAACTAGGCCACTAGTTCCAGAGGCCACTAGTTCCAACTAGGCCACTAGTTCCAGAGGCCACTAGTTCCAACTAGGCCACTAGTTCCAGAGGCCACTAGTTCCAACTAGGCCACTAGTTCCAGAGTGTAGCGAGGAATTTTGTTGATTTCCAGAGTAAACAAGTTCTTTTTTTTTATTTTTTTTTTGTTAAATTAACAATATAAGGAGAAAAAAAATCGCTCCTGGGGACCCTGTTCGAAAAAAATAGTCGTCTGGGGGGGGGGGGGGGGTTATAGGGTAAAAGCTACCTTGTGTGATCAAAATCAATTTATGGATAACAAAAAAATCAATGTTTATAATTCTTTATGTCTTATGTGGGATGTTAAAGTAACCAAAAAAAATAAAAATTAATTACTCGAAAACAAAATGGCGGCGCCATGTCTGACAAACTGAAACCCTCTTTTTTGCAGGCGGAAATTTTGAATCTGGAACAAAAAACTAAAAATTTTTTGAAAGAAGAAGGAAATGCCGAACAATTCTTCATTTTCTATTAAAAAAATCCCTCGAAAATCGGTCATAAAATCGTAATAATTGATTGAACGGAAACATCTCTTTGTATTTTACTAGGAGATGTCATTAGGAAGGTACAGTTAAAATTTGAAGTAATCGGGTGAAAATTTATAGAATATATATATATATATATATATATATATATATATATATATATATATATATATATTCGTGAGCACCCGCAGCGAACGCGATTCGCCCAAATACAGATATAAAATGGAAATACGCCTTTCCACCAAAATCTAGACTAGTTCTTGGACCTGTCTGCTATTTTCAGAATGTTAGCTATTCAAAAATTAGTTTTCATTGTTCAGGAATATATAATAAATAATATTATTAGAGGATTATAAAAACCAGACAAGTACATAATTTTTTTAAATATTTTCTCAACTATCCTTCTAAAAAGTAAATTTATTTTATGAACAAGGCAAAGTGGGTCAACATTCAGCACAAATGAAGCAACGCATTTTTCTGAACATTTTAGTTTTGGGACTAGACTGGTTTTTGTAATGGCCCCTTTAAATTTAGAAAATTTCTATTTCTATTCCATTTATAACAGAATAGTCGGGTACCAAAAAATAACAGCCTTTTTGATGTCGAAGTCTCTGCTACCAACTATATTTCAATGAAATTCATTGGTTTATTCTAGAGTGATGATGTGTTCCATCTATATGCTTCATTATTTTCGACTGAATTCATCTTCGCAGCCGGTTTCCATCATCGTTTCAGTTCTACAAAAATGGTGGAAACACGCTGATTTGAAATACAGCTAGCTGACTTGATGATTGTTCAATTAGAAACGGAATTAACAGAAATCTGTAGTTGCTATGGAATACTGCTGGAGAGGTTAGCTTGCATTAAAGATGAAGTAGAGCTTGGATGCTAGAAGCTAGATAAGCCCCCGGACTTAGCTAGGATGCAAGATAGGATGGATCCTAGCTAATCCTAGGAGGCTTAGCTATCTGCTTAATCCTTACTAAGTCCTCGCCTCCTTCTAAATCTCTTTCAAGCATCATTAACTAGGTCTCTCTCTCTCTCTCTCTCTCTGCATTCCTCGTATCTCTCTCTCTCTATCTCTCTCTCTCTATCTCTCTCTCTCTGCATTCCTCGTATCTCTCTCTCTCTCTCTCTCTGCATTCCTCGTCTCTCTCTCTCTCTCTCTCTCTCTCTCTCTCTCTCTCTCTCTCTCTCTCTCTCTCTCTCTCTCTCTCTCTCTCTCTCTCTCTCTCTGCATTCCTCGTATCTCTCTCTCTCTATCTCTCTCTCTCTGCATTCCTCGTATCTCTCTCTCTCTCTCTCTGCATTCCTCGTATCTCTCTCTCTCTCTCTCTCTCTCTCTCTCTGCATTCCTCGTATCTCTCTCTCTCTCTGCATTCCTCGTATCTCTCTCTCTCTCTCTCTCTCTCTCTCTCTATATATATATATATATATATATATATATATATATAAACAACTTTCACCTTTATAAGTTGAGCGTTAATTTAGGAATTATTTTCAATTTACATTAATTTAATTTTTTTACAATAAACAAAATGTTGAATATTAAATAACACTTCGCTCCAAAAGCGACACTTCTATTACTATTATTTTTTAGTTTAGACTAACGGGAATCGGTTTGTTGAATGCTGAACACACTCTCCTAAGCTGAATCACCCCCCGTCCAAAAAATATATACATAGTAAATAGCTTAAAATGCCTTCTTTTTTTTTAATTCAGATGAAAAATAAAGGCATGTCAACCCAATTTTTATTTAGAACTACTCGACGCATCGAGTTTGTTTGCACCATTATTCCTTGTTTTTTTTATTAGTTTTAAAAAATATTAATGCAGCATATGGCTAAACAGGGAACCCATCCCTTAGAAAGGTTATGTTCATACTTCCAAGGGCACCATTTTATAGATATCAACGAGAACTGCAGCTTTGTTCCTTTATAACATTATGATATCTCCAACCGTTCGGGAATTATTCCTCTTGCGGCCCGCTTATCAGGGCCACCATATATATATATATATACAGGGTGCTTCAAAAAAATGTATACTCACTTTGAACTTCCATAGAAAATTTATTTACCGTTCTACAAAGTTAAATTTCAGGAAATTAGAAAGCTGAAAGTCCAATGTAAATGAAACATAAATAACAAATGTTAATACTGTTTAAATTGGTGACCTGCAGCATCAATACAATTCTGAGTACGAGTCACCACTGATACTGTACATCGTATCAAAACGTCCAATACGATTTCTCTACACACGGCTTGAATCTCATTCCAAAGAATGCCTAGGTTTTTATTTACTGTTCCCCTTGCCTTGTAGATTTGTTAGGAGAGCGTCGAAACAGTTCCAAGACTCCCGTTGATGACTCATCACTTGTAGCTGTTCGAGGTCGACCTGAATGACCTTTATGCACATCACACACTGTTCCATGAACTTCGAATTTGTCTCGTATGCGTGTAATTGTTAATCTTGAAGGTGGTTCTGTATCATACTCCATTCTCCACTGTCTTTGAACTTCATTTACATTCTCAAACTTCCAGTACCACCTAATAACCTGCTTACCTTCTTCAAAACTCAAACGTACGTCCGCCATGTGGATATTACAACTTCCAACTGACAATATAACATAGGGGGACGATTATACTGCCACCTGGCGAAGAAATATAACATTAGCCTTGTAGAGTGGGAAAACTACGATAGCTTAAAGTGTGTATACATTTTTTTGAAGCACCCTATATGTATATATATATATATATATATATATATATATATTCTTAATACGTTTTGCTCTTTGAGGCTTAGGGTCGGAAAAGTAGCAGTTCTTTGTATTACACCACTTAATTTTGCGTGCCCTACATGTTTCGTGCTTTATTTCATTCGAACCTCATCAGGGGCACTTCTTACTAAGAAGTCCTCTCGTCCCATGTACCTTCTACGGAGGCAGGAGTAATACTGATGAGGCGCGAATGAAATAAAGCACGAAACATGTAGAGCATGCAAAATAAAGTGGAGTAATACCAAGAACTGCTACTTTTCCGACCCTAAGCCTCAAAGAACAAAACGTATTAAGAAATATTTTGGGTCATCTACAAAAATAATTATATATACATATATATATATATATATATATATATATATATATATATATATATATATATGTCTCTCTCTCTCTCTCTCTCTCACTCTCTCTCTCTCCCCCACTCTTCTTCCCCCCTACCTCTCTCTCACTCTTACCAAATCCTTCCTACATATTTCGGTTGAAAGCCATTACCTGCTGACTTGTACCTGCCCTATAAGAACCCATAAGAGTACATAACTACCAGTACTTTGAGTTGCCCCTATTCCGACGAAGGAAATGAGATAGAGAGATGTGGTAAGACACAGGCCTCCTGAGCCTAACCACTGCTCTGCCCGGGGAAGAGAGAGAGACTGTCCTCCCACCTTAATAAGGCAAAACTCATTTGTGTCCCTGGGAGCTAGGTCTGATTAAATCCTGCAGAAGTTGTCTCGGATTAATACCGGAGTCCTCCCGTTCCTTCTTCATTAGCTCCTGGGTGGTTTCTTGCTTTTCGCCGACAAAGCAGGAATTTCAAAACCTTTTCTCAGGACTACTTTAGAAGCACAGATTCTACCTCATGCTCTAATTCTGGACAAGCTCGGGGAAATCTGCAAACAGACGGAGAACTAACAGTCTATGGTCTAAGGTCTAAGCCAAAGCATCACAAATCTTATCTGTCGGTTGCTAAGGATTTTATTTAACAGCAGATCTCCAAAGTAACCTGTCCAAAAATAAGTTGTGCAATAAAAAAGAGCGATAATGTAATTGATTTCCCAAACTCTGATAAAAGAATTACAGAATTAAACAAAATTAGATAATATTGAATGAAATAGAAGAATAGGTTCTTTTTATCGGTTGTCATAATAATCTCTCAAATAACAAGTACTTTTTAGCGCGGTTCCTCCCTCCCCCATAGGGAGGAACCCCGCTTATAAGGTTGATACAATGAAACAATCCGGAAGTGCCGACAAGAAAATTTCGCGTTTCAGAACCCCTAGAGACCGAAAATAACGGTGGTTCAAATTTGTATATATATATAATTTTTATTCCAATCACCTGCTTAATTTTAAAAAGAATATTTTATACAATCGGACATTATCAGCTTTGCACAGAACTTCCTCTAAGTATTTTTGCGAAATAAAAAATAAATTACGAAATATGTTTCAAGAAAACAACTATCCTAAATCATTGATAGAGCAGCAAATAAGAAGGGCAGAGAAACGTATATTGTACACAAAAACACCAACTGAACTTCCGAATAAGCAAGACAAATATGAATTTAAACCTGAAATTTTTAGCATATCTGACGACTTTTTTGATGACATAGAATGCAAAAGGAAAAGAAAATATTCTGATACTATCACAGAGTCTATGCCACCTAAAAAAATTAAATTAGTTTCAGGTTTGCTTATTAAGGATACTGAAAATAAAAACAAGCGCAAACGAGATCAAAACGATAAACCTCCCGAATCACAGAACGATTCAAAAAAGCGAAAGTTATTACAGACATGTATTCAAAAATTCTTTATGAAAAATACGAATTTAAATAAGCAAATAGCTTTGAATGAGCACTTACTTTTACAAAAGAGAAAACAGGTTTTAACAAAAGAAAATGACAAAGATGTGAATGAAATAAATAGATATTTTACTTTTCATTACCATCCTTCAATAGCCAATAGACTTAAACAAATATGTAAAGACGTAGGTAAAATAAGTTGGAAATATGGTAACAAAATAGAAAATAGTTTTAGCAATATTAAAGACAAAATTAAACCAACAAGTACAAAGAACAATATATACAAAATTCGATGTAACGATTGCAACGCATGCTACATTGGGGAATCGGCACAGCTATTGCAAAAGAGAATCGTGCAACACGCAAAAAGCATAGACACAAACGAAAACAGGACAACATTGACAGAACACGCACTAACTTTAAAACATAACTTTAACTTTAAGGACGTTCACATTTTAAATAAAGAGAGGAACACTTTAAAAAGAAAAATCAAAGAAAATATTTACATAATTAAAAATTCCAACACTGCCATAAAAGTCCGTCACGCAGGAGCTGCATAACTAAGCACTTTCCTCAGAATTTGGGTAGTGTAGATTGCTTTCCAGAACAATTTGCTTAAAATATCCTACATAAATAAAATAAAAACAAGAATAGTTCTCTTTTAAATTTGTAATGAGTAACTGATCAATTAATAATTTGCTTCCAGAGTTATGTTTACACATGGTACCTATTACACTACGTAATAAATACAAAAAACCTCATATTATCGTATTTTGATCTAATGCAGGAACAGGATACAGTCACTCTAGCGGTAGAAAGCGCTCCTTGCGGCGGCTTTGTGAACCTACGTCTGACGGGCTTTTCTATTGAAATATATTACAAATTAAACCCCCGCTTTCCGATTGACCGATTCAGCTCATTTTTACAATACTTCTTTCTCATGAGTTACCCACGACGTATACCGCGTTTCGTTACAATACAGCAGAAATTACGACCGGTATGAGTATATTAAGAATTTGGGTCAAGAGTAAACCCCCCCTTCTAATGAACCTATTTAGTTTATTTTTACAACACATATTTACCTGTAGATTACCACTACGAATACCGAGTTTCGTCGAAATATACCAAAAATCACGGCTGGTGGAGGCGAATTGGTATTGTGGGTCCGGAGTAAACCCCCCCTCCTAATGAACCGATTTAGTTTAATTTTACAACAGTTATTTACCTGTGGATTACCACTACGAATACCGAGTTTCATCGAAATATACCAAAAATCACGGCTGGTAGTGGCGAATTGGTATTGTGGGTCCGGAGTAACCCCCCCCCCTTCTAATGAACCGATTTAGTTCATTTTTATATCTCACTTTTCTCTCTATATTACCACTACGAATACCAAGTTTCGTTGAAATATAACAAATATTACGGCTGACATAGTCAAATTAGTGTTTTGGGTTCGGGGTAAACCCCCCCTTCCGGTGGACCGACTTTGGTGGTTAACGAACTCGTTCAATCGTTTGCTAATTGAATGCTATATACCAAGTTTCGTGACGAAAAAACAAAAACTCTGGCCGCTATCGTGTTAACAGACACATATATATATATATATGCATATATATATATATATATATATAGATATATATAAATTTTAACGGGGGTCATTTTCGGTGTCTACTAGGTAGGATCGATAAAGATTTGAAGACATTTTTCAAAAATTCCGTCATGAGTCCAACCTCAATAGCTACTTTCCTTCGGAGGAAAGTGCTAATAAAAAAACAGATTTAAAGAATGTGCACCAAATTTTCCATAGTATAATAAATTAAACCTTACAAAACAAATTTCACCAATAATCGATACCATGAAAATAGCTAAAGAATCGATACAAACGGCCATATTAATTACCATAGATGACTTTTCAGTACTACGCCTGACTCAAGCTAGACAACATGACGAGAGGACTTCTTGATAAGGTAGGATTAAGTTGAAATATTATATGTTGAAATGTAAATTATTTAGGGACAGGATATGTGTATTAGTGTAAGCAATTTAAAGTTTAGGATTTATAAAAAAAATATTGTTACATAGGAAAGCCCCTGAAGAGGTGCGACAAGGCACGAAACATGTCGGGCGAAACATAACAAATAAAGCAGTTAATGTGAACAAAGAGTGTACTGCTTTATCGACCCCCTGCCAGAAAAACAAACAAGAAAAAGTGGAAAATATATATATATATATATATATATATATATATATATATATATATATATATATATATATATATTTGTCTGTTCGCTCTCTAGGTCGAGGACGAATGGTCCGATTTTGATGAAATTTGGTACAAAAATCAGTCGTCCAATATGAAAGGTCAAGTTCGTTAACCAGCAAAATCCCGTTTTTTGGTTGAATACCGTTTTTGGTTTGGGTACTTAGAATCATGGGATTCAGTTGAAATATTTTCTGCATGTTCTACTTTCATTAAAACTAATATGTTGATATTTTGGTTACGTTTGGAGTTAAGGAAGGGTTAGGATAAAATATTTTATTAACAGACATAAAAAGTTTTGGTAACTTTGTATATTTTCCTTAATATCTCGAAAACTGTTTGAAATATTGGTAAACGGAGGGTTACCATGCGAAAGCTTACTAAATGTTCTACAAAAAAGATTCTAAGACAATTTTTGATTAGGCGATGTCAATCGGAGAAATACGTGCTTAAACATTGAAGTAATTGATTTCGTATATTTGAACGGTTCTTTTTGTTTGTTTTTATTCCTTGTTATTTTTTCATTGCGTATAGTTAGATAATGTATTTGACAATAAAACAGATTAATTAAAATAAGAAAAACAATTCATTGCTAGAAATATATCAGGCTGTACCGTATGAAATGTCAGTTTTGGATTTGCCGATTTTCTACAAATGACTTGAAACTGTCGAGGCTCCAGCTCCAAGTTCTTTGGCAAATTTGAACCACCATCATTTTCGGCCTCTAGGGGTTCTGAAACGCAAAATTTTCTAGTCGGCACTTCTGGATTGCGTCATGAGATCAACCTTATAAGCGGGGTTCCTCCCTATGGGGGAGGGAGGAACCGCGCTAGAACCAACAGAATAAAGTCAATTGAAAATATTCAAAAGACGTCATCGAATCTCTTTCTCTTGGCAAGCTATATTTCGAACAATGAATTGTTTTTCTTATTTTACTTAATCTGTTTTATTGTCAAACACATTATCCAACTATAAGCAATTAAAAAATAACAAGGAATAAAAACAGACAAAAAGAACCGTTTAACCAAAAACGAAATGACATCGCTTATTCAAAACTTTCTTTTGCTCTTATGAACGGTTTTTTGTAATTTTTGTCTCTTTCCCTTAGTTTTTTATTGCTTTTTATTTTTGTAATTTCTTACGTTAGGAAAATGTATTTTTGTGTGTAAAACAGGATATGTAAAATGAGACCAATTTTCAGTTGCTAGAAATAATGAAAAGTTTTGGGAACTTCGTATACTTGCATTACTATCTCGAAAACGGTTGAAAATCTTGGGAAGCGAAAGGTTACCATTTGAAAACTTACTAACTGGTCTACAAAAAAAGGTTCTGAAGAAAGTTTTGAATAAGCGATGTCATTTCGTTTTTGGTTAAACGGTTCTTTTTGTCTGTTTTTATTCCTTGTTATTTTTTAATTGCTTATAGTTGGATAATGTGTTTGACAATAAAACAGATTAAGTAAAATAAGAAAAACAATTCATTGTTCGAAATATAGCTTGCCAAGAGAAAGAGATTCGATGACGTCTTTTGAATATTTTCAATTGACTTTATTCTGTTGGTTCTAGCGCGGTTCCTCCCTCCCCCATAGGGAGGAACCCCGCTTATAAGGTTGATCTCATGACGCAATCCAGAAGTGCCGACTAGAAAATTTTGCGTTTCAGAACCCCTAGAGGCCGAAAATGATGGTGGTTCAAATTTGTATATATATATATATATATATATATATATATATATATATATATATATATATATATTTGCCTGTTCGCTCTCTAGGTAGAAGACGAATGGTCCGATTTTGATGAAATTTCGTACAAAAATCCGTCGTCCAATTTGAAAGGTCAAGTTCGTTAACCAGCAAAATCCGTCCACTAAAAGATGGCGTTTGGGGCGAAATTCGTGCAAAAAAAATCGTAACGCTTACGTTTTTGAGTTCATAAGCTTGTAAGCACTCGTTTTATAGGCTTCTTGGGATAGGAAAACGAATGAAAGCATTTTAAAGGCGATAGCTTTAACCATTTTCGAGAAAATTGGAAATATAGTTTTCGAATACCGTTTTTGGTTTGGGTACTTAGAATCATGGGATTCAGTTGAAACATTTTCTGCATGTTCTACTTTCATTAAAACAAATATGTTGAAATTTTTGTTACGTTTGGAGTTAAGGAAGGGCTAGAATAAAATATTTTATTAACAGACATAAAAAGTTTTGGTAACTTTGTATACCTTCCTTAATATCTCGAAAAAGGTTGAGAATCATGGTGTAAACGGAAGAATACCATTAGAAAGCTTACTAAATGCTCTACAAAAAAGGTTCTGATGAAAGTTTTGATTAGACGATGTCAATCGGAGAAATAAGTGCGTAAAACTTTAAAGTAATTGATTTCGCTTATTCGAACTGTTCTTTTTGTCTGTTTTTATTCCTTGTTATTTTTTAACTGCTTATAGTTGGATAATGTATTTGATGATAAATTAGGTTAAGAAAAATAAGAAAAACAATTTAATCTTAGAGATATGGATTTCCAAAATATAGCTTTTCAACTGCCTAGTGGGGTCCTTCCTAGGGCCTATCCAGGTAAGATCGTAAATAAGATCTTTCTTGAAAGTAAAGATGGAACTGTCAACTTTGGTCCTCCTCTGCCTCCCGGCACTTTCAATGCTGACGAAGGCTACCAATGAGTAGCTGAAACGTCCTAAAATAGATTTTTTAACAAAAATCGTATTGAGGTTTCTTTAGCCGAATCCCAACCATTCCATCTTTACTTATCACCTCGACGGCTAACTATCTAATCTTCATGCTTTCTAGAAATGTGGACCCAAAATAATAACAGCTTCTATTTTAATCATTTTAAATGAGTCTAGAGATAAGAACGGAACCGCGCTAAGATGATGCAGTTCCTGCGAGTCGGACTTTCTTTTTATTTTATTTTTTAATTGATTTTATTTGTAGAATTATTGCTATAGTAGTCGAACCCAAGAAAATGTGAAAAAATTTGATATTTTTCAATGCATTGAAACGTACTAAATAGGTATCTCTCGAAGAGGATTCTGGGGTCTGGCGGACCCGACCAGGTAAAGTCATAAAGCCCTTTGAACAAAGGCCGAACCAAATATTATCTGTTTCTATTCTAAGCTTTTCAAATGACAAAAGGCATATGAACGGAACCGCGCTAAGTTGATGCAGTTCCTGCGAGTCGGACTTTTATTTGTCTAATAATAATAATAATCAGTATTTAATGAATAATAAATAATAAGTAAAATCAGTATTTAATGAATAATATTCAATAGACAATTATTGTCAGATTAGACATTTTGGCTTGGCTATAATTCAGGGATATGTTTAATATTACATTTCTCTTTTTGGGCGTTTCCTCCCTCCCTCCATACCTTATGACGTAATCCGGAAAAGCTAACAAGACAATTTCACGTTTCAGAACCGAAAGATCAAGAAAATGACGATGGTTCAATATATAGATACTTGCCTTATCACGTTCAGACTTGTCTCTTCTTGCATTTTTTTAAAATTAATTTTAGCAGTATTATTAGTTTGCTAGTAAAAGAAGATACTTAAAATGAGAACAAGTTTTTTTTTTGTCTGTAATAAACCTTCCAAGAAGCCGAGAGAGCAATTGGCGGCTAAAATGAAGCATTTCTTCAGGATTTCATTGTAGTAGGAACGCACAAGGAACTTATAGACCCATTAAAAAAAAAAAAAAAAAAAAAAAAAATTGACAAATTTTCAAATTTTTGTGCATTGACTATTTGTTATTATTATATTTTGTCGTTGAGAGCTCGAATGAAGTACTCCCGAAGAGCTATACCAGGCAAGTAGAGTGGATGAGATATTGCCTTCTACCCGAAGTTCAATAAGAGCTGGGGAGTCATTAAAATACATTTTTTTTTTTTTTTTTTTTTTTTTTTTTTTAAATTTAACTGTTTATTTGATATAAAAACAAATCATGATATAAACAAATTAAAATACACATACACAAGCTCACATATAAGTTTTTTAAAGCATGCAAGGGAAAACCTAACCCACTGATTAAGAATATAGGTAACTATAGCAAAAGTAGCACTAAGAGATATGTACATAAAAGGACAAAACATATATTATTGAAATAAGTATAACAGACCATGCCGAGTGCATGCCAAGAACTGGATTATACAATCAGGAGTGAGATAACTATACATAAACATTTACTCATTAATCCCTAACTGTATATTCTATTGTATATATATAAATAGTACTTCTTATTATTAACTATTTTCCTTCCAAATAATGAATTTTATATTTACTCTCACAATGTAATAGAGCAAGGAAATGAAGAAGATACATTTCATGCATTAAAATACATTATGGCGAGGATTGTCCTGTTGGAATATTGCAAGGATCCCTATTTGTCAGCTCTGACCGTTTTTCTACAATTCCTTTCTTCAGACAATATAATGATGAACTGCAAACATTACATGAGTGATGGTTTTATTTCATATAAGTAACTCGAAGTATATAGTCTCTTCCAGTACGGCCAAACATTCCCAGGTTGCAATCAGCTTTTGGCGGTGCTTTTCTAGGCAGTCTTCATGATTTTGACCATAATGTTTTTTTTCGCCAGGCACTAATCATTGTATAAAAGGGACTTCCATGATTCTTATATGTTGAATGTGACACCTTGCTGAAAAAATAAATAAAGCAAAACGCATGTTTGCAGTATCTAGGCATCCTGATCCTTGATAAAGGCAAAATGCGATAATTTAATCAGGATAAAAGGTATAAAAACAAAACTAGCCTTTATATTCATCATATGTCGAAAGGAATAAGGATGTAATATTATCTTAAAAATCTCTACAAATGTGTCACATATTCAGGATAGTTTGTATGCAATACAACGTTGTATGGCTAATATTCAGGAAGGACTTTGTGCAATACCTACTACATTACATGCTACTGATTCTGGATAGTCTTGGTTATTTATCTTATGTTCGTCGGTATTTTGTTGTGAGAACGTACCGATCGTTGGAATGACTTATCGTAGAAAACGTCGTTTGCTGGTCAGCTACTGTATTCTGTCCGATGATGCGTGCTCGCCACAGCATAGGTGAGGAGGAGACAACAAACTGAATCTGACCCCAGTTTGTCTGTAAATCGCCCCCTAAATATCCATGATTGATTCGGAGAGGGCCCGTGAGAGAGAATCAACTCCCCAACCATTAGCCCGAGAGAGAAGGGGCGTGGTTGGGGTCGGAAGGAATTCAGCCTCGGAGACTGATTCAATTCCTGGCGATTGGTGTGGGTATCTGCTTGATTGGAGTGACACTAACTATCCACTATTTACAACTATCATTGGTTCTCACCCTCTACTTTCTAGTCCAGACCCTCCACCGCCAAGCCATGACCCTCCACCTCCTAGTCCTGACCATCCACCTCCTAGTCCTGACCCTCCTCCACCTCATAGTCCTGACCCTCCTCCACCTTATAGTCCTGACCCTCCTCCTCCTAGTCCTGACCCTCCTCCTGCTAGTCCTGACCATCCACCTCCTAGTCCTGACCCTCCTCCACCTCATAGTCCTGACCCTCCTCCTCCTAGTCCTGACCCTCCTCCTGCTAGTCCTGACCATCCACCTCCTAGTCCTGACCCTCCTCCACCTCCTAGTCCTGACCCTCCTCCACCTCATAGTCCTGACCCTCCTCCTCCTAGTCCTGACCCTCCTCGTGCTAGTCCTGACCATCCACCTCCTAGTCCTGATCCTCCTCCTCCTAGTCCTGACCCTCCTCCTCCTAGTCCTGACCCTCCAGCCCCAAGCCCTGACCCTCCACCTCCTAGTCCTGACCACCCACCTCCTAGTCCTGACCATCCACCTCCTAGTCCTGGTCATCCACCTCCTAGTCCTGACCCTTCTCCTCCTAGTCCTGGCCCTCCACCTCCTACTCCTGTCCCTCCACCTCCTAGGCTGACCCTCCACCTCCTAGTTTATCTTGAATTTTTAAAGATATGCTCTTTAGTACATACTTATTTATTAGTATTTTTCGTCTTTATTCTAGAGGATCCTCTCCAGAATCGGTGAAAAGGCTTGGCATTACTCGGGCAAGTCTAAAAGCAGACGTAGCTAATCTTAGTCCTTATGAATGGATAGAATCGGAGAACTTTAGAAGATTGGGCTTGGCAGACAAGTATGCTACACATCTCTATTCTAGTTTCAAACGACTAAATTCTCGTTGGAAGATTAGCATTATACTCCTGTAAGATCCCCATTTTGTATTTCCCAGAACTTTCAAAAGATAAAGTTATTTATTTGATCTTTTACTGGCTATTTGACATGGCGTACCCAAGTAAGTTTGCCGTCAAATTATATATATATATATATAAAATGCTTATGAATTTCAGCATAAATATGCTTTAGCGATGACTAAACTGAAAAAAAGCGTTACACGTTCGCGGATAATAAAATGTACGAAAATGAATACTGTATGTTATGCAGTACATTAAATAGGTTTTTCGGGTGGACCTAAAGCATATTCATGTTCCTGAATTTGAGCAGAAGGCTCTAAACGAAATTAATTTTTTGTTATTTATTTTTTCTGATAAATAGATAAATTAATGCTTGGAGCCCTGTAATTTTTGTGTAAACAGTATAATTTTTGTTTTGTCTATTGAGAACTTTAGATTATTCCAACTACACCATCTGTCTAATATTCGAATATTAGGTCATTAAAACTACGCCACACGCTTTCACACTTTTTATTAGACCTCCCCACATGTTTTGCACCGTTTTGGCGCCTCTTCAGGGGAATATACTTAAAACATAACTTTAGCCTCATCTTATTCTCAATATTATTCTACATGGTTTCTTCCAGAGGACTAATATCTTTAGATGTTGAGTAAACCAATAAGCCATCAACATACTGGCAGTATTCTACACCAGGGAGTAAGCTGTACTTTATACTGTCCATCCCTACCTTAAATAAAGTAGTGCTTAGAACCCCTCCATGAGGTACCCCAAGATCCTGTTTAAATGAATCAGAGATGGTCGGTCCTACTTTAACTTTGAATGTTCTGTTGGTTAAAAAATGTTTGAAGTACATTAAAAATCTTGCCACCAATATTCCATTAATTTAGTTTATAGACCAAAGTTTGTGACCTCGCTGTGTCGTAAGCCTTTTCAATATCAAGAAATGTCGATTTTTTCAATAAAAACATTTAGAATGTCATTTTCTAGGTACACAATATTGTCTAAAGTCGAATGATTAGTTTTTAATCCACACAGAAATCTGATGGCAGTTTATTTATTTCAAGAAACCACTGTCTTCTATTGATCATCCTCTCAAAAAGTTTAGAAACGGAGCTAGTTAATGAAATTGTTCTATAGCTTGTGGGTAAAAGATTTTCCTTGTTTGCCTTTAAAATTGGAAATATCAACAATTCCTTCCACGAGACAGGATATATATATCGGACTCAAATGTACTATTAAATCCGGAAAATAATGCAGGAATTTACGTTTTCTTTCCTCTATATAATAATCTGTTTACGTTTACTGGATTATTCATTTGTATGAATGTCAACACTCACTAATCATCTTCTAAATTATAATGTTTGTTTACCTCGGTAGAATTTCGCTACTTGGAAATAATTCAGACTTTCCTACGATGTCACATCATGACTTACGTACGATTTTCTTTGAAGAGTTTAAACTCCACGGAAGACGGCTAGAAACATAAGCCAAGTCTGGGGCAAGGGTAGTGTTAATGAGTGCACTGTTCAAAGGTGGTTTAAAACATTTCTGGATGGAGACTTCAGCCCTGAAGATAAAGAAGGTCCTGGAACATGCAGAAAAACTTAAAGTTAGCAAATCGTCAGTCCATGACTACCTAAAAAAAAAAAAAAAAAATCAGTCCCGTAACAGGCCAAGAGGGCCCAGAGGGGCAGATACTGTAGAGGTATCTGATTCATGACCATACGGCACACAAGGGAGATAGTGTGGTCAGTACTATGCTCCGGCCGCCTGATTTTCCCCTTGGCTGCTTCGACTGCTGTAGTCATTAGCACCCAAGGTACCCATTATTAAATTAATTAAAGGCTGGTCTAGGAGCGGTCAGGGAAGCGGAATTCAACCCATGAGCGAAGACACTAGAAGCAAAAATCTTTAGTGCTTGCTCGGGATTTGATCTCAGGTCCTCCAACTTATTAGTCCAGTGCTCTACCACTGAGCTAACCTCGCCCCCCATGACTACCTGAAGGCTATTGGAAACGTGAAAAAGCTCGAAACTTGGGTTCCACATGCATTAAACGACCGCCAAAAATGTTCGTGCTACACTTCTTTGCCCCCTTGAAAAAAAATAAATAAAATAACCCTTTTTCTAGCCACATCCGCCCAACTCTCCATACCTATCGCCTACTGACTATAATTTTTTTTAGACCCCTGAACCCCTACTTACAACACAAAATATTTATGGATCGATAGGAATTAGGGAACGCGTTTATTGGCTTTATAAATTCTAAGAATACTGAAATCTATTCAGACGGTTGGGGGAAAAATTGAGCGAATAAGAGACTATTCTGATTAAAGAACAAAGTTATAAAATACTTTTTTTTTATTTTAATACCAAAATCCTGCATTATTTTCCGGACAACACAAAAGTTCTAACAGTTTTCTGATCGTCCATTTGGAAGATTCTTAATTAGGTCATTTTTTATTCATTCGTCTCCAGGAGATGTATTGTTTTACATATTAAGTGCATAATTTAACTCAGTTAACGGAAACGGTTCATTCAGGGAGTTTAAATTATTATAATCAAGGTTAAGTGGGATATTATATATTATTAATCTGTAATTATTCGATTGAGGAGAATTTCGCTAGACTCCAGGATAATAGAAAATAAATTATTTTATATAAATTAAACAATACAGAGAAACATTACTCCATATAGTCCCTACTATGTCAAACTATCGAACATGCAAAATCTCGTTTTTTAGATTCGAGAATTTGGTCTTGGATTGTGGAGGATACGGCTTGTCGCATATTGTCACAACTATAACCCCTTTATATAATAGCCTTTAATTCCTTAAAAAAGCATCGAATAGGACCATTCTTCAATATATTACTTTGCCAATGGATAAAATATGTTCGTTCTCAAGTTTGCTCCGATTTGCATATTCGATAGTTTGATATATTAGGGACGATATGATTTAAACTCTTATAACGTGTAATCGCGACTTCAAAATTTATTGTAAAATGGAATAAAATTATTTGGACATTATTTGTTATTTTTCCAGATATTTTGTAAATGAAGGACTTGTAATGCAGTAGGAGGTAATCCTGTTTGTTTAGCAAAGTAAATAAATTCATATGAAGGGAATATCCGTGAATTGTAATGACTATATTCGGACCGGTTATGATTCTGCATCCCCGTGAAATGAGATTGGGGCCGAAATGAGAATCCTATTGAAACAAGTCATATATTGGATATCGATCCGATTCGGGTCTCATTAGAACATTCCAATATGCTCAGCCGCATAATAGCAATGGACACTTCCAATTCAATGTTCATACTTTAAACCAATTCCATTGGGGAAAATGTTAAGTAGGAAAACAATATTTTTCTGACATTTCCTCAAATATTTACGGATCATTGGTCGGGAAATTATCTTGTCGGTCCAGATGTATCTGATGTTCATACTTCCGGCGACAGTGTGGTCCGTAATATAATCAGGCCAACTGAATTTCTTCTTTCGATTTACCCATTGAAGACTGGATACGCTTAGGGATGATATAGGGCCTAATTTTACTGAAAAACGGAATGTTAAACGAAAATAACCAATTAAAGAGTCAGTTAAACAAAGACAAAAACCCGTTCTAACACTTTATGAGGTTTAAGCACTTATTTCTCCGATTGACATGACCCCATCGAAAATTGCTTCAGATTGTAGAGAATTTAGTTAGCTTTCGAATGGTTACCTTCCACCTGCCACGATTCACCAACCGTTTTTCATATATTCACAAAAATATAAGATGATCCCAATTTTTTTCATGCATTTTAATAAAATGTTTTTTTTCGAATAATTCCTAAACTCCAAATATAACCAAAATTTAAACATCGCATTTTAGATAAATTGCACACATGTGGATTATATTTGGGTAAAAATGCAGTTTCACGCCCTCAAAACCGATTTCTTTCAAATTTTGTACAATAACGTATTTTGATGCACTAAACACGAATACGTTAAAAAAAAAAACCTTCGCATTTAACCAGGAAAGAAGTTATTAAGCACTAAAGTTCGTAAGCGTAGCGAGCGGAAACGCATAGCACGTATGCCCATAAGCGACAAGTGAGGATGCCCTTAAAATTAACAATATTTTCGAATAAATGGTTTCTGAACATTTCAAATGAGAGTTCTCTGGTTCCCAATGTTACATATCTACTCATGCGCGTGTTTACAAATACGCTGATGACGCCTAGTTTTATAACCTTCCTAACAGTGAACTTTAGTGCTTAATATTATATTCTATTAGAATTCTATTAATTTTAGCGAGTTGGAATGACTGGGGTTTTGTTATCTTCTTGAGCGAGCGTAGCGAGCGGAAACGCATTGCATGTATGCCTTAAAGTCGTAATTTATGCCTTAAAATCGTCACAAATTTAGTTGTTTACATTAGCTCTCATAACCTGCATAACAGTGAACTTTAGTGCTTAATAACTTCTTTCCTAGTTAAATGCGAAGGTTTTTTTTAACGTGTTCGTGTTTAGTGCATCAAAATACGTTATTGTACAAAATTTGAAAGAAATCGGGTTTGAGGGGGTGAAACTTCATTTTTACCGAATTTAGTTAGCTTTCGAATGGTTACCTGCCACGATTCACCAACCGCTTTTGATATATTCACAAAAATATAAGAAGATCCCAATTTTTTTCATGCATTTTAATAAATGTTTTTTTTCCGAATAATTCCTAAACTCCAAATATAACCAAAATTTAAACATCCCAGTTTAGATAAATTGCACACATGTAGAAAATATTTGAATTGAATCCCACGATTCTAAGCACTCAAGCTGAAAATGAATTACAAAAACCTTTTTTTTCCCCACTTTTCTCAGAAACGGTTATAGATATCGCCTTAAAAATTGTTTAATTCGTTTTCCTATGTTAAGAAGCCTATAAAACGAGTACCTTCAAGCATATTAACTCGAAAACGGAAGTGTTACGATTTTTTTACCGCGAATTTCGCTCCAAAAATATATTCCTTTGAACGGATTCTGCTGGTTAATGAACTTGACCTTTGAAATCAGACGAACGATTTTTTTTGCCAAATTTCATCAAACTCGCTGTAAAGCGCGATCAGACAAATATATATATATATATATATATATATATATATATATATATATATATATATATATATATCTATATTCACAAATTTGAACCACCTTTATTTTGGGGATCTATGGGTTCTGAAACATAAAATTTTCTACTACTGCGTAATGAGGTCAACCTCATATGCGGAGTTCCTTTCTTTAGGGGGAGGGAGGAACTGCTCCTAAATATGCGGAGTTCCTCTCTTTAGGGGGAGGGAGGAACTGCTCCTAAATATGCGGAGTTCCTCTCTTTAGGGGGAGGGAGGAACTGCTCCTAAATATGCGGAGTTCCTCTCTTTAGGGGGAGGGAGGAACTCCTCCTAAATATGCGGAGTTCCTCTCTTTAGGGGGAGGGAGGAACTGCTCCTAAATATGCGGAGTTCCTCTCTTTAGGGGGAGGGAGGAACTGCTCCTAAATATGCGGAGTTCCTCTCTTTAGGGGGAGGGAGGAACTCCTCCTAAATATGCGGAGTTCCTCTCTTTAGGGGGAGGGAGGAACTGCTCCTAAATATGCGGAGTTCCTCTCTTTAGGGGGAGGGAGGAACTGCTCCTAAATATCCGGAGTTCCTCTCTTTAGGGGGAGGGAGGAACTGCTCCTAAATATGCGGAGTTCCTCTCTTTAGGGGGAGGGAGGAACTGCTCCTAAATATGCGGAGTTCCTCTCTTTAGGGGGAGGGAGGAACTGCTCCTAAATATGCGGAGTTCCTCTCTTTAGGGGGAGGGAGGAACTGCTCCTAAATATGCGGAGTTCCTCTCTTTAGGGGGAGGGAGGAACTGCTCCTAAATATGCGGAGTTCCTCTCTTTAGGGGGAGGGAGGAACTCCTCCTAAATATGCGGAGTTCCTCTCTTTAGGGGGAGGGAGGAACTGCTCCTAAATATGCGGAGTTCCTCTCTTTAGGGGGAGGGAGGAACTGCTCCTAAATATGCGGAGTTCCTCTCTTTAGGGGGAGGGAGGAAATGCTCCTAAATATGCGGAGTTCCTCTCTTTAGGGGGAGGGAGGAACTGCTCCTAAATATGCGGAGTTCCTCTCTTTAGGGGGAGGGAGGAACTGCTCCTAAATATGCGGAGTTCCTCTCTTTAGGGGGAGGGAGGAACTGCTCCTAAATATGCGGAGTTCCTCTCTTTAGGGGGAGGGAGGAAATGCTCCTAAATATGCGGAGTTCCTCTCTTTAGGGGGAGGGAGGAACTGCTCCTAAATATGCGGAGTTCCTCTCTTTAGGGGGAGGGAGGAACTGCTCCTAAATATGCGGAGTTCCTCTCTTTAGGGGGAGGGAGGAACTGCTCCTAAATATGCGGAGTTCCTCTCTTTAGGGGGAGGGAGGAACTGCTCCTAAATGTCTTTAATTTTATTTTCATTTATTGGTAATACGCAAAATTTCGCAACTTATTTTGTGGATTTCTTTGTTAATATATTTATATTTACAAATTATGATGTGAATATTCACATTTGAATAAATTTAATAATGTAAATAGTGTAAGCATTCTTGAATTTATTTTTATTTACAGGAAAATATTTGAATATACATATGAATACAAATGAATTTGTATTAAAATTTATGAATAAGAATTCGTATTTAGATATAGGTGAAGTGCGAATAAATCCGTATTCATATTTATGAAGGACCTTTGTGTCGAAACTCTGATTGTGGGTAGCTAAGAGTATAATAATGAAGATTTTGTAAGAACTCTTCTACCAAAGCCGTTTTCCACAGCCATTTTTACTTCTACATATCTATGATATATATTTGATGTAAAATTGTCCTACCAGAAGTATCAGGAGAATGTATATTGTGGGTGTTATTCCCTACGACTGAGGATAGGCCACCTGTATAGATCGGAGAGACCTGGATACCCCCAACTCCCGATACACCCACCCGATACTATCCTATGCCTCAGGCATCAGATCCCCTTTATAGATAGTATCCAGAGCTACATACAACCACCAGTACTTTCATTAACTCTATTCTACATTCATGTTTAATCAATAAAGGATTGGAAATGTATATTTTTAATGTACCGTAAATCCTGAAATATAATAAATGAATCGACTGGAAAATGGCTGCCCATATTTACCTTGGATTCATGAAAGAATATAAGTTGGAAGCGGATAGATATAATAATGAGTTTTTCATCTTTCAACTCATGGTTGGTAGTTTTTTCGTTTTATTTGTACAAAAAGCGTGTAGTGATAGCGAGCATCGAACCCACTATCCTATGAATGGTTTTACCCTTCTTCAAGCGCCATGTATCACGGTTAGACCAATTTTCTAGTTTCGTCTTCTTTTACATATCATTAATTTTATTCTCAGCAAAGTTTTATTTAAAGCAGCAAAAGTAGCTACTACTGAAGGAGTAGCATTTTACCACGGAATGACGTCGTTTCTTATATTAAAAGTCGAATCAAATCGTCCTTGGTCTCTAAATGGAAGAATATCAGAGAAAACAAATTAAGGGAAATAAAGGCTGTGCCTTGGGGGACTTCGTCTATAGTGGAAAATAGGAGAGCAGAGGTTGTCCTTGCTCGGCTCAGGATAGGTCACACACGATTGACTCATTCTTATCTAATGTCGAGGAATCTTCACTGAATGCCGTGCCTACGAGAATGAAAGGTCTTTATTTGTGCTCACGGGTAATTTGCGTGAAGATATCGGTGATAGTCCAACTAAGATCCAAAATGTATTTAATTTTTTAGAATACACGCAATTCCTAAATAAACTATGATTGTTGTGGCACATGGTTCGGGGAAAGTAAAACAAAACCGTTATGCACTGTATGAATAGGTATTTTTCAGTGATTTTCTCGGTGAAATACCCGTTCAGTGAAAGGTCCATTCAATTCGTCCCTTATCTTTTGAGAATAAAGTTGATCCTGATAGAAGAATCACTTCCGAGAATAGGAAGTTTGTTATTAAAAGCGGACTCCTTAAGTGCAAGAGATGACAATGCAGCGGCTTCCTTTGAAGTCTCTCTCCGCCCACAACGTAATCCCCGTAGCAACCCTCGGAGACAAACAGTCTATTGTTGGCTGTTCCCTTCCAACTCTTTCTAATCTCCCTTTCTTCCCGCCGAGGGTAGGATCTTATGAAGATATCGGTCCGGGTAGCACTTCGAGGGGTGCAGAGGTACTGGTGGATATAGGAGAAGTAGCCCAGAATAAAGAGGCTTCAAAAGGGGCTCGAGCTAACATTAATTCACCCACAAGATTTTCTTTCTAATATTCTTCGGTATCGTGTGAGTATGCTGAAACCAAGTTTTTGAAAGGGAATACCGGAGGGAGAAATTTTGGCAGGCGAAACAATTTTTCATTAATTTAAAAACCGTTAATTTTGGGTAAAATAACTTTAAATATGGAGTTAAGAACATGAACGGGTCGAAGTCCAAATTCGGCCAGGAAAAAGTGCCGCAATCGCTAGCCAATAAACAACATTTTTTGTTTTCCAATTTTGCGAAAAACTGTGGTGAGCCTAATTTTACCGAGTTAAAGATTGGTTCATCAATTATTTTAATACACCCACCCCCCTAAAAGTTAGAAGCATCGATAACTTATTCAAAAATACACAAAAACTTATAAATATGACAAATATTAAAATTGTTAAGTCACTATAGCCCGACATTTTCATTTGAACGCATTTTGCGAAATTTTGGTTTCTATTAGCCACAATTTACCTCTGATTCCATTCTAAATGTATCAAATAACAGTTTATGCGGTATGTTGAGGGGAAAAGAGGGGTTGGGGGAACCCTAACAAATTTAGACTGATACCTGTGTGTGAGAAATTTTTATCACTGTACTTCTATATTTCTTCAGTAAAGTAACAAATTAGAAGCATATTGTATTGAAAATGACTGCATTTGAAGTAAATAGCAAATTAGAAGCTTATTGTATTGAAAATGACTGCATTTGAAGTAAATAGAAAATTAGAAGCATATTGTATTGAAAATGACTGCATTTGAAGTAAATAGAAAATTAGAAGCATATTGTATTGAAAATGACTGCATTTGAAGTAAATAGAAAATTAGAAGCATATTGTATTGAAAATGACTGCATTTGAAGTAAATAGCAAATTAGAAGCTTATTGTATTGAAAATGACTGCATTTGAAGTAAATAGAAAATTAGAAGCATATTGTATTGAAAATGACTGCATTTGAAGTAAATAGAAAATTAGAAGCATATTGTATTGAAAATGACTGCATTTGAAGTAAATAGCAAATTAGAAGCTTATTGTATTGAAAATGACTGCATTTGAAGTAAATAGCAAGTTAGAAGCATATTGTATTGAAAATGACTGCATTTGAAGTAAATAGAAAATTAGAAGCATATTGTATTGAAAATGACTGCATTTGAAGTAAATAGCAAATTAGAAGCATATTTTTTTTTTTTTTTTTTTTTTTTTTTTTTTTTTTACGGCGCATCTACATCTTGGCCATTAGCGCCGGGCTATCTATAGGTTGCCGCCCTTTTATAATGCCAACAGCACGTGGTCGGTCACCCATTCAGGTACTGACCACGCCCGACCTTGCTTAACTTCGGTGATCTATGGGAACCGGTGTATTCAACGTGGCTATGGCCGTTGGCTTAGAAGCATATTGTATTGAAAATGACTGCATTTGAAGTAAATAGCAAATTAGAAGCATATTGTATTGAAAATGACTGCATTTGAAGTAAATAGAAAATTAGAAGCATATTGTATTGAAAATGACTGCATTTGAAGTAAATAGAAAATTAGAAGCATATTGTATTGAAAATGACTGCATTTGAAGTAAATAGAAAATTAGAAGCTTATTGTATTGAAAATGACTGCATTTGAAGTAAATAGCAAATTAGAAGCATATTGTATTGAAAATGACTGCATTTGAAGTAAATAGAAAATTAGAAGCATATTGTATTGAAAATGACTGCATTTGAAGTAAATAGAAAATTAGAAGCATATTGTATTGAAAATGACTGCATTTGAAGTAAATAGCAAATTAGAAGCATATTGTATTGAAAATGACTGCATTTGAAGTAAATAGAAAATTAGAAGCATATTGTATTGAAAATGACTGCATTTGAAGTAAATAGAAAATTAAAAACATTAATATACATTTATTTACTTACTGGAAATTTATTGAGCGAAGTGATGTTAAGCTAATGGAATTAAATTACGTTTTCATTCTTTTTGAGGGGCCAGAATGAGGCTCATCGTCAGATGGAGTATCCTCTATCTCATTATTATTAAACAGGATTAAATTCTTCGTCAAATGAGCTGGTCAAAGTCCACATTCGGTGACGTAAAATTGCCGAAATCCAATGACCCAATGACAACAGAGGTATTTGTATGGCGTTCTTCTGAAATAGCAAATAACTTTAGCTAGGAAAGAAATAAAATTTTCATGTCATGAAGCGATTGGAACATTAGAGAGTTTATGACGTAAGGAATGCCTAATGCCATTTTGTCTAGCAAAGTAACACCACCAACTGGCAAGGACAGACCTAAGAAGATAGCGAAATTCTGTCTAGAACTAAGAACATCCTTACATATATATATATATATATATATATATATATATATATATATATATATATATGCTGTTTTGAAAAGAGTAAAATAACATAGCAGGTACTCTGTGTGTGGGCAGGATGGTCTGATTCGGAGCCTCAGTCTGTCCCTAGCAAAGTACTGACCACACTATCTCCCAAGTGCGAGAATTAGGTTCTTATCGAGTGTCTGCCCTTCATAAAAAATCAGACACCTAGTATAAAAAATCAGTTCATTTTCCAAATAACTATGTTAATTTGGTAGAAATGAATAAAAGTTTAATAAAAAAAAAGAATATTTATTATAAATATATTTACAAACCAATTTGTGATATATGCAATAAAGACTTTACTGTAAAACACCTACTTACGGAGTGCAGAACAGGACAAAACCTAAATATCCCACATGACATGTACGAATTGTTGAGGTGCAGCAGCCAGTACATAAACACAATACATTCTTACTTGCAGGACACTAAACTATACACTCGCATTTGAAGACCACTCCTGAATAACCAGAGGCTTCCAGGCATATAATAGACAGTTCCAAACCTCTGGTTATGGAAAT
Source organism: Gonocerus acuteangulatus (assembly GCA_946811695.1). NCBI lineage: Eukaryota > Metazoa > Arthropoda > Insecta > Hemiptera > Coreidae > Gonocerus > Gonocerus acuteangulatus. Next base: position 122,883,525 of record OX328124.1, read on the forward strand.
AATTGAATTAAATACCCATCTTAATGCCGGTTCATTTGACCATACAGTTACTACTTTGAAGGAGTGAAATCGCAGTAGTTGCGAATCACTTATAAATAAACAAAGTTCTGATACTTTAGTTGCTGAATCTTGTCAGCCAAGTGTTAAATGGCTTCCTAGCGACTAATGTAGGATATCGAAGGAAAAGTGGCGAGTCAGCACAAGCTACACGTCTCCAACCCCTCTAATTCCGGGAGGCTCACCCTCGAGGTAATCCTGGACTAGCAGACCCCAGGAGCTGTCGAAGGCCTGATAGAGATCTTAACCAAGCCAATCTCCATTCTGCGTACGGGAAGCCTTATTAGGAATTCAGCCGGTGGGGAAACTCCGGGAGGGCGAGAACTCTTGGTTTTCTCAAAGAAGAAAAATAGGTGGGATTTAGTCGAAGCATCCTGCATATACGTACAGAGCAGATGCAGATATTCTAGAACTACGATAAAGCTGATAAGGGCTAATAGCGCCCCCCTTGTCAGTTTTAGAGGCCCTATG